>JASJOG010000015.1:1805000-2290000 GCA_030142905.1 Heliopora coerulea | reverse complement strand
TATAGAGGCATAATTATTGACAAAACATCTGAGGAAAATAATGGAACGAGAAAAAAAAAGAGATGTAAATTTACTTACTGTTTCCTTAAAAGATATTTTCCACGTATTCTTATCGAAACCATACCCTTGAGTTAACAGCGCATAAACGTAATGTGCGGAGAAGCATATTCGCGATCTATCTGCCATAACATACTGCTTTCTCACCGAGAACAAGACGAAATTGGATACCTGAGAACACAAATTGAAAAGGAAAAATCGCACATGCGAATAACCGGGCCACCGTGAAACGCAATAACCACTGAGGCAGCCAACAGACCCAGCACATTTGGGTAACCACAGCCCTAACTTCATCGGCATTAACAACTCTATAAATATACAACTCGTGATCATCTCTCGGCAACGGCTTTCGCAGTCCAGTTGGCAGAGGACTGCACTAGATTCACAAAGTCGTGGGTTCCATTCCCAGCCTGAGGCCCAAATGTTGCAGTTTTCACAACTGGTTCCGGGTTGAGTCTTGAAATATATGATTCTGACTGAAAATAACGTCCATGTACCATAAGCTATAGGGGACCAGCATTCTTCTCCTCCTCCAAGGACGCTTCGCGTTAGGTTGCGTTAAGTGAAGGTTGGAGCAATGCGAAAACCAGCCAGAATATCAGATGTATTTGATAAGATGGGGGTCACCAAAACGGCGAGTCTTTTATACTAGAGTGTTTTTCTGCGAAAGCATAATTGAAATTCTCAAATTTTTACAACACAATTCCAGTAAATCTTCAGGGCCCAGTTGTTCAAAAGGCGATTAGCTTAACCCAGGATCAACGAAAGTGTTGTGGACACCTGTCCGATCATGCTGCCGAGAAAAGTTGGAATTTATATTTACAGACTTTGGGTGTGCACAAAAAGGTTTTAAGCTGTTAAACCTGAACTTGATTGTTCAACCAAAAGAAAAGAAACCAAAATAACAGACTAACTAATAATCCTGCATTAACGCTAATCGTGCTTTGAACAATCAGCCCATGATTCCTAACCTTGAAAACCTCGGATCTACTGTAGAGGTCGGGACGTTTAGTTTGTTGACTGTACAAACACCTTCAGTAGAAAATTTTCTAGAAGGTTTCGTTGGTCTTCGCGTCATTGCAACC
Organism: Heliopora coerulea; assembly: GCA_030142905.1. Taxonomy (NCBI): domain Eukaryota; kingdom Metazoa; phylum Cnidaria; class Anthozoa; order Scleralcyonacea; family Helioporidae; genus Heliopora; species Heliopora coerulea. The sequence goes on along the minus strand of JASJOG010000015.1, from coordinate 2,288,858 downwards.
TTCCCATGGTGCAATGCACCTGAGGAAGACGCATATAAAAGTATCAATGCCGGGAACTTTGACCTGAGTTCTCCACTAAAATTTTGCTCGGTATGGCTATATCCGATGTTCGTTCAACATGATTCGTATTTTTAAGGGCCAGATTTTCACGCAAGGTTATTTCTTAAATCTACAAGTTTTCTTTTGCAAATACTAACTTACCTCATCCCACGTATTTGCACAAAATGTCTCGTAAGCTGACCTAAATTCTTCCATCGTCGGAGTAGAGGTTAAATTGAGGTACAGAGCTGTGTAATAATATCCAGAAAATGCCTACATAAGGAAAACGCAATTCGTAATTTACCGCTGGCCCTTGCAATCGAGAAAATACAGGAATGGATGTCCTGAGGGGTGGTGGTGGCTCAATCCATGGCAGTGCACTCTCAACATTACTCCCTCAGTCCTATCGGGAAGCAATAGAGACGTCAATGGCTTCGCCAGGATTTTTTCTTGGCAGGACCAACATCCGGCCACAAGGGGTGAAAAGCCCATCAACTACTACAAGCTACGGTTACTCTGTTAGGTTTAGTGACTCATTCAAACGGGAATGATCTCCTTCAAGGGTCCTCATCAATGGTAGCAATCTTTTGTTGCAGAAGTTATACCTTGTCTAAATTACGTTTTAAGTCCAGTTTTAAGTGCTAAGTGTTTTAGTGGGCTGCTGGTGGCACAGTGGTAGTGCACGTGACTTGGGTTCGATTCCGGCTTCATGCAGTTATCAGATCGAAGTTACCTTGGACACATGTGAGAAGAGTGTTATCCAGTTTGACTACCAAGCATCGCAGGTTTTCTCTGGGTTTTCCTTTTTCCTCCTGTAGTAAGACTGGACCCATGTGGGGTGGCCCTTAGTTAACCTCTAGGGAGAACAGTTCAGGTAGGTGATTTATCCAGTATAAATACAGACACATTACTTTACTTCACATTACTTTAACAATGTGTCTATGATGGCGCTACTGACCAATTTTCGTCAGGAGACTAAACTTTTTTCGAGATACGTGAGATTAAGACTCTCAATTAAAGGACGACAGTTCCGGAAACAAACCAAAACTTACCAGAAAATCGCCTTTTAAAGGAGGCTGATTGCCTCTGGAGAAAACCTTGGCGTTGGCACATGTTCTGTTGAAGGTAAAAAGCCTTTTGACTTGTCGACTGCATTCTGACGAATTACTTGTACCATAAAAGGTAAAGTGAGAATGATTGGTCGAGGAGGAACTCGGTTTACAGCTGCATGGAGCGGCCCACAGGTATTTTACATTCTCAGTGTTTCTATATCCTTCATGGGCACACGGGTTTGACACGTTAGAACTATAGTTAGAAGTCTGGTAAGGTGAGATTAAACAGAAAATTTTTTAAAACTAATATTAAGGAACTCTCTCTCTCTCTTATTTCTATTGAATACTCAATATTATGACAGGCTACCAACTATTTAAGAGTGCGCAAGGGGTTTTCAAATGGCGCACGAACAATGTTTTGACAAGAAATATTCTTTTCAACTATATTTACGTTTAAGCAGGCCTGGAATGACATAGCAGGAGATGTACAACGATGTTATGCGGCCCGCGCTTTCGAGGGCGCTGGAGTGATGGGGATTGTTTGGATCAGCAAAAAGTTTAGGACAATCTGATCTTTTCTTTTAAAATGTTTTTTCCTGATATACAGTGATAAACAGTACACAAAAAGTTTTAGGCTAACATGAGGTCGGATTGAATATTCTCTGAACCACTCAAGTGAGCCCACAGACTCCATACCGAGATGTATCTTGCTTGAATGCTTCTTGAAGACTTTTCATTCAGGTTGATTAAAATCGATAACTACCATGGTTTGATATTAAACTTTCTTTACTCTTCTTTGGAAAATGGACGAGCGTGTGGGAGTATTTACAAGATTGTATCCTTTACTTCGCATTACACATGTGATGATGTGCAATTGAAATGTTTAAAAGGGGCAGTCTTGTTAATACATTCCCATACTGACCTCACAGTCGCTTAATAATTAATCAATAATCTATTTCGAATATGGTTTGAAGTGGAAGGACTCAAGAGTAGGGGTGGCGCCAGGGGGGAAGCAGAGGGGCTACTGTCCCTTCTTCAGGGAACCTTAGCCCCTCTGTCGGGGAAAAATTATCAATCTGTCGGGGAATTTTCACTGATAAACACATTTATATATGTTATTGTACAAACTATGAGCAATTGTTATTGATTTAGTCAAGAAAGATGATGGACACTTCTCTTGTCAAATCTAAAAGTAAACTGTTTCTAGACAATTGTTGAGGTTATTCTTGCGAAAAATAACGTGATGTTTTCGACCTTCAAATAACAAAATTATAAAGGGGACGTGGTTCTGCCCCCTCTGGTTTAACCCCCCTGTCGGGAACGTTAGCCCCTGCGTCCGGGAATTCCTGGCGCCAGCACTGAAGAAGGGAGAGAAGGGTTATCCCAAGAAGGGTTATCCCAAAAATTCTCTAATTTCAGTAGGTTTTACCTTTGCTAATTCCGATAAGAACCTTCGATAGATTTCGTTCAAGCCATAGCACAAGTAGGTCTTCGAATACAAAGCATAATCTTTCCCATAGAGTCGGAAATGATCTGTGGACTGTGAATCGTTTCCTGGAACATATGTGATTTGGGTTGAAGCTCCACCCAAATCCAAAGCACCTGAACTTGGTAGGGATTTCTGAGAATCACGACAGAAAAATAACAATTGTTAATTTAACGTGAACTGGTGTGAAAAAATTTATTAATTGATCCCATTAAGATAAAAGTATTCACTATATTTTTTTATTTCATGCAACTCTGGATAGGATAGTCAGACGTTATCTTTGACACTAATTTTTGATAGATAACTGGATTTACACGTTTGCAAATATAATTTGAGATATACTGCTCAAATTTTAGTTTACTGATAAAGCGAATCTACGAAACGCCGGAAACGATATTTCCCGGTATTTTTACTCTAATTTTACCGCACGATAGAACAAGACAAAATATTCTCAAACTCGTTAATAACTCATAAAGCAAAAACAAAAGAAATACATAATTAATCAGTACTTAGAAATCGGAGGAAGATTACAGCTGAATTTTTCCAACTTTCGGCTGGAATTTCGCCTAAAATAATGGTTCGTTTGAGAAGTAATTTCAAACACTCGTTTAGTGTTCTTCCTCCGATTTCTAGATACCTCGAAACTCGTTAAAAAAACTCGGCTTCGCCTCGTTTTTCAACTCATTTCTCGGTGTCTAGAAATCGGAGGAAGAACACCAACTCGTACTTGAAATATGACGTCATAAATCAGTGCTAATAATATAATCAGACGTGTACAGACGTAGATGGAAATGTAACAAAAGACACAACTAAAATACAATAACAAAAATGGAAAAGCGGTAACGTAGACGGGACCAAACCAATGTTATTGCAAAGGCAGTTTCATAGAAAGAAGTCAAGTATCATGAATGAAAGTGCACCGTCATGGAGGAAAAAGTGAAGACAAATTTAAGGGCAGCAACTTAAAGAAAACTCATGTTCACAAAGGGAGGCATTGAAATACAAGGAAGTCCAGTAACAAGCATGGTTTCCATATAATCGCTGCAATCGCTGTCATCGCTCAAAATTAATTTAGTGATCGCAGTGATCATACGGAAGCCGTGCTCTCAACAATCTTAGCGATCGCCGACATAGGAAATATTCTATCTCAGCGGTCGTGATCACTGAGACCTTTGTGATTGCTAGGATCGCTGAGTTCACGTTTTCCACGAACGCAACGACCTAGTAAAACCTGGCGACAGGGAAAAGGGTGAAACATAGGGGGATGTGAATAGATAAGGCCCTTCGTGGTGAGTAACAGTTCCAGTTCAATAGCTAATAATTGAAAAACACTGTAGACTCCATTAGCGTAGCTAAGAGGGGGGCAGCGGGGGCAGTTGCCCTCTACTTTTCGTCCTGACTAGGTCTGTCGGTACATCCAGTACATTTGTCGGTACACTGAGCTTGTCTGTAGCGGATTCGGTTTGCTTTTGAATCACAAAATAAAAAACTGCTAAAAGCTCCGGTGAAGATTAAGCATAGGAAGGGCGTTTAACACAAAATGTTCGTTGGGAATTCTGCTCTTCTTTAACGGACAAAAATGATAGATCAGGTCAACCCTCAGGACAAAGTGGTTGTGGTAGCGGTGATGACCGAAGATATGTTGGTATACATCATAGTTCACGTGATGTGCGCACTTCTACTTTAAGTCATTTTTCAAATTTTAATATCATACGAGCCAGAGCTGGCAAAATAGAAATCATTTATTCCTTTTTCGCAGAAAGAAGCTCCAGTGAGAAGCTCCAGGAAGATGATACTGTAAACTCATATGTATATAATACTTGTTGTCTTTAATACTTGTTGTCGTTATATAATACTTGTTGTCGTTAATTACTTTTAGTGTTTGATTGATGAATCAGTGAAGAGACACTTTGTGCTTGTGTTTATTAAATTGATGCATCAAGTTTTTTCTGCTCTCGGTTTGGCTAACTTTGATTTTTCCTTAATTATATTTGCCGGTACATTGCTAATATCTTGTTGGTACATTGGTCTAAAATTTTCCCTGCAACCCCCCCCCTAATTTTCAAATTCCTAGCTACGCGACTGGTAGACTCTAGCCATAATTTAATGTAAAATCGCCTACCTTTGTAGTCTGGAGAACTTTACGCAGATAATTAACAGTGATCCATCCGAAGCAGCCTTCTTCTTGCCCAGTGATGATTTTAGCGTTACCACTCACGAAGTCTAAGCCAGTTTCTGACAATGCTTTGCGAACAGAAGACATTATTTCGTCTGAAATTGTTTTGTTGATTTTACTGCAAACAAACAAGGGAAAAAAAAATAAGGGGAATGAAAACAGATTTCAACACTTTCGTTTCGTAAGTTGTCAAGCCTAGTCTACTTTCAGTAAGTTCCTAAGAGAAATTTTTCATGATAATCTGACACTACCAAAGTCAACTGAAAAATGTTGACTCGAGTGGGATTTGAACTCGCACATTCGGGATACCGGTCCGCCGCTCTACCTGTTCAGCTATTGGAGGGGAGTTTTTATCCAGCTTAAGCGCACGGGATATTCTCGCGACAACTTAACACTTATCCACGAGAGGATGTGCAGTGTTTCAATTCTATTTCAGAATCCTCTTCCGTAGTGTCAGATTATCATGAAGAATTTCTCTTCATGTATCTCTGAGGATGATTCTGAAATAAGTCTCTAAATTTTACACGATTCAATCTGCTTGAATTTTGAACTTAGTAATTAGATTGCAAGTCTCAGTCTGACCTAAGTGTATGACTGTGCGGAGAAGAATTAAGCTACATCCATCACTAAAACGCCGAAAACGGCTTCAAAAGAATCGAAATATTCTGTTCATGTCACCCTAAGGACGATTCTGAAAAAGACTCTAGAGTCTGAGAATGTCGCTAGCTGTGTGTGTCAAAATCCTGATAAAAAACTGTACATGTCCTTCAGGTTTATAGGTGAATTTGACAGATGTTTGCAATAATCTGCGCAATGTTGCACTCACATACCCATCGTAAATTTTCTGAACTTAGGAGGGACGTGGAGAGAATTTTGGTGTATTGAGAAACATGCACCTGCCTAACAATGGTGAATTTGTTGTTTATAATGAACAATTGAGGGAATTACATAAAAAGTCAAGCTTACCGGACAAGCCTCATGCCAGCAGTAGCTCCTAAGTACAGTGGAGTAGAGGATCTCTTCTTGGATGGAATCTTTGTTATAGCTTTGGCCAAAAGTACTTTGAGAGATTGCCCAGCACCATTTGTATTATTCATAAATGATGATATTCCTGGAATTAGAATAATAATAATAATAATAATAATAATAAGAAGAAGAAGAAGAAGAAGAAGAAGAAATGGGAAAAATTCCTACATTTCCTTCAGTTATTTTGCTGTTTCCTGTCATAATAAATGTAGCTCTGAAAATCAGTCAACTTTAACTCATTTCTTCCATGCTAATCCTTCTACCTATCTATTGCTGATTTCAATCCCTGATGTTATTTATTTATTCATTTCCTCTCTCTTTTCTGTTCCCCTTTGCATCATTTCTTCTTTTCTTTCTGTCAAGGTCTCCCCTATTTCACTCTCTCAGTCCTTCCTCCTTACCATGCCCCCTCCGTTACTTCTTTTTTTTTATTCATCTGCTCAGCAATCAACATTATCCTCACTTATTTCTCCCTTGTCTGTCCACCCATCCACATTTGTATCCATCTGTTCATCCACCCACCATTCCTCTGACAGTGAATGAATGGAGATAGAAGTGCTGGTACCACATCATAACTAACATCAGTTCCTAATATACCAAACATGCTTTGTGATATTTATGTGTAAAAATAGCTGGCAAATCATCACTAACCCATTAAGGGGTGAGGGAACACTCTAGTATTTTCTTCTGGCCAACCCAGACAATTTTACTCATCACAGGGATGAGCCCTGAGCATTAAAGGGTTAATGTAAACATAAATTATTATGACAATTAACTTATCAAAAATGCTGGGTAGCACTATAAGGCAAACCATTCCAATTTCTCTCTCAACTTGAGGAGGCTGCATTTAACCCCAGTGATAAGTGAAATGTATTTGGTAAATCACATTATAATAGATTCCTGCTGAAAGGTCTTTGAGCTTTATTTTTCACATCATATCTCAGTTAGGTCAAACAGAGAGATGTTTTACTCTTCCTTAAGAAATTTCATCACTATATCATCAAGTATAAATCAAATTATTAATTTTAGCATCCTCTATTTATCAGTTAGTTAAAATTCCATTACTTATCCCATGCATTTTCTAACCAGGTTCTTTTTCTTGACTATAAATTTCATCAACAGGAACAGCAGTCCCCTGCAGTCTCTTGTCCCCAGGCCATTTATAAACATACAGAGCAGTATGTGATGAACCAGCATCTAACACGACTCCATACTGAAAGACGTAACCAAACAATGAACAATGTTACAAATCAGTGAGTCTTTTAACATTCACTCTACCACATTAGCACATAAAGCTCAATGGTTAAAGAATCATACCAGTGCAAAATGGAGTTTTTGTTTGTTGGTTCAGAATTTCAAATTAATGTATTGTTAATTATGTACGGAAAAGTTACTGTTTATAAATACAGTGAAACCCCACCATATGACCACCTTGTTAATACGGCCACCTCATTATTATGGCCACTTTTTTTTTGTCCCGGGAAACACTCACACATTTCCTTATAAGAAAACCTCATTAATGCAGTCTATGGCCACATTGAGAAATCCCAATGTATATATTCCTTTATAAATTCATCTTGTTAATATGGCCACTCAAACCAAATATGCATTCCAAAGGACAGATTAGTGATAAAGGAAAATAAGTCTTGAGAAAGAATAACAATTTCCTTTTTTATTTGAAAAAGTCTGTGACATGTCATTGACTTTCAAAACAGTCACTTCCTATACAAAAGTCAGGAATGTAATACCACCCCTATTAAATGACAAAGAAAAATAAAACTTGACAAACAGTAATATCTGTTAGGTTGCAAAATAATTAAGTCATTGTACTTGCACAGAACAAGTCAATATAAAGTCGCAGATTTATTTTCAAAATCCAGTTGAAAGTTAATTCATTAATGAAAGTACCATGCAAAATCGGAGAGTTTGGGGCCTTTGTTTTGAAAAGAACAATATGTAGAGCAGATTGTTCCTGTTTATAAAATTCAGTTATGTTTATCTTACTGTAATCCGTTTCCAGCCGATAATTTAAGAAAATAATACTATTGAACACTGTGTCCACTTGCTTTTCTCAAATTTTGAGTTCAAGATGGAACTGATACTCGGAGTATGTTTTCTACTTTATTTATCTTACTGTGTAGTCCCATTTCAGTTAAATTATATCTGCATTCTGGATGCATAAGAACAGTTGTTTAGAAGTGCAGTTGTGATACAACCGTCGTGATGTCACTTGAAAGAGACCAGCCTTGAAATTTGACCCTACCCTGTTAATACGCCTAGATACTTACAGTCCTATTAACGGAGTTCCACTGCATATTTAAATAACATAATGATGATGGTGATGATGATGATGATGATAATGATAATGATAATGATAATGATAATGATAATAATAATAATAATAATACTTCTGGCCCATTTGGCATCTCATAACTGTCTCTAGATAAACTAGAATAGACAGAATTTTTTTTCCCCAAAGGACTTCACGTAAAAGTCGTATAATGTCGTATAATATATCCGTCCCCATATATTCATTAAGTACGACTGTGAGCTTACTTCTTCACTTGATTCGGTGTTAGGGTGCAATACCAGAAGTAGAATCATAGCGACTCCACCAGCAACAAAAAATCCTAATATTAAGGTGACAGCTAAACTGTCCTTGGACCTGTTGTTTTCGTAGCCATCATCAGAGCCTTAAACGAAACGGAAAACACACAAAGTTATCCAACATTACTCCAACAAAACCATGGCTGCCGTAGCAGCAGGTACGGTCAATGACATGTCACTGCCTGAAACACAAGTTTTCAACGCCGAGAATTGTCGTTCTGTCTCTCATAGTGTTGTTATGTCGCCAGGGTGATGTAACGTGAAGCTCGCTTGTCCTGATGAAAACAGTCAACCAGTAGGAACTGTTCCAGAAATTAGTGATATTGCAATCCGAAAGACCTGGCCAAGTAGAAACAGCGAAATACTTGCTAATATTTTCAAAATTTAAAAAAATGAAAATATCTATTCAATTTCATGATTTTCCAGGAGATTACCATTTATGATGGTGTGGCCTGTGCCAGTGACAAGAAGCGATTTCTCTGAATACATCTTTATCTAGGAAGTGAAAGAAGTGAATGACATGTTTTGTTGCGCCAGCAAACCATCACATATGTTAGCGGTTACAATAAGCTCGTAACAAGGTCGTAACCAGTCGGCATGCTACCGGCAGAGTAGGTGGTGAGAACACAGGTAAGGGTGAGTCAGTGGTCCACTCAGAGGCGTAGAGTATGGGGGAGGTTGGAAGGGTATGACACCCCTCAAAGATGATGAAAAATTAGAAAATTCGGAGAAAAAATAGATAGTAATTCGGGCAAATTTGGTAAGGTTAACAGATCAAAATCTCTTTTGGGGTTGAGGAAGCGACGGTACACCGTACATGGCCTGAATGTGCGCCAAGTTAAATTCGGGCAGTTTTTGAAAGAATACAAGCTTCGGGCAAATTTAGCGGGACACCCCCAATCAAAATGGGTAAACTACACCCCTGGGTGCAGTGAGCATCATTGGCTGATTTGGCTGCCAGGGGCAGACTGAACTTGTGGCACACTCCTCCCAGTTGCAACCCTGAAGAACAACTACGATACAATAGACAGTATACTTGCGCGATACTTTTTAATATTTTTGATTTGATTACCAATACCCCCACTACCCTTTTATAAACAAAACTTCTGATACAAACGTAAATTTGTCGCTTGTATGATTCGTAATTAAACAGAAAAAGGAAAAGAAATCTTCAGTCTTATCATGAATATAAGATGTTATTACCTAAGACCCTTGAGCAATAAGACGTGTTAGTTTCAAGGAGCCATGCCATATAAAAAACTACCGGACACCTGGAAAGAAATAGAACCGTAATTCAGATTCAAAGATCAAAACACGGATTTGTGATTTATCATGTTTCTTTCAACCTTTTCAAGCCTGAATTTTTTAATTTTGTTCTTTGTTTTCACTTTGTTTTTTCTTTGTTCTCTCACTGGTTCGTTCGTTGTTAGGTGTCGGATAAATCGGACACTGGGCTTTAAAGGGTTAAATAAAAACAATTATATCTATAGTTTATTTTGTTGTTGTTTGGTCTAACTATTTGTAATGTCCTGTCCGATATACCATTTAGCTCCAACCCCACTGGCATCGCAAAATTAGTCATGCGTGATAGCTAATCATTTGTTTACATTACATCAATCAATACCGAAGCTTACTTTATCTGCAATAAACCAAATGCAAACAGTGAATCTAAGTTTTATATTTATTTACCACTTGGGTGCCAAAAGTATAATAAGACGAGAAGAGATGCATTTATTGGGTTATTATAGACAGCACGATTATCCACCTTTTATGAGAGTACTAGCTGTACTATAATATTCGGCGTTAAAGAGATGTACGAACTAAGGATAAACTTTACGGATGTGTGTAAACATATAGATCACGTAGTAGTTCAAATGTTGCCTGATGAATTTGTTCAGAGGAAACAACTATTGAGATGCTTAACGGCTGTTTCTCTCATACTGGGAAATTGACTCGGACACCAACTTCACAGTATCATGTCGATTTGATTAACAGTGATTGTATCTTTGCCTTTTAACTCGCTTTCCAGTCTAGGGGTCTCCCTTACGTGAGTAAAATGGTCCGATGTTAGCCAGAGTAAAATAATCTGGCGATAACCAAAGTAAAAATAATAGAAGACTGACTTATATAAGTTCTATCTAAACTTGCTGTCTGCATTTCGTTGAACCGTTCTGGTTCATAAAATAAGCATCAATTCTGTCCATCGTTCATTTTAAATTACGAGGTGCAATCAGTTCGTTGTGATTTTAATACGTAGTGTAGTAGATGACAGTGAAAAACCTGAAATGACACGAGCTGAGATAAAATCAATAAAACAATTCGATTTGCTAATGAGCACGTGTTTGCTTACACTCTGAACTATTCAAAGAGTTTTGGAGTGTTTGATGGAAATTGAAATTTGGAAACAAAACTTCATCGGGAAGACCCGTGTCATGTTTATTGGCCCAATTTTATAGGCGAACGTACCCGAAATATAATTAGTGCAAAAGAATTCCTTAGTTACTCGCAATGCTAATTGTTTTAATTTTAAAGACACATTTAAAGAACGTTCTGTGTTTGTATTTAGCAAAATAGATAGCGTTCTATCTCCTTGGCAACCTCAAGCAAGTTTTGTAGTGAGTTTTGATTGATAGCGTTATCATTTTAAGAAGATGGGATTTGAAGAGGTTACCCGGCCTTACAGGGCAAGCAATTTACCTGGGTAAGTAAAATGGAACCACTTGAGAATGAATAAGACACCAAATTCGGCATTGAACAACAAATTTGCTCGTGAATTTTTGAACAATCCTAATTTGCTGGCTAATATCTGCGTATCAGCGAAATTTATCTGAAAATTGAACAAATCGTTACCACTGTTCATTCTTGATGAATGATTTCTCAGCATCATGGTTCTAAAATCTATTTAATCGGCAAATTATGAGACAAATTTCAGCCGTAAGATCCTGAACGCGATGAGTCGAGATTAGAATTCCTCTGGTTAAAGTCTAGTTTAGTTGCAACTTAACATGCAAGGACGTATCTACCTTTACAGGCATTTTGCCGATATTTTCTTTCGAGATAAAGACTAGAAAGTGTCATATCTTTGATGTAATGAAGCAAGGTTGGTGTCTTCAAGGCAAGCACAAACCATATTTGATGGGGTAACAGTTACAGAGGACAAAACAGAGGACCGAACAAAATTAAGCCTGATAATGTTGTATATTTGGATTAATTTTAGTCCGTAATGACCTTAACTGAATGGAGCAGTAAAAGTTCGGTTGTTTTTTAAAAATTCCGTGATCCTTTCATGGGATTGTGGAGTTCCTTCTTTAAAACGTCTCATCTTTTTATGGCATATTTATGAACGTGCAAAAGCTAACTCTGAATAGAAAGTAATAATTTTCCGCCTCGTTGAATAACATTAATGACATTGTAATCTGTCGTTTATACAATAATTATGACCTCAGACCTGTAAGCCACACTGAGCAAACACATTGAGTTCAGACGTAAACTGCAAGAACAGAGTGAAACTCTGCAGCTTCCGTTATAGAAAAGGAGTAGATTAGGCGAAGAGATGTATTTGCCCTGTTCAGATAGAAAAGGGCTTGGAATAGAGTGTTTGAATGGGAGAAGTGCAATTATTGGATGTTACTATGGCAGTAATAATGACGGTAGCGAGAATGATGTTCATGGTAATAATAATGATAATAATAACGGTGATAACGAAGGAGATTATGGCAATGATGGTTATGAATGTGATGGTGATGATGATGATACTGAAAGTGGAATCATGTTGATGATAATAATGATAATGGAGAGGACAGTAATTATGACGATAATCACAATCAGCTTGATTTTAATGTGGACTATGATGATGGTATTGAAGGTGATGGTGATGACAGTGATGAAGATGATAATAATAATGATTATAATAACGAAGGTTATAATGATATTGATGACGACAATGCTAATGATCATGACAATAATGATGATAATAATCATGATAATAATCACGATAATGAAATTATAATCGTACTGATGAACACGGACACCAAACAATGACGACTACGATGATGAAGATGATGACTACGATAACAACATTACTTTGTTTCAGGTACACTGGGTATTGTCCGCAGCTGAGATTCAAATGTGGTCGTACGTACGGGGCGGATACAGACAAGCTAACGAAGGTAAGTGGTAATTCGAGAACATAAGGTGAGAAACGTTGAGCTCGGTGGGAATTTGAGAACAACCAAGAGAAGGCAAGGATTAAATAAGTTAAAGACCAACAACGTATCTCACAATTTGTAGTAAACACAGTTTCGTGATGAATATAAAAGCCCAACGTAGAATACGGAGAATTGGCAGTATTCAAACCAAAACATATACATAATATTTATTGAAATCTAGCGTTCCCTTGCCATACTTGCAAGAATGGTATTGAATGTATGAATGTTGTAAATATGGCAACGAAACGTTATATTTCAATAATATATGTGTATGCCTTTTGGTATTGAATGATGCCGCTCCACTGTGTTCTATGCTGGGCTTTTACATACATCACGAGGCTGCACCTTCCGCCTAAGTGGTGAATTTATTGCTGATATTTTGTAACACCATGTGAATTCACAGATTGGTACGCGTTCCTCCCATAGATTTGCGATTTCATCTTACCATTAAAACACCTTGAGGTAGTCGCAAGTCCACGGAACGAAAGCTCGCCAGTCTTTAAATTGACATGGTGTTTATCGCAAATTGAGTTGTCTTTACATTACAACGCAAACTTTGGAAGAATTAAACAGAAAGGGACCAGTAGCCGCTTATAAGAGTTGCAACGAGTATTTTTCCCTTGTTTCGCAGTTACATACAAGAAACGAGAAACTTGCTATGGCAAGGCCAGTTGATCCAAATACGAGAATCCTATACCTCCCGTCGCCAAATGGTGATAATAAGCTAACGGCAAACATGGTACCAGGATATACAGGTACGTGGGGTAAGATACTGTACAATACGGTGTACGATCTGTCATATAAAGCTTGTGATCACCTCCAGTTCATTCGGTTCCCCTCTGTTCCTCTGTTCTCCTGGCGTCTCCTCGCACCCTCGTGATGCGTCTTGGGAAAGTAACGAACGCTTTTGTGAGATTTGAGTAATCTTTTAAAAAATTTGCGATCGATCACATCACGCGTGATCAGCTGTTCATCAACCTTGCGATGAAATGTCCAAGCTAACATCAAACAACTGCGGCAAATGTTTCTGCCGATTCCTTTTAGAAGACCACAAAACCTTCTGATTCGTAAGTTAGGACGTCTCTCTCCTCAAATATACAAATTCATTTCGCTCAGACCTAACAGCACATCGCCTAATCATCACCTTCCCAGGACACATCGTGAGGACATGCAGTGAAGCCAATCTTTTTCTTTCCTTTTCCTTCACTCAGCCCGATTCCCTATCTTCTCTTCTCCTTTTTATTCTTCTCCTTTTCACCTTCCTTCCATTCCTTTCGTGTCCCTCTCTTTTTCTTTATCTCGACAGCTGACGAGTTCCTCGTCCATTTCTCACAGGCTACGTTCCCATTCATTCCCCTGGTTTTATATTCGGCTCACGCTACAAGGAGAGCACCGAAGAAGCAGTGGCGAAATTTCACCAAACCAACCAAAGCCAGCGAAAAGATCACGATGATCTCGTACGCACTACGTCCACCAGCCAAATTCTTCGAAAACGTTCCGACTTCCAAGACCCAACAATGTATCCCGACTTAAATCCCATGTATGGAAAGAACTATCGTATGAGTAAGTATTGTAGACCCATCGCCCACCTTTGAGGGCAGTGGCGTAACCAAGGCCGGGCCTGGTCGGGCACGTGCCCGGTCAATCTTGCAAGTGAATGACGTCATTAAATATCCCACTCTAGCCCATGCCACCCGTTTCCCATGCGTGATGCGTGTTCGCATGACCCAGAGGCTCGCTGGCGCACATCAGGGCTGATAAACTATTGTCATATCGATAGAAGAATGGAACAAAATTTGAAGCAACCAAAGAGAAACTTGTTAGACTATTTTTAAGTTGCTCTTAAAATGTAGGAAGTGTCATTTCAGAGATCTAAGAATTTAAAAACCTTCTGGAGGCCATGTCCACGCACCTTATAGAAGTCTTGCGCTTCACGCTCGGCTGTCACCCCGGTAAATTCATAGCTATGTGCCTGTGCCCACCCAAAACCAATGGGCTGGCTACGTCAGTGTCTGAGGATTCTCAGAGAATTCCGGAAACAAAGAAACACTGAAGGTCGATTACATCAGGGGAACAAGGGGACACCGAGGGTCGATTACACCAGGGGAACAACGGAACACTGAGAGTCGATTACATCAGGGGAACAAGGGGACATCACAAGAACGCGTGAGAGAAAAAGAGAACAAAAAATAGTTCTAAACGAGCAAGTGAACGAAAACATTGTAAGAAATAGCGACATAAAAAATTTTCAAAGGGGAGCTTTTTTCTTGATGTTGGTTCTTTAAAATTGATATCAGTGGTTGTAATCGCCTCAAAATGCTCATCATTGAGATATTTTGGGATAGGAGGCCAGGCTATGACTTACAAGGTCCCTCCTGGGTTTGGCTTCGAGGCTTTTCTAAAGCACTGCTGATTTCAGATGGAAATAGAGGAGGTCTCCGGAGATTTTTGGGCGGACGTGGAGAGTGGGTAAAGAGATACGCAAAAGAGAGTAATTTCAAGCTCTAAAAATGTCTTCTGTTATTATTTGATAGCTGATAGAAAAGAATTTACAGAGGCTCCCATTCCGGGATACACCGGGTTTAATCCGAACATCGAAGACTACGGCCTGGGTCAAAGGTACAAAAAATGGACCGAGGAAGGTCTGGATGACGCGGTAAGGACAAGATTAAGACAAGAGCATTTGCTAACACAAAGAATCGACATGACAAGGTGAGATCTACAACATATACACCAGAACTTTAATTCAGTGTCAGAGTGAATAAAAACAGCCATGCACGTCATGACACTTTTGGCTATGATTCTTTTATTACTTTCTTCTCACGGGTTGGATATAATTCTCTTGTTCTTTTTATGAAGAATAATGTACATCGATTGGCTTAAAAAGAACACCAAGACCGAACGAGCCTGTGACACTTAGTCAAATCATATCATTAATTTCATTACGTACTTTCTCAGATCTGACCTGCCTATCCCGGAAGAACTAAAAACGTCTAAAGAGAAATCGAGTAACGGAACCCTTTATAAGAAGCCTGGAATGTTACCCAAGTACACCGGGTACATCCCGCGTAAGTACAATTAGATATGTTAACATCTAACAGGTAATGATTTTGCGATCCTTTGTAAATTATACTGTTGCGTTTAGTTACTCACTGGAGTATTTAGAGTGGCATGGTGCCAAATGCCCCTATCCTGAAGTACTTTTATTTATACTGGATAACCCTATCAGCTGTATGAGCTGTTCTCCGTAGAGGTCCAATATGGGCCACCCCTCATGGGTCCAGTGTTACTACAGGAAGAAACCGGAGTAACTGGAGAAAACTTGTGGTGCTTGGTAGAGTCAGAGTGGACAACACTCTTCTCACATGTGACTAAGGTAATTTTAATCAGATAACTGCACGGCGCCGGAAACAAACCCTAGTCACAGTGGTGAGAGACACGTGCACAACCACTGTGCCACCAGCACGCCATTAAAACACTCAACACTTAAAACTGAACTTAAAACATAATTTAGACAGGGTATGATCTCTGCAACAAAAGATTGCTACCACTGATGTGGACCCCTGAAAGAGATCTTCCCTTTTGAATGAGTCACTAAACCTAACTGGGTCGCGGTAGCTTCAGCTAACGGTCTTTTCACTCCTTGTGACCGGATGTTGGTCCTGCCAAGGGAAAATCCGGGCAACGCCATTGAAGAAGTCTCTATTGCTTCACAGCATGACCGAAGGACTGATGTTGGCCATGTTTTCTTCTTCATACGCTAGGTGCTCGTTTCCGTTTTGGTAAGACTTACGGACATACTACGAGAGAGGGTCCCGCATGCGCAGATCCACATGGGTATGCCGCTGGAAAGTATATCACTTTCCCCGTCATGTGACCGTTGAACGTTAACGAAAGAGACACTGGTGAGATAGCGATTAGGAATGCCGCAAAGCTATAGCCGACAAGTCCCGTTAATGAACAACAGTGTGAAAGCAATATATATTACAGTCAACAAGGTCTTGGCATCCATTCGTCGTGTTATTGCATTCGTTCTTATTATCGTACTTTTGACGATGCACAAAACTTCATCCTATCATCCTACTTGACTTTCTTTTTCTTATCTCAGTAAAGCAAATAAGGGTTTAAATCTGTGTAGTAGTAATGGGGGAAGTCAGCAGGGCCGCTTCGCATCACCAGATGAGAAAAGTGTCCAAGTTAAAAGGCCATTCTGATGATATTTTTGACGTTCGAGTTATTCCAGGATGAGAGATGGCACAACAAACTTACTGGAGACGCCAATAAACTGACGGTGCGACAAAGATGGCGATTGCACATTCAGCCACAATACTTAGCGACTCTATATTATTTAAGCTTGACTGTGACTGAACGTTAATGTTAACATGAAGTTAGTGGGTAATACTTTCCCTCTTTTTAACACCATTTTCTCTTATTGCTCTGAGGTGGGATGTTTGTCGCCCGCAAGGAATTGTGGTTAAATGTTCAAGTCCCTATTGTTTCATGACATCAGTTCCGGAAAGGACCATGTAGACTAGATTGACCACAGAGTGTTGTGTGATGATTAAGGAATAAAAATACATTGAAAATAAAGTAACTCGTATAATGATAGTGACAATGATGACCGTTAACCCTTTAAGAGTAAGCGTCCTGTATACAGGACACCAAGAACAAAAGAACAAATGGGAAAACAAAGGAAAAACAATGAAAAAACAATGAACAAAAGAAATCGAATTAAATCTTTGAAGGGTCAATACAACAGCAATCATTCGGGAACTCAACAATGTACCATAAGAAAGAACCAATCAGCGGGGAGTGTGAGGTGAGACAATCCCCAATTTTCGGTAAATCGGTTGCTAAATGAGCCTAAATGGACCGTCGGTAGTGAAAACCTTTACGAAATATTTAAAAAACGACCACGAGGGTTTTAGATCCTATAAAGCACGTATTGCGAGTCTCCTGAATGACTTAAAAAATGAACCCCTTTGTACGCCAATTCACGAAGAAAGTTTGAAAATTAACCTTTTCTAAGGTACAAAAATTTCAGGAGAAAAGCAAGCGTGTTGTTATCGCATTTAAAGACATGACACAGTTATGATTTTCCTTTAAATATTTTTTCATGAATTATTAATGAGTTTTTGAATTATCTGCAAAATATATTGGAAAATCATTCTTATGGTCGGTAAAACACGCTTGTTTGGTCGCTATCAAAGCGGTCACACTATTTCACTAAGTCTACGTATAGACTCGCTCAAGCAAACTTTGTGTTGACTCCCTGTAGTCTTCAGAGTGTCCCCACACGTACACTAAGGTAAGGTTATCCTAGATCTCATTTCACATATCAAATGTCCTCATATTCGTTTATGCATGGTTTATCCGGCTTCATGCAAGGGCGCCCGCATTTTTGATCCTAGAGAGAGAGGAGGAAAACGTTTTACGAAACAAAATATCTAGCAAGTGACATAAATAATAGAGAATTCCACTCGGACTTAAAGTGTCCGATCACCTGAACTGTTGAATTGTATATGAACTCTCAGAGTTAAGAAACTGACAGACGAGTGTATTTGAGATCTGTGAGGAGAGTGAAAGTTCCTGGAATTGATTTCAAGTTTGTTCATCTGCATGATTAATGTTTTCCACTATTCATTAACCCATTTATGAACAGCATACAAACAAATTAAATATCCCGCCCTTGGTTTCACCTTGTATGCTCGATTATACAACACGGCCCCTAATATTGTGAAAAGTTCATGTGTTTATGTGTCATTGAAGATTAAAATATCTCGAGACATTAATAAGAGATTTGGGGAAAGCCAAGTGTCAAGACGAAAACTATATATATAGGAATTACTCCAGTTTACTGGGTTATAAATGCAAATGACTGGGGCATCCTATATGAATAGGGTTGTCCACATTATGCTAGCATAATTTTGAGCATAGTAGTGAGGCAAAAGAATCGAGCATTATGTAAGCATAACAGTGCAGTTTCTTTGACTCTGTGTTCTAGACAAAAAAAAAAAAATCAAGATTGAACGTTGTAATAGAAAAGGACTTGGCCCAAACCACAGGATTTCTACTTGTATTGTTATCTGATGTTATTTTAATGCGAACTGTTTCCATTTGCAGTCGTAAATTACAATTTGTAATCCACACAAACATATCTACTGTGGTCTACCCCTTTATCTCGAATATTTTTATGATTGTCATTATGGAGTATAATAGTGATACTATTTGATTATAACCGTGACATTTATTGAAACATTGAGCATAACGTGGACAGCCCAATATATGAACTATTCTTAATCTATATTTAATCGGACTTAGTCGAAATCGTCCCAATTGACGAACCAGGTGGAAATCGAATTCGAGTAAGGAAGATTATTATCCAGCAGATAGCCTGGGTAATAATCTTCCTTACTAGTAATCGGACTTAATATAGTAATACGATTTGATGGATATAGTCCTAAACGAAGATATTGCAATACTCGACGATTAGTCCTGGTTATTGATACCCGTAGTAAGTCACTCTTACCAGTTTAACATCATATCCACGTACCATATAAATCAGTCGCAGAATGGAGCCAAAAAAGTGTGCATTTCACAAATTCATCAGATCCGTCATCAACATTCCTTATCAATCATCAGCATAAATAACCTAAATTGAACATCTTAAGAAATTGAAAGACATTATTACTCAGTCTAGACAAGTTCAGGCAGTTCGCCAAGAAAATATTTAAATGAGCAGCTGGAATATCGGTCTGACAAATACTGCAGTGGCGCAGCCTGGTTTTTATCCTACTTAAAATAAAAATTTTTGGAATGATTACCGGCGACCTTAATTAATTAGCCAGAGAATGGTATTGTCAAGAGAATTAGGGATTAATAAAAAAATTGATGTCCACCTTCAAGAGTAAAATTGTTTTGCGGCAGTCAGGATAAAGTGTTTTAGCATTAGCCAGAGTTAAAAAATAAATAAAGCGTGCGTTTGAATCAGTGGTTTGAATACAAGAGAGTTAAGCGCAATTCGCTTCGTAGAGAAGGAAATCTGACTATGGTGAAACTAGGCCGAAAACCATGGTTATGAAACATTGGCCAGTTGTCAACTTTCCGCGCCTGGTTGCACGTGGCATGTTTTCCCGAACAATTATACACTGAGCAGTCACTAAAAGACTTCCAGAATCTCTTTGGGTCACTAAGTACCGACACGGGATTGACACAGATACAATATGGTGTATATGACTGTTTAGTTTTTGTGTTTTTCTAGGTACATTTGGTTGCAAGTCAGCACGAGGCATCTAAATGCAAGTACCGGGACAGATCGAAGTATACCCGAGCGATGTTTCAATGTAGAACGTCTAGACCATTAGCGAAAAAAATATCTCGGTTGCATCACGCAGAGTAAATACGGTCACGACAAACTTTAACTCGCAAAGATTAATTCATCATTTTTATTTCTAACTTCGTTCCATGCTCTATACTCTATTAACAAAACATTTACCAGCACAGGGCGCGATAAAACCAAACTGCCACATTTCTAAGAATCCATTCGGCTTATCAGTCTTCACCTCCACGCCTATTAGCCTACCGTCAAGTATATGCTTTCATTTTTTTTTATTCATTCATTCATTCTTGCATTCATTGATACATTCATTTCAACATATTCAAATACATTCAAATACAATTGATTTTCACGATTTTCAAAGAGCCTTGTGAGACGCAAATTTAAAAAAACAAGTGAATAAATTTCCTAGTCAAATATCACTGCTACAATTACTACCACTACCTACTAACCAATGACTCTAAAACTTCAACAGAACTATTTTCAAAAAAGTTTAGTATCAAATTCATAAATTATTTAATCGAGATTACACTCTGCTTATCCTTCTCTGCTATATTTTTTCTGCCTGTTGAGAGGTAGGCTAGTTTTCATATGAATCCTGGATTTGAGGATTAACTGGAAAACCAGTTCTTTGTCATCAATCGCGACATTGTTTTGTAAACATCTCCTGTTTATCTTTACAGGGGCATTTTTTCTTTTCGAAAAAAGCAAACTAATACTGATGCCCAATATAAAACAGCGGCGTTCTTGAGGTTATACACTATCTAAAAGATAGAAAAAAAGCTTCTCGACGTTTCTAGCGAAGGCCCTTCGTCAGGAGATTAGTAGCTACTAATCTCTTCACGAAGGGCCTTCGCTCGAAACGTCGAGAAGCTTTTTTTCTATCTTTTAGATAGTGTATAACCTCAAAAACGCCGCTGTTTTATCGAAGCTATCTACACTGGACCCCCGCGCCTTTGATGCCCAATATACCAAAAGGAATGATGTCGATTTCAGCACGTGTAATGATTAATGATTATGACCTGCAAAGTCATAAGTTAAAACTGTACTTCCAAAAAACCAAGAACAAACTTCTTAAGACGCAGTTTTTTTTTATATCGAGGAGCTGCCTAAAGGAACGTGATGCCGATTGATGTCATTGAGCAAATGAATAATTTTCTCTCATTTACATTTTCTCGTGCATTATTCAATACTTATTTAGATAATTTATAAATTAAAGGTGAAGGTACAGTGCCTTTATTTATACTGGATAACCCTATCAGCTGTCTGAGCTGCTCTCCGTAGAGGTCCAGTAAGGGCCGCCCCTCATGGGTCCAGTGTTACTACACGAAGAAACCGGAGTACCCGCAGAAAACCTGCGAAGCTTGGCTGAGTGAAACTGAACAACACTCTTCTCACATGTGACCAAGGTAACTTTAATCAGATAACTGCACTGAGCAGGAATCGAACGAACCCTGGTCACAATAGTGAGAGACACGTGCACTACCACTGTGGCACCAGTGTAAATAAACCTTATTGTAAATAGTTTTGTACGTTTTACTCATGCTGTAAGTGACAAAATTTGACAAGATCAACGTTCTAAGATTGTCGTTATCCTGAACAGCAGGGCTCCCGTCAGAGCTGGCCGCTTACTTTCTGAAACAGGTGTTGACCATGACTGTTCATCCTCATTCATTATTTTTGCAATTAGAGAACAAACCTAGTGTCTCAGTTATACCGCGCAGTGCGGGGCAGTAAAAACAAACTCATTGTTCTCCAAATGCGCTTTAATTTCTGTTTAACATTTTGGTTGCTCCCCTTTGCGCGTCTTACTGATTCGCCTCAGTAGATGTGACGTTCGTCTTTGTTAGTGGTGTCTGACCCCTGACAAGACTTTTTTTTTCAAACCTGGATTTCATAGCTGGAATCGCTGTGATCATTCAAATTAAGTTAAGCGTAATTGAAACAGTCAATTGTCCCTGGCAAACATCCACAAAACTCCGAGATGACTCAATAAAAAGGACCAGCAATGCTCAGCAGTCTTTGCCTATGCGTCGCCCAAAAATAAACCCAGCGATCATGGGCGCATGACCGCGTCGTTTCTTCGTTACTTGCGTAGAATTTTAGCGAATATTTGCTTTTGATCCACGAACACTTTCCGCGGAATTATCTATTTACTAAACTTTGGTTTGGTTTTAAAAATTGGCCTTTGGAAGAAGTGATCAGTACCTCTGACTGAAACGCTAAAAACAGTGCAACCATTGCGATCGCTGGGTTGCAATTACAGGAATATCTGGCCAATCAAGATCATTTCGGTAGACGCGATCACACAGCGCACGCCTTCCATTCGATATTTGTGACCTCTACGTCTATTTTGAGCAAGTAGAGATAACAGCGACCGATGCGATTATACGAATGTCCGGTTTAACTTGCGTCAGAACGCACACTCCACTTTGAGGAGCTTATAGGTAAGACGCAAAGTAGGTGCGAGACCGTCTACGAGACGGAGACGGATTTAGAGAGCATTGCTACTAAAATGAGGTATCAATTACGAACACACGGAAGGACACTCGTAAGACTCCTTGTTAATTTGATTAGCCACGACCTGTATTCAAAACTCTAAATCCCTTTAATCGAGAGGGGATTATTTTAAATGCAATTCCAATTACGGACAAGCTGTTAGCGTTCCATTGTTTTATCAAAATTTCTTTAGTCAAGAATGTAATTAGTGGAAAAAACTGTGTACTTAATACTCCTCCCATATATGCATATATACGAACTACCTTGCAAGATCTGGTTATTGGTAGTAAAATCCTTTTAAAGGACAACAAGATTAAATGCTAATACACCGTGGCTAAGTGTCCACCCTTTTTCAATGTTTTTATATAGAGGAGTACATGACTACCATTCATACATACATACGAAAATATTTTAATATATAACGAAACTATAATATATAATGAAACTTATAATTTATGAACCTATAATTTATGAAACTCGGAGTAACAACGAACAAACCTTAGTTAACTACAAATATGTATGTATGTATGTATACATGTATGTATACATGTTGGTATACCTACATGTATATATACATGTAGGTATACCAACATGTATGCATATATGTATGCATATATGTATGAATACATGTAAGTATACATGTATGTATACATGTATGCCTATATACATGTATACATATATAGTGGGTGGGTGGGTGGGTGGATGGATGGATGGATGGATGGATGGATGGATGGATGGATGGATGGATGGATGGATGGATGGATGGATGGATGGATGGATGGATGGATGGATGGATGGATGGATGGATGGATGGATATAGATATATACATATATAAATTCAGGTGTTAAAACGACCAGTTATTTTAAGGGCAAGATCCTCGAAGGTCACCTTATCCTGCAAAAGAGTCCCAACTTTAAGTAAGCAACTACACTGTTATATTTCCCAATTATTCCCCATGGGAATAAGTTGGGTACTTCTAAACGTTTGCGCGATACGGGCTGGTCATTCTGACAGGAAATAACATGACTGGAAATATACACCTTTTTTGAAAAATCTACCAACGATTCATGAGCAAAGCTCAAAGACATTAATGTTTAATCAGTGTTTGCAAAAATGAAACAGAGCTAATCAATACAATGTCAGTTCCGTATCACACTTGCAGACAAGGATGCTGGCATCCGGAAGAAATTAGTACTCGTGAAAAGAACTTCTTCTTGCTTTTCCTGTCCTTCGAAGTTTGGTTTAATTAAGTCTCAGAAGTAATTTATAAAACGCGTGACCATTCTGTTCCTGCATAAACAGACACTCGGATTCGTCTCGTGTTTCTCTACCCCAATCCAACGCCTATTCATGTGTTTAACGGTATTCAGTAAATGGCACGTTTATGTACGCCTAAATACATTATTTACCAGATAGCCAGATATTAGATATCGATAAGCTTGGAAAACGCTAGTTCGTCACACGTCTGGGAATCACCAGACACACGAGGGGGCATGCTGCGCATTCCTCACATATTCCTAGTAAATGGCGCTTGGCCAATGCTAAAAAAGATTTACAGCATATGTTGACACACCATTTGTATGATGTCGATACAAATAAATGGCCATTAGGGATACAAATGGATTAACTGGGAAACGCCAAAATCAACTTGCAGAACCAAGTCAATATTGACGTAAGAAAATTGCTTGAGTTCTCAAAATCGCCGAACTTCCTGGTGCAAAGTGATGTAAACGCAACTTTGTCTTAAAACCAAAGAATTAAACTATAAACCCAATCCAAACTGGAGTTCACGACATTCGTTAATCACGCTCGACGACTAATTTTCGTCCCCGGGTTAAGTGCCAATACTTCCGACAAAAACTGTACTTAGACTGCGGTTTAAAAAATGCTATCCCAGTCTTGAGGGTGGGCAAGCTCCATACTTTCGAGCCGAGAAAGAATGCTGCTGGATCAACGATAGTCAAGCGGTAAAATCCCTCTCTTGATCCTTGTACATACAGACTCTCCCCGTGTTTTGCTTCGGGATCTTTTGATATGATGCGGTGTTCTGATATAATTAGTGATATAATTGCGGGGTTTAAAATCTGGACTATCATGGTCTCATCTAAGGTTTCTGCTAGTGTATTCAATCGACAAAAAAAGAAGGCCATGTGTCATCGGTCGGTTTGATCACTGAGAGATGCCTTAAGTGCGCGAATAAGAAACCACCTACGAATGTATTCAAGTATGGAATCGCGAGAAAATGAATTAACGAGTTAACATGCACCCAAAAAAGCTGCAGACGTAAGAAACCATGGATCATTGTTTGCCCGCAGTGTTACTGGGATATCACTTAACCAAGGTTAAGTATGTGGTATTAAAAAATTCAAATTTTAACAATCTGTGCTACGTCTTTTCAATTTAGCCAAATTTTGACTTTGCAACGTATTCCCGGAGTTAAAAAAGAATGTCGACGACGAAAAAAGTATTGGTCAGTCATTCTTCTAACAAGCCACGGCAGAGTTTTGACTCTAGGTTGGTTATCTTGCACATTAGAAGTGAGACCTGGTGTACTTAAAAAAGAGTCGAACGTGGTCCAATAAAGAAGAGGTTTTCAAAAGAAATATCAGCTTAAAAATACTATGAACCTAGGACATAGAAAAAAGG
The DNA here is from genome assembly GCA_030142905.1 of Heliopora coerulea. Lineage (NCBI taxonomy): Eukaryota > Metazoa > Cnidaria > Anthozoa > Scleralcyonacea > Helioporidae > Heliopora > Heliopora coerulea. The sequence goes on along the minus strand of JASJOG010000015.1, from coordinate 2,263,782 downwards.
AATTAAGGCGGCTATGATAATAGAAGCGACCGGTGTTATATTATGCAGCTCGTTTCTTTGGCATGGTGGGATCTTTGTCCCATTGTCTTATAAATGTTCATTTTATGAAAAGACCAGCCAAGGGGAAGCTGTGCTCAGCTGTTGAAATTCAGAGTGAAGACGCTGTGCGTCGGTGCGACGGATTTAATGAGCAAAGGCGTGTCACAGCCTATAAACTTTACTAAAAGCTCTTTGAGTGGTTTCCAAAGGTGAACCTTTGGACACAGAGCCGCCGCTTGTCTAATGTCTCTCTCGAGAGCTTAAGACGATTATATTGGAACGAAAACAAGGCACCGCTAAGTTAAGTCGGCGTCGGCGTAAAGGACCTGACTTTCGTACATATTTGCAATCATCTTCGCACGAGTTAGATGGACCAACGCGCTCCGAAACAGATCTTTCCCGAACGGCGAGCGCCAAACACAGGAGCAGGCCAAAGGAAGTTCATGGTGGGTCAGCGAGGGTAATAGTCGACTGGAATGGAGCTACCCCAGCTTGAATAAACGGCATACCGACAAAAACCCCAAGGAAAAGGTCGTATTTTTTATCAATCTTCTCAACAAGCCCACTGCGATTTCAACGCCAAGTTGATAACTGGGTGAAAAAGACTAGTCATTTTCTTCTGGTGTCTGTGTGAGAAAGAAGGCGACGGATGCAGCTATGGTCACGAACTGCTTCAGATTGAGCTGTGTTAAGGTAAGATATTGTCCTGAGCTGAATGGCAAACTGAATGTCGCACAGAGAAGTCAATGAGTAAGTTGAGGATTATTTTTTTGCGGAGTTGGACAACGACGGACACCTAGGGATAAAGATAAATCTGTTGCTGCAACAAATCCTTTCATTTAAATCGACAGAACGAACAGTATTCGGTAGTTTGAATGTTGGCAGGGACATCACAAAAACAAATTTATTGCAGCGAGGACATGTTTCACATTAAATAGGGGCAACGAAACGGCACTTGCCAAAGTAAAAGTTGGCAGGGATAAAATTGAAAGTGTCTTTTACAATGATCTAACCATTCCAATGGATTTACTTTCCAATGAATGATGTATCAATCTTAGGAAACTGTTACGACTTAAGAGCAGCAATATTTCGAGTGATCCCCTCTCGTTAAATTCCTGAGAACCCATTACGACAAGTATCACGCAAGTGCTATATCCATGCAGCTCCTTTCCCAAAGCATTTCTGATCTGCTGGAGAGAACCGCAGTTGCACATCATAGGGATTCCAGTAATGGCTGCTATGCTTTGATAAATGACAACGTCTTTACACCAACGTAGGTTATCCAGAGAAAGCTTCTTTAACAGCTCTGGGCGTATTTTCGCGAGCCGCGATAGTAAAAACTTAATGAAAATTGAACAAGTCATCAAAGCTCGTGATGTGTGAAATCGAAGTCCTTGTTGTCTGATCCGTCTAATCGTTTGTGAATTCTGACGTTCATTTCGAAAATTCCATGTTTGCTTTTAAACAACATTACAATGGTGGGTGTTATTTTAAATTCAATCTGATTTACACGGGCTACAGTATCGTTCATATAACTTGGCGGAACAGTCTCTTTAGATGTTTCCGCTGTCAATGGCATATTCATTATTTGGTCTAGTGGTCGATGGAAAATGTACATCAAAGTAAATCTGTGCCGATTTCGTGACCCAGGTCGCAATAGATAGCTTCTTCAGTCATCTAATGTCAACTGCAAAGAAACTTCCCTTTTTCCGCGAAAGACTGACATGGATATTCAGCTTGAATCAATTTGTTAAGCTGACATCTAACATGTCAAATCTCAATTTGGCTTTTACGCTTTTAGCGGCGGCTAAATGCGTCATGTTCTAACCGTAAAGAAAAACAAGAAACTTGGAAACTCTGTAATTGCAATATCTTTTGTAGTTTATCAGCCAAAGATACCATGGGAGGTTTGTAACACATGCACCAAGAGAACGGTGGAACTAAACAGCTTTATGCAGGGCTGTTTAACCCTCAGGTATTTCTCACGCAGGCATGCTTGGCTGGGGTTCGACATATCACGGTAGTTTGCTGTGCGAGGCTTTCTTCATCTCGATGTGCAATCGCATTAGGGAAGCAAGTTCACCGGGAAACGATTCCCTGAAAACTATCATGATCGTGTGCGTTAAAATACTTATTCATACCCAAAGATGTGTCTCACGAAACTAAATGAATTTTTGATGCTGCACAGTTTTTGAAGGCTTTTACTTTTCGACTTCAAGGGTAACGCACACGATGTGAGAGGAACAAGGAGAGGGTCTCTGGTTGCTTGAAGTTGTGATTCGTATTTCAGTTACGACTGTACATGACTTTTTGAGCTTGTTCGGTATTGGAAAATGAACCAGTAAAATAACAATATCGTGTTGTACACTCATTTAGGTCGTATGCATATTATAACTGTAGCAGAAGCTCTGATCGCGTTGCTATGTCAATACAGAGAAGACAATTTAGGCTTTCAAATATCATGGAGTATTTCAAGTATAATAGTAAATTAAAAAAAAAAAATATCAGTAACGAGTCCCGATTCTGTTTAATGCAAGATTCGATTCCATTGAATTTTAAACTAAGCAAAGCAGTAGCAGGGGCTGATCTAGGAGGGTGGATAGGGTGGCTAGCTAAACTCCCCCTCCATTTGTTGTGCATGCAGCTATATTTAACAACTTCGCGACCATTGTATTATATTGTATTATCAAATTGTACGGCATCAACGGCCAAACATGTTTAACCGTCAGTAAATTTATTTATAATTTTCAACATCACTATTTTTTGGCTAAATTGAATTAATTGAATTGAATTCGGTTAAAATACACAGATAATCTCAACAATCGTTATTAATAAAAAGTGGCAAAACTTGGATAAGTGATTTTAAAATTGTTTTATGCTCTGAAAATCGAGAACTTTTATACGCGTTTTGATGATGAGCCGTCCCCCTTGTGGAGATCCTGAATCACCGAATGAGTAGACAGTCCTTTTTAACAGAAAGTTGAGGGATGTTTTCAACGCTGTTCCCTCCATAAATTTACGTGAACTTTTCAAAAAAACCTTTTTCATACTGCTCTTTTGAACCCTTAGATTGTCGCCTTGTTTCACTTCACGATAATCGTCATTTTAACATCAACTTACGCCGAACGTCTTCGAATCATAGCAAATAATAACCAAGTTGCGAATCAGGCAAGGTTTTACGAAAACTATAAACAACAACTCCTTTATGGCGACAAATCTATTAAGAAAAGAAGACATCTTGGTTCCATGAACAACACGCCGTCGGCTAAAATGAAGGTCTACTTGTTTTGTAAGACGGGCTTCCTGCTGGAGATTGATAACAATGGAAGGATAACTGGGACGGGAAATACGTCATCAGTGAATGGTGAGTGCGTAAATGAATGTTAAAGAAATCAAAATATCTATGAATACTGCAGGTTAAGGCGAGGATTAATTTGAAACTTCTTTCAGAAATTAAAATTTTCCCTTTGGGTAATTTGGTGCATAGACGTATGTTTAACTTACATGAACTCACTAAGATTTTATTTGGCTAGATCAGGTTGTTTCAGCTGAATTCTGAGTATTATAAAAAAAATAAAAACAAAAACAAAAAAGCAACAACAAATTTTTTAGCCTTAACCCAGGATGAAATTACTTTACTCCACCTGCTCAATTAAGAAAATTGAGGTTTAACGAACTCAATAACCTTTGATATTAAAGTTGACTCATTACTTAGTAGACAGAATATAGCTAAATTTGTTTATTCTTTCCTTTCCCTCCAAAAGCCCTCCTTGAAATCCAAATATTTGGTAAGACCCTAAGGCGAGTGAAAGGTGTAGCGTCTGGCAGATATTTGTCAATCAATAACCGAGGACGTCTGACGTCCACGGTAAGTTATTATTTTATTATTTTTGTTTATTTTAAAAATTCACCAAAGGCAGGTAAATAGACAAAACAAAGATTTTGTCGGGGTGGCAAAATTCAGTATTGCTTTAAAAAATTTTAAAACTTTTTAAAGTTTATCGAACCCATGTATATTAAGTTTAATGATCCGGATCCATGCCAACAAAAAGAATTTGTTTAATTTGCCGTTATTTTGATGCTTAATTCCTCCTACGTGGGAAGATATCATCGCCTTTACATCAGGTATAAATACAAGCTGAAAAATCTTTTTTCACCATGGTTAATAAGTTTTTTAAAGCGAAATAGCCAAAAGGACACTAAGTCCCCTACAAGGCCTATCTATCCATTATTTACTCGTTACTAACTACTTAAGTAAGTTATCGAAAGTTTCAAGAATGGAAAACGCATGAAAAAAGTAATAAAAATATCCGACAATATCGGGCTTTATTTATCCGCGCAAAATGCGCGCACTGTTCGGGTTGTGGTTTTGTAATGCTTTTTATATGCGTCATGGTCACGAGGTAAACAGATAAATAGGATTACAGGCAAACAGATAAACAAGTAACTTGGTAAATAAATAAAGAGATAACCATGTAAATAGGTAAAAAGGGGATAGATTAACGAGTGGAAGAGCCAAAGTAGTAAAAAGACAAAAAAGAAACGTGAGAATCAACCAAGAAATTAGGTAATTGATAAACAAGGCAAACAAGAAAACAAATGAAAACAGATAGTGAAGTTAGCGGGTAAGTGGGAATGAGTGACGGTAAAATAAATAATGATACAGTCACAGGGATAAATAAGGAAACTCGCAAAGGAGCAAGGAAACAAACGACTTAACCAGGAAACAAAAAAAAAGTAAGCAAACTAGAAGAAAATGATGGCTAAACAAGTAAACCCCCACCCAAAAAAAAAAATACGTAACTTACAGGTAGAGTGCTAAAGAGGTAGACAAGTAAAGAGCTGAACAAGTAGACAGGCAAAACCACTAACTAATACATTCAAGTCAATGACAGATTAAAATGAACAGCCTAAGAAGTGATCAAGAGCAAACTTAAAACGACAGACATCACAAACACAACAACAAACACAAGGCCACAACAAGCTCGAGAAAGTCAAAAAAACAGAAAAACTGTGGGTAAACTGATCGTCAAATATAAACATTCAGGTAGTAAAAATGTTAAAGATATTAAAACTAAACGTTTTCGATCTAAAAGATTATCATCAGAGTTTAAAACTACTTGTTTAAATCTACAAGATCATCAGAGTTTAAAACTGTTTGAAGTAGTTTTAAGTAAATAAGCAGTTTTAAACTCTAATGATGATCTTGTAGATTTAAATAAGCAGTTTTAAACTCTGATGATGATCTTGTAGATTTAAACAAGCAATTTAAACTTTGATGATGATCTTGTAGATCGAAAACGTTTAGTTTTAATATCTTTAACATTTTACTACCTGAATTTTTATATTTTATCAGGCGAATATGTCTATTGATTGTAAAATATGGGCATGAATACTGGTACTTAGCCAATTAAAGAAAAGAACAGCACTTTAACATTGAAGAAAAACTTATGGTACGTTCGCAACATCGATTCCATTTGTTTTTTTCCTTCAGTTTCATCAAAACAAGAACACGTTCCTTAAGGAGAATGACGAAGAAAATGCTTGGTACTCGTATAGTTCAAGACATCACGGCTCACACTGTGGAGCGGATGTTGACTCAGCGAAGGGAAAGGAGTGGTTTATTGCTATCAAGGAAAACGGCAACCTACGACGCCCGTGTAAGACATTTCCCGGAATGAAAGCCACTCACTTTTTAGTTTTACGACAGGAGAAAATCAAAAATATCGTGGAGAAAACGCCAGCATAGGAGAGAAGTTGGCAGTAGTAGAAGATATTTTTTAGCAAGCCAACAAACAGAGATTGAAGAAGGCACTTGGCCAAAGAGAAAATCCACTGACGTTTTTAAACAAAGACTTGAATTATAAATTCACCAAGTTATATAAAAATTTGAAATCGTTTAGGTAATAGTGCAATTTGGAAAATTTGTATGGTTTCGAACGCAATTTGATAAAAACATGCACGAGTGAGTTTGAAAAACACACGAATGGGTGTTTCAAAACTAGGAACACCCGTTTCACCCGTTCTAAAACGCTAGCGTCAGCTCGAAATTTTAGAATAACGCTTTGAAGCGTGGCCAGATTGTAATCTAAGCAACCTCGCCCTAAAACGTTTTCCTCCAGAAGTCGGGGAGTAGGTCAAAGTGTTAGGTTATGTGATTAGGATAGGGTTAGGATAAGGGTTAGGTTAAGGATAAGGGTTAGGTTAAGGATCAGGGTTAGGTTTAGGATTAGGTTGAGATCAGGTTGCTCAGATTACTATCTGGCCACGCTTCAAAACGTTGTTCTAAAATTTAGAACTGACGCTTTAAGCGTTTTAGAACGTGTGAAACGGCTGCGAGAAACCATGACATAACCAATGACATGCATGAAAAGAGTACCACAGCGCCAGATGGTAATCCAGCATCAAAAAAGGTAATTCAATCTAAATTAGCGTCACCTTTTCCCTGTTTTTTATTACCTCGAAATTGAACTGCTCCCAGCCAGTTAGAATAGAGAAATTTCTTCAAGTATATTATTATAGAATAAATAAAACCGGCAAAACATTAGCCCATCTTGTGAGCGCAGAAAATACAAAATACCTGCTCGAGAATACCGAAGGTTGATAAACATAAATAAATCTGGACGCGGCTGAAAGGTGGTTTTTCGATTTGCGAACGAATAAAGAATGAAAAAGGGCACGGTGTCAGAGCGAAAAAAAAAAGACGAACTGCCTCGGATGAAGAATTATATATTATGTAAATAATACGAACGGACACGGGGGAACATTCTTCCGCCTCTTAGAGAGGTAGACGACGTACTACAACTAGGTTATGTATGCCAAAAGATTGAAAGATATACTGTACTAAACTTCAGTTTAACTAAGCCATGCAGAAGTTGGTCTGACCTTAGAGTTCGCTGAATTTAGCACAAGACAAAGAACATCTTCGGATTATATTTTCCAAGAATTTGAAAAGAAGTGTACTTGATAAATGTTGGTCATGGTCCTTTTGGACACTGAATATTAGGTATATATAGTTCATCCGAAACGACGATGAAACTAAACAGAAGAACACCAAATTTTATTTGCTCATGTAGCAAGGGAGGAAGGATAATTTTCGTTTCCGAAGATGGAAATTATAATCCCATCCGGGTCTCTTGGAATTATCTTTAGCTCTCCCCAGAGGTCTGGTAGCGAGAACGGACAACATTAGGTCTTCAGGTGCGCGTCCTGACATACGGTGCAAAACTAGTAGACAGATATGCATATAATAGCTTTGAATGATGGTGAAGAATAATCATCCATTATTCGCCGCAGGGAAAGTGAATATAGTCGAGCCACCATTAGGATGAGTTAATGCACTAATACGCCAAGAATGATACTGTCACACCTCCACGTCCAAAGCAATTTTACCTCAAGAGAAAGATCTTCGCACTTTACGACATGGAATCATTGGCGTAACTACTGGGGTGGCCTGGGGAACCGCCACCCCCTAAAAATATACTGGGCCACCCCATCTTGTAGATAAATGTTACCATCAACCTCTACAAAGTTTGACATGTCCGCAATTGCAGCTGTACACAATGACATATTTGAGTGTTTGAGAGACACTCCCTAAAATCTGTACTTGATGTTTGCCCTCCCCCAACTTTGCTGAAGGCCCTCTCAAGGTCTCCCCCCGCCTGAAATTTCGTAGTGACGCCACTGCATGGAATGCACTTTGGGTTATCATTCCCACCGAAAACCGTTTTGAAGAGTATCCGGAACGCGTAGCAAACTGAGCAAGACATCCTGCTATACTTTTTTTGATCAGAAGCTCTTCCGGAACGTGGTAAACTTGAGTGATTTGTTGGATGTAAAGTCACGAAGAGGACGATATCAGTGAAATTCGCAAGTTTCAGTAAAAGTTCCGGTTCCGAGCTTCAACGGAGCAATTCTTCATAAAGATGAAAATATCGACACCGAGGGAAAAAATAAACAAAAAAGTATTTTACCTTATTTAAGAGTAAACATCGTCAACAAGTGAACCAAGTTGTTCACGTGTAAAACTATTCCATTAATTGCTGCTCTAACTACTTCTTCGAACGTATTTATTGATATTCAAATTGAATAAGGACAGTTAATTGCTAAGCTTACTAACCTTAAATTTACTAACTCAACGTAAATTTACACAACTAAATTTACCAACCTTAAGTTTGTGGAGAACTTTTTAATTTCTTTTCCATGTGAGTCACAATTTAAGGACAAACTGGCAGTATTTACGTGTTCAAATGATATATGTTCTTCAAGTGTTTGAAAAGACAAATTGTCGCGCCATTTCCCAAAAACAAAGAAGTGGCACCATACGTGTATCACTCCAAAAGACTGGGGCGCGCGCATCCCTCGTGATGAGCGTAGAAAATCACGCGCACATCACGCGCGCACTCTTCGCCAAATTTCACACTGACATTTACGCCAGTAAGTTTTAAGGGAAAAATTAGGCGAAATGATTGTTTGCCTTAGAATTTATAAAACACCATTTCGGATTAGCTGACTACTCGATAATCTTATCCATTTTCTATCGGGGTGAGACGTAGGTTATCGTCACCGGGGGGTGATTTAACTCTAATCCTAATCCTAACCCTAATCCTAATTCAAGCCTTGATCCTATTCTGAGTTTACTAGACAGATGATATTCATCTATGCACCATTTCGAGGGTGTGCAGTGAGACTTGTTGAGTTACCTGTTTTCGTGACTTATTGGGAATGAGCCCACGGTTCTATTGTCATCTGTTTGTTATCGAGAAAGCGCTAAAACTTTCTAAAATTAAATCAGGTAAATCGTGAATAAATATGGATTTAAAAGGCATCTACCCACCTATTGTTACGCCGTTTAATGAAAAAGAAGAAATAGATTATGACAAACTGAAAGCTAATGTCGAAAAGTGGAACAAAATACCTTTTAGAGGTAAGTGAGCTCCACGCACGGTCCACGCACGGTCCACAAGATATACAATATGGAAAATTCTCCCGATAACTTCTATTCAGATCTTCCATGGTCGTCAGCAGTGTATGTGAGCAAGTAGCCATCGTCGGTTTCATGTGATGTTTAATGCCATCATTCATTTTCTAACTGTGAATAATAATGCCAAATATAGCGCAAAAGGGCATAACCATCGGCAACATGTCGGGCGACCTCGTACCCAGGGTCTTCATATCCACACCCGTTTCCCTCCCACTCTTAAGAAGACCCTGGCTGTTGGTAGTCACGTGCCCCCCCAGAACTAGGGATTTTTAAATTATAATTATTTATTACACAATGGGTGTGAGTTTGTTTGTGATGTTATTTTGTATTTTGCTCATAAATACCCCTCTTTTCAATCTTTGTCACTCCTACCTTCAGGAGTAATTTTTAAAATGTTAATTGAACCCCCATTTTTAGGAGACATAACCAGCAATATGCAGGTTAGGTTCTTCTCACAGTGGGACAGCAACAGGAGCAAAGATATGACCCTGCATGGCATCATTGCACTAGGCAAAACTTCAACAGAAAAATGACTTGAAAATTTTCAGAAAACTGTCATCATTAGTCAACCAAACTGTTACCAATGTAGCATGGCTTTTAAAGTATTAAAAACTAAATTTTCAATTGAAGTGCCCACAGAGGGGCAGCAGGAGTAGTCAATATTTCAACAGTCACCAGATATCAAAATCTTTTTGACAATGTCCAACTGATTTGATGATTGGTATCATTCTGGAATGTGCTTTTAATGTTAATACAATTGTATACTTCCTTTCAGGTTTCCTTAACTGGTTCTCCATAGCACCATACAATGATTTAATGTATGAAAATGCTTGGGTTTTGAACAAGGGTGGAGAAGGCCCCATAAAAATGAGAAGCTAATGACACTAGTTGGTAACCCAGCACAAAGGGTAAATAACATGCAGGAGGGTTTTGTGTGAGATCTTTCTGATAAATCTTGTAGGCTTGAGCATTACAACTTTTGTGTTCTTTATAAATTATTACAGTTTCTTCTGCATTTTTGCCACTTGATGTTGCTCCGAATTTCCACCAGATGTCAAGATTCACTGACAACTAAAGAACAAATGTTGCAATTGGGGAGCTCTCCCCCTAACTTCAAAAGTAGAAGACTTAAGCCCCCCTGAGCATTTATATCTCTATTTCTGTTAAAGATAATTTTGAGGATTTTGAAGTGGACCATACTTTATACTCAGTAATTTTGTCAAATAATAAGATAATATTTCCAATAATTTCACCAATGTTTCAGGTTATGTTGTCCAAGGATCCAATGGTGAGTTTGCCTACATGGATCCTGAGGAAAGAGTTGAGCTTGTCAAAAAAGTCCGAGAATTTACTCCAAAGGAAAAACTAATAATTGCTGGGGCAGGCTGTGAAGGTATTGTGGTTGTAATAAATGCGATGATTATATAACTGTTATAAAGCAAGTTAACTTTAATGCTTTCTCCTTCTTTTGAATTTTCATAGGAACAAATCAGACTATAAAAATGGCTCAGAAGATGGCATCTGTTGGAGCAGATGCTGTACTCATTGTCACTCCTTGTTTTTATAAATCAGGCATGACCAGAGAAGCATTGGAGAATCATTACAGAAAGGTGAATGTCAGTACTAAGTCAGCATGTACACTAGCAGACCTTTCCTGATGGATAGGGAGTCATATAGAGTGCATCAGTGGTTTTTAATAAGGCCTTGTTATGTAAAAAATAAAATCATGTCATCTCTTATTATTCTTTATTTATGGTAGTTGATCATACAATAAATGGTAAAAACAACATAAGAAATGTTTTTTGAGGGACACAAATCCATCAACTTCATTATAAGTCGCATGTCACCTTTGACTCATAAAGTTGTTTCATTTGTTTCAAGTTACCTTTTGACCCAATCAAAAAATGATTACATAATTTTAAGAAACAAAATTAACTACAACTTATGCAAATGAGGTGATATTTTTTTTTCAAATTCCTTTTTAGGTGGCAGATTCTTGCCCAGTTCCAGTTATCTTATACAGTGTTCCAGCAAACACTGGCATTGACTTACCAGAAGAATCCATTGTTAATCTCTCAAAGCACCAAAATATAATTGGGTTGAAAGACAGTGGAGGGAATGTATGTGAACCTAAACAGAACAGTAGGAGTACTTCAGTCACATTGAGAAAATAGCTTGTCATTAAATGAGGTCTTCCAACACTTCAGGACTATCAGCTATGATTGTAGCTTTATAAACTAATGCAGTATTTTTTAGCAACTGAGCATGAACTGCCAGAACCACTGCAAAGCATGCCCAAGTTAATAACATTATTGTTTATTTCAATGGGACATTGGAAAATATGAAAAAATTTACCTACAACTCAGACAAAAAAATCCTTAAATGTGTTCTTATTAACCATTCATTAATATTTCAGGCTACATTTTATCACTAGAAGAAAGCAAGTAAAGACAAGTCAATTAAACTTTTGAATAGTTTGGGGGACTTTTTAAATATCCATTATCTTTGATTGTAACATATAGTTCTTTTAGGAACTCAAAAGCATCATATTGTTCTTTACTCAGCTTTTTAATAAACTGTGTAATGGAAAGTGTCACATTTCCCAAGTTAAAAAAAATACCAGTCAGATCAATCTAGGATTAATTACGAAAACATTATTTTAACTTTTTTTGACAGGTTACTAAAATTGGAAGTGTAATACATCAGACAAAAACAGGACAATTTCAAGTTTTAGCTGGTTCTGCCTCCTTTCTTTATCCTTCCCTCTGCTTAGGTAAGTTTTACTTTAGCTAGGCCAATGAATGAAAGGTAACCTCTCTACCTTGATAATAAAAACTTATTCTACCTATTAGTTAATAAATCATCCTTCATTAAAACCATTACCAGGTTAATGACAATCCAAATGTTATCACAGTTTCAACCTGCTGGTCATTTGGCCACCAACTAGAATCACTCTGCATTGACTTGCAGTAAATTTGACTGTGATCAAATTTGTGCACAAGTTTACAAAGTTTTAGCAAAGTTGCTTCCCAGTTTGGACATGGCCTTAATGCACTTCACTACAGCCAACTCACAGCATTTTACATCAACTATTTCTTTTGCCAATGGTACAGAGATATGTGGTTCACAGAGTGTAAAATGTACATTATGAGCTATCAAAATAGATGAACAAAAACTGACAAACCTGAAAAATAGAAGCAAACTATGTTTCATAAAATTTCGTTTTTCCCTGTTATTTCCAGGAACTTACACTGACTGTACCCCATATTAAACAAGTATATATCTGGCTTATAGGTGCAATTGGAGGAGTATGTGCATTAGCAAATGTTTTGGGATCAGAAGTGTGCAAACTTGCTGAATTGCATGAAAAGGGAAAGCATGAAGATGCAAAGGAACTTCAGCACAAACTAATTCTGCCCAACATTGCTGTAAGTTTAATTTTCACCAAAACAGACAATGAACTCGTCACCCCAGGTGACCATTTATCTGTGGGAATTGAGATTAATTCTGATTTTTTAACCCTCAAAATTTCATTTTTGTTTTGGTGTTTTTTGCCTTTCAGGTAACAAGTAAACATGGTATAGCAGGTTTGAAGACAGCCATGGAACTTTTTGGCTACAATGGAGGTCCCACAAGGTCACCATTGTTGCCACTGAATCATGAACAAGTTCAGGATATAAAACAAATATTTGCACCATTCTTAAAGAGAACCAAATGAAATCAAATTTCCCATTGAACATAGAGGCAAATGCTGATTTTCAGGATTCAGTTTAGACATCTTCTGCAGACATGATTGACGTTTCAGAAAGTCAAAATCTTAATTTTGTTGGAACATCACACTAATACCAATTTAGACGTGGAATGGATTAAGGATGCTTTGCAAATGAGCGACACATCTGCTAAGTTGTCTGTAACATGCATGTTTTTGAGTTTCTGTCAAGATAATGACTGTTAGTAAAAGTGTAGTGCATACAATCTGAAGACAATTTTCAAAGTTTCTTTTGACATTCATACAAACAACATATTTCTTACCATCAATAATTGCCCTGTTGTCAAACATTCTTATGCATGTACAAGAATTCCATTATACAATGAGTTCAACATCAGAACTTTGAAGTTCCCCTCCAGCTGATGGGAAATGAAAACAATCAATGCAGTTGCAAAGATCAGACATAGTTTAGAATAGAAGTTCCATAATTTTGGACCTAGGTATCACTTTTAGTCCTCAAAAACAGGTATTGTACATCTACAGCCCCAACATGACAAAACAACTTGTTACTAACATACCTAATTACGTATTATTACATGCCCAAGAGATATGCAGAAGATAAGCAATGCTGCTGGAGTTAAAAGCCTCAGAATAACCGATTTTGTTTGGTATAACACAACACACATACTCAGTTTTATTACAAATTTATCATAAATTGTAGATAGATGATATTGTTGATGATCTGTGAGCCAAAAACCCAACTTAAATTCAATCCATGCCACAAACTATAAGGATGTTTACTAAGTCCCCTGGTTTAATTGCACTCTTGTCAATCCATATTAATTCCATGTTATTTGTCCACATGTTGATCCAAGAGAGCTATGGGATGATACTTTGTAGCCTAAATACAACCTTAATTTGACAACTTATCACTAAGGCTTTGATTCAAATTGTTTAAATTATTAAAAATTTTAAAAGGATGGATGGGTGTTATCACCACTGACTTGTGAATTTTGGGTTTAAAAACATTTGGAAAATTAGTGGCCAACCCTTCAGGGGATATTTTTTAAAACTGATCAACAGTCAAAAAATCTGCAAATCTCTGTTACACCATGTTGTAATTTATTAATAAAAAAAGTATTGCACAAAAAAAAAGAAAAACTACAGATAAATACCATCTTTTTCTACAGTATTTAAGTTTCTACTGTACAGAGTAATGAAGACTTTAACTAAGTATACTATGTTACTACAACCATATCACACCCAAGAAAGGAAAAATATTAATTTTATGGTACGTACAGCAATGAAAGTAAATCAGCCATGACGGGAATTGTCTTTTGTACGAAGTAGGTTAAGAATTTAGTAGTGAAAATGTACACAGTTTATATAAGTGTGGTTCTTTTCTGGAAACAAAGACGTCAGATTGAAAACCAATGAAAATGCTTATTTTGTGCCATTTCCATGCACGGACTGGTTTCTCTTAAAAGTTTTGTAAATTGCCTGATTTTCACAGCAATTGATTACTGCATCATCAAACATTTGTGTGGTAATGAACAGTTCAAAGGAGATAATTACAATCAGAAAACTTAACACTGGTTTTGGTGACAAGTGTAGGACATCATCAAAGAAATTTGAAATTTAGCTGGCATAAGGTACAATAAAAAATTGTGTTACTTGAAAGGTTTCAAAAATGTACACATAAGTGTACATGTGATGTGTCAACCTAATTGGTAAAAAAGGAATTATAGCTATATTGAAATATTCACTACTGTTGATGACCAGTCACACCAAACTTCTAAAAAATTAGTAGGGCATAGACTTTACAAAATGAAGAAAAGTACAATGCAATATCACCAGAGCATAGTCTGAATGATAGTTTGATCTTAGCTTCAACAAACCTTGTAGAACAAGGCCAGTTGAATAGAAACTTAAATGGAATTATACTAAATGATGTTTTCTGGTGTAATTTTTGTGATAATTACAATTATAAAAGATCCTCAAGTTGCAGCAATAATGGACAAAATGCAAATTTCAGCAGTATGGAACAGGTATCAACAATTACAGGTAGTTTTTACATATAAAAAATGTGATCTGCCATACTGTAACTTTCACCCTCAGATCCAGTGAGATGTACCACACCAACAAAAGGGGCATAAGAGCTGAAGAATATACAGTGAGATGAAGGCCTGTCTTCTTTATTTGACTATAACTTGGCACTCATAATCAGTAGTATACTGAAGAATTGAAAAACGTTTTTTGACAAACCCGTTCCTGCCAAAATGTTGCCTGCCAAACTGTGTAGTTTTGGTAAACACTTTCCACTGGTCTAATTATAATTTCATCAAAATAAAATTTGGTGTGCATTTGAGACAGTGAATCATCTTTATATTCTGGTTAGCGACCTAGAAGGGTGAAATAATATGGTCAGACTAGACGAAATTAGAACAGAAACTAGATAACTGAAACAACATTTGGTAAATTTATTCAAGATGTGCAGCATGAACTATCCCTGAAAGAAAAAAGAATACTGACATCCATATTAAAACCAGCAAAGTTATGGCAGTCAAACCATTAATTTACCAAAACTCTAATGAACTTGTTGAAAACAACAATATCATTAACATAATAGGCATTTAACCAAAACAAAATGAAGCCAAAATTACTGATCAGAGTTACAAGGGCTCAAGGAAATTCTAGAATTTTTTTTAATAAAACAGACTGTCAGAGTGAATGTAATTCTAAGAATAGTGTACATAATCACAACCGGATAATTGTTATGTTAATGAACATAGCTGTTATGACTCAATTAGTCTGAAGATAACTACATTAAAGTCTAAAATTTATTAAAATTATGCTTCATTAATCTAATTGTGATTATGCACATTATTCTCAGAATTACATGTTCTGTCTTTAATCCAGGGTAAGATGGGTACGAAAACAAAAATGTAGTAGAATGCTGTGCAAAACATAACACAGATCCATTAAAGCTAGAAGTTGGTACACTCTCCATATCAGTATTTGTTCAAGCTCTCTTTAATGCTATCTCCATCAGTTACCCTCACAACAAATGCCACCATAATACAAAACTTTCAACACTTAAAAAGTAATGTTGATCTTCTTGCCTCTGGTTTTTGTTTCCCTTTCATGTCTCTTCATGCCAGTGCCTGATGTAGCTGCCGCAGTGCTGGAACTGGAAGCCTGCTGAGCAGCCTTTTGTTTGAGCAACGTCCAGTCAAATACGTAGTCATACTGGTGGTTGAGAGTGCGAAACAAAATCCGAAATAACTGACGAAGATACATGTAATCTGGTGCCTCTTCAAACCGTAGACCTCGGCAATAATTCAAATACATAGCAAATTCAGCTGGAAAACCCTAGGAAGCAACACGGGAGATACTGAATGTACAGTGATGGAAAAAATTTTGATTTCCCATTTGTCTATTGATGATCACTTGTGGGTTGATTTTATGTTGCTAGTACAGTGGAGCCTCGCTATAATGCGGTATATGGGGTCCAATGTAAATGACCGCATTATATCGAAACATATCAAAAATTAGGATTTGGCATGGGAAAATGGTGCAGGTCGCAGGAAAGTATAAAACATGAATACATTGTCATACCATGCCTAGAACTACTTGCTGATTGGTTACTAATGATCCACTTGTGTTCAATGGTTCTACTGAGCGAACAAGGTTTATAAATCAGTTTAGTGATTGAGAAATTTGGGGTCCAAAGATTTACTGCATTATACCGAGTCGTGCGCTATACCAATGCGTTTTATAGTGAGGCTCCACTCTATTATTAAATTACAAATATATACAACATACAGTGTACTTGTGGGTTAAGTCCTTAACAAAATCAATTTTGAATTCACTTATGAAACAAGAGCCGAGAACAGAACTTACTTTACAAAGAACTTCTACAGGAGTTGACATTTTCTTTTCACTGATTTTTTCATATTTTTGCTTTTTGGTGGCAGCCTGAAGAAACAAATTTAAACATTGGATAATCAGTTATAAAAAGAGAACTTCATTGAGACTAAACTAAGGGATAGAATCCAAAAATGTATTGTTTTACATGGAGGTAACACATTTATACTGGAACAAACCTTTAGACCCTGCCATGGCAAACTGGTCCTGTTAAAATACATCAAGACATACCCCAGAGATTCCATGTCATCACGGCGTCTGAAACAATTGCAATAGTTAACACGGATACATTCTAAATTCTAACCAAAATCTTGCACAGCAATATTTCACCAAATGCAAGTACTCAGTCATCAGGACATTGTTGTAATTGTTCCCCCACTAATGACAGACACTGCCCTCTGTTAAATAAAATTGTTTAGCATCAAGCACAATAAAACTCTACAGGGCAAGTTAAAACAGAGTACATATAGCCTAAGGGCTTTAGTTCCTGATAATAAGCATGTTCTCTTTTGTTTGAGGATTAAAGGGTGAATACTGAGTACATTGGGTCTAAAAAAATTTCCATAATTACAGGTCATCTGACATCTCCTAAAATAAACCTTTAAAAAACCATATCCAGTTGAAAATTTTTAGCTGCACCTTTGTCTTTGTCTTGTTTATGACTTGAATATCATTATCAAGCTAACAAGAATATGTTTTTCAATTTATGTTTTCTTCTATCAACATTTAACATACAAGAATCTTATCATGGTTATGTTCTTGCTGTAACACTGGTGATTACTTACGACTGCTCTATTCCTAAATGTGCATTGATGCTGGCATATCGAGCTGTACCAGTTAAATTCTTGTCCTCCCTGTATGGTATATGCTGTTTTGTTCGGCTGTCTCTGTATTTTTTTGCCAGACCAAAATCAATTAAAAACAACTAAAAAGAAAAGATAAAACTTAAAACCTGAATACATGCATCTAAACATAACAAATGAATGGCAATAAGCCTATTGTTTAGCATGTAGGAGATTGGACATATTCATAAATAGTCACTGGACATTCTTCAACTTTTGGATTCATTCCCTGTTTGAGGCTCGGAATTTATTTTTCTGAGGTCTGAGCTTAACAATGTTCAATGATCATCCATGAATATTAATGTATTGGCAATGGCATAATAGCTTGGGTATCCCACAAGATGTCTAATGAAAAGGTTTAAAAATTTTTATTTTAGCAGAAAGCTTCACTTTATTTATTCACTTTATTTAGCAGAAAGCTTCACTTCAAATGTCAGTAAATATATTTTCTACTCTATGTTTCAGTATTTTGTTAACCCTTTTGGATTAAATTTATTACTTTGCCCCAATTTTGCATATGAAAACATACTAGTTCAGCACAGCAAAGACTAATAAAAAATTATAACTTTACGTTTCTCCGTAATAGTTAATAATATTGCAGACTGCTAAATCTCAGATACCCGTACTTTTTTCATGTTCAGAAAATGTCTGGATATTCAAGATAATTATAATTGTTTTAAAACAAAATCAGCATTACCTTGTTACAGTGTTTCCCTATACCCATTAGAAAATTATCTGGCTTAATGTCCCGGTGAATGAAATTCTTATTGTGTACATATTCTATCCTACCAATCATCTGAAAGACAATAATGATTATGTAAATACAACAAACATATAATTGGTCAACTGCAACAAAATTATTGTGGTACACAGAAATCTTAACAATTCTATTGTAGAATTCATATTAATCACGACATTGAAAATGCTGTCAACAAACATCCTCAATTTATGTCTATTATTGTTATTACTTTATCACCTCTATAATAGATAGTCATTATGGTAGCACAAGAGGGGAGAAAGCAATTTTAAAGAATAAATCCCACCTGGTCTGCAAGCATTAACACTGTTTTCATTGTAAATCTTCTTGAACAAAAATTAAACAAATCTTCTAAACTTGGTCCTAATAAATCCATAACTAGAATATTGTAGTCTTTTTCTTGACCATACCACCTAAACAAAGAGAGAAATTGACTTGATTTCTTTTTGCACTACTAAGCTTGGTTATCAGTCACACATACAGTGTAGTTCACTGTCAGTAAGGATGTATCATAAAGCTATGAAAATGTGATGACTAATCAAGGCAAACATACCACATTCTTGCCATAATTATCTGAATCTTTAAGATTTAATAACCCTAAATCTTACCCGAATCTTTCAACTATTTTCAAAATAACTCAGTAAAACAAAATTTTTTTTTTTGAACAATGGTGTAAAATTAACCTATTTATCCACCAGAAGTAATGGCACTTTTTAGCTGTTTTTCAACCAGAAAAGTCTTCAGTTTTCATAGACATATGGGAAGACAGGGTCAATGATGACCCCTTCATGGCAGAAATGCTTAGTCCACTAGTCTGGGAAACAATAATTTGTTCAGAAACATTCATTTCATTAGCATAAGTGAGCATTATTTTGACATTCATTTCCTGTCCATCACACAAAGATTTCATTTTCTTTGAAAAACCAGAAGTTTTTGAGGATGCTTTTCACAGTGGAAACTTTTAAAAACATCATGTTATGACCACCATATGGAACTGGAATGAAAAAAGAAACTTTTGAAAAGGCATCCATGTGGTGGTGACTCAAGGCATGTGCAGGTTCAAATCAGACAAAAGATAAAAGAGAAAGGAGATAATTTACAAAAGTGTTATAAATCCAGGTGATATAAATACATTTACCACCAAGGTTACATTAGTTTTGAGTTCACTTTTTAAGGTCGAGTCAGCAAATTTTTGTATTTATTGTATTTATCATAGCCTCGCAGACGTCTTTCTACGGAAAGACCACAGTTCTCAACCAATTTCTAAGATCCACTTCCCGATTGTTCTTGAAAAAAATGAGTATAGTAAATCATCATTTCTACAAATGGTGAATATAAATAATCTTAATCATAGCAAGATGTTAAAATGTAAATGGTTTGAACCTGGGAGAATCGTGACATGTTTGAGGAAGTTGATCGTCCAGGTTAGTGTAGTCTTGAGAAAGACTGTTGGTTGAAGTGACTGACGTTTCGACAGCCTTGGCGGCGGTCATCTTCAGAGTCAAAAGGAGATGACCGCCGCTAAGGCTGTCGAAACGTCAGTCACTTCAACCAACAGTCTTTCTCAAGACCACACTAACCTGGACGATCAACTTCCACAAATATGTCAAGATGTTAAAATGTGTTGCTGTTTTTTTCCTGAAATGCTGTACCTAATATGTGGAATTCCCACTCCGCCTTGAAGGATTTTATACAACTTTGATTCATAAAGAAGTTGGGGGTGGCGTGCTTTAGACGATTCCAATTTGACAGCCACTTCCTGAAATGCGAAAAAAAAAAAAATATGCAGATTTGTTACAAACAGATGTAAGCCGATTTCCAAATTAAAAACAGTGCCAAACAAAAAGACTTTCAAAGGGTGAAAACGGTTTGAGTGTGCACATAAATCATTAAATAGAACCGCTATATGCAACTTCTTCATTTAGAATTAAGTTCTAAATTTATTGATAATGGGAGCGAATTTCAAATTACCCTAGACTCCGTAACTCACCACCCATTGTGCAGTACGACGGAGACTACTTTTATTAATAAATCAATGACAGTTGCTAAACTGATCTGTCATGGATTCTGTGACGAACTCCAACTCACCTCTGAGTTGGTGATGTTGCTGGCCAGGTATATGTCACCAAACGATCCACTCCCAATTTTTCGGACCAGCCGATATTTACTTCCAACAATGAACTCGGATTTGGCTTCCCGCGAACTCGACATCTCCAGAGGAAGCCGTTTATTCATGAATCCGACGAAAATCGATCCCTGAAATTCAGCCCTATTACGGTTAGCAGTCCCATTTAGATAAATACATTGTCATGACCGACATACAGGCAAAAGTCCATCGAATAAACTAGCTTTAAATGCGTGATTGTGCCTCTAAAAAGTGCTTTGTCATTATACACCTCTCCACTTTGACCCGACTGGCCTTTTAGTAATGACGAGAATTTGCTTTGCGAAAGCTGGCCAATTTATTCAAAACATACTTCGCCGCCCAGTAATCAGTAACCATTTGATGGTATTCAAAAATGAAAACTGCCGCTAAAAATATAATTCCTCTAATAAATTAAGCGATAAAGCCAGTCCAAACAAAGCGGTTCGATATAAAGCCTCTCTCGGCATCAATGAATTATTGACGAAGTTTTTCCCAACAGAAAACTTCACTCACGATACGAAACGGTTTTTTTTCTTTGTCCTCAAAATACACATATGTTTTCCTCAGTTCTTTGTATAAGACCCCAGTCTATTAAGCTCCAACTTTCTTCCCAATTATTCAAAGAAACCCCGTTGGCTAAAGAAACACCAGCCACAATTCGAGCAGAAAAATTTTCACCATCCGATGGATACGAATATGCTGCTCTGCATTCATTTAAATTATTGCTTACACAACTTACCTTTCCTCACAAAAATTCACACCTTCCAAAAGTTAAGGGTTGGTAGAATACCATACGATAGAAAGGAGAACGGAGTTCTGACGATTAAGACGCGAAAAAAACCATTACGTTGTTCGTATCAACTCTCCAAACAACGTCCATTTTCGCTGGCTTGTGGGAGTTTTCAAGAGCCAGCGCTCCTTTGGAGCTCACTTCAGTTGTCATGGTAATTCAGAAGAATATGCCAAGATGAGATCTGTCGGAAGTACCACTTGCACGATATGGAGCCATTCTCTACGCGGTACTGACACAAACAAGGTTTGTTTATCAGTATTTGCCTATCCTCGTAACACATGAAACACTTCACAAAAAATTATTCATGAAGAAGAAGTAATGGTTAAAAGAACGACTTGATTTTGCGCTCAAGTATTTGAGGAGAAAAATCCGACAAGTTCCGATCGTGGGCACGTACTCATGGGGGATGACGTCTATGCATTGTTCCAGAGAGTTGAAGCCATTGTTCCGGAGCGTTCAAAACTTTTGCGGGCTCACAGACTGTCAAAGTATTTGTTATTGGTTTGTAACTGGTGTTTCTGAATAAATTTCCTACTTTGCTTTGCAGTTTTTATTGGCCACTGATATGAAAAGATTCGTAACTTGATGTCTGGATTTCTAGCTATAAAAAAAGCAAAAATATCTTTACTTTCTGTCACAAACTCCTGTCACATAAACATTCTAAGGTTTTAAGTTGTGTCAGCGGTTTTAAAACACTCCCCCCAAAGTGAAAGTGACAGCTTACATTTCCTTAGTTTTCTTCACATTCGTACTGGCGTCTAGATTTCATTCAGAAAATTTGGAAATAAGCCAGCCCTATTGATGGCTGGAGCGGAGGGACTGAAGAAAGTCGTTTTACTCTCCTGTGGATCTTTTAACCCTATTACAAACATGCATCTTAGAATGCTAGGTAAGCTTTCATGTTTGCTTTGTGCTTTGTCTGTTTTCACTGTTTGATAACCTGGGAACAATAAAGAGAGTGTCTGAAAGAATCTTTTGAAATATTAAAGAATGATTATTTCATTTTAATATCCAAATTACAGTTACTTATTAATTACGGAATCAAAGGCTTTGGCCATTTGCCAGAGTTGTCTTTTTTTATTTTCCTGACTTGTCTTTTATTACAGATATTTTACTCTGGCAAATGGTCAAATGATTTAACTAGCCAAAAGAAGGCCTCTGGGCATTACTAAGTTAAACCAGGGTCACAGGAAGCAGTTAACCCCTTCCCAGTCCCAGTTTTTATCCAAAGATGTGTTATATTAACGATGTCTGTTCGACCTATGTTTTTGCTGGTATATTTGCTTTGAAACCTTCTCAAAGCAGATCCCAAATTTAACTGATGTGTCCAAAGAGCACAAAATTAATTACACAATTTTATGGATATACTAGATCAACTTTGAAAAACCCGTAACCCAAAAAAAAAGAATTATATTGAAATTGATTTATAATTTATGTAATTAATAGTTTCCTGACTTGTTAGGGAGTACTTTTTAACTAGATATGAGTGAGACACCTTGCAGAAATGGTTTGAAGTAGGTATTTGTTTATACTCAGGAATATTTGTATGGGATGATCATAACTAATTTTTATATGATGTATCCATTGTACTGATATATAAAGTTTTTGGAAGAGGGTTTTTATATAATAGAAGCTGCCAAATGGGACCCCAAATCTTTAAATCTGGCCCTATGAGAATCACCAGACAGCTAACAATGGTGGTTACAATTTCCTAGAATTGGCCAGGGATGCCCTTCATAAGACTGGGATCTACTCTGTTGTGGAAGGAATTATATCTCCTGTGAATGATGATTATAATAAAATGTCAAAGAAGGTACACTTAGTTTAAATTATATTTTCATATGAATTGTAAATGTCAAATCATATTGCTTATCACCATGATGACAAAATGTTTTGATGATAAAAAAAAAAGATTGCAAAAATTTGGTCAAACTGACAAACTCAAAAAATTATTTCCAAGCCTGTGACAAGAAATTAAATACTACATTAGGCAAAGCCAATAGAGTGTATAATTTCAAGTTAAATGTCAGTGAATCAGTGGATAAAAGTCCTGATGATATAAAAGCAGAAACTGAGCTCATCCCTTTTGATAATCAGTTTGATTTAACTATGTGAAGTTAAACATTATGTACCAAAAATTTAGTTTAAAACAAAAGCACATCATGGCTACATAGGAAGCTTTCCAGTTAGCAACTTTTCAGATATTCAATTTTTCATTTAACTTAAAAACACTTTTTCTGTGACATTACTTTAACTGCAATTTAATATCAATACTTTGATGATAATAAAGCACAGCTCAGTGTTGCCATGGCATATGATCTCACGTGGTACACAACAGCCACTCAGAACTCAAGAAATACATTAATGTACAAAAATTTAATATTTATATTAATTTAATATGTAACATAATATTCATATTACAATACAATTAATCTTAGATTTTTAAAATTAAAATTTCAGTACTAGCAATCAGTATAACTTTCAAATTATGTTTTTTATCCACTCCAAAAGGAAGCTTGATGAAAAACTTCTTAATATAATGATAAAGATATGTCCTTTCATATTTGTGCAAATAAAAGTTAATATGTACTTGTATATTAAAAATTTCAAGCCTTATTTGATACTAAATGTAGGAACATTTAAAAATGGGTTATTAATAATGAGGAGAAATGATGCTGTATGAAGTACATATTAATAATAATTTTTCACTTTGGTAGTTTTATTGAATTTTAGAAACTTGTAAAGGCCAGTCACAGGATAGTCATGGCAGAACTTGCAGTACAAACATCAAATTGGATTCAGTAGGTGTTAAATCTTTTTGATATTGAGAATTGTGTTCATTGTAGTGCTGCACCTTTTATGTGGAACTAAAATACAAGTAGAAAAAAATTGGAGCTTGCTTTTGAATTTACTTACAACAAATGCTGTCAATGTATTTCACTGGAGAGTGAGAAATTTCAGAATAATTCAAGTCTTTGGTGACCGGATAAGAAATAACACTAATATATTACTTTATTGTACAATACTATATTGACCATTACTACAACGTTACACGTAAAAGTGCTGTTTTATGTGCCAGATCCAAGGTCACTAATGTTGTGCATCATTTGGGTACCTTTTGACACCTATATGAGTCCTTCCACAAATGGCAAATATTAATGCCTGCAACATTATAAATCTCCTAGATTACCAGGTCTATATTCAAGCCTTGTAAGAGATAAGAAATGAGGCAGACAGGAAAGGTAGAGTTTCAAACACTCAAGCAACAGGATGCTTATATAGCAACTTGACAATCATGCTACCTGATTCTTCAATGTCTCCAAAGATGTAGGAAGGCAAAACATCTAGAAGTAAATATCTCATTAATTCTAGTTAATCTGGATGAAATAGTTGAAATGAAAAATTACTTATCAATTAAGTAACAGTGTTTTCTTTTAGTGTTGATGACTGGGAAACAAAACAGAGCAGTTGGTTGGAAACTTTAAACATCTTAAAACATACAGAGGAAGCAATAAGAATCAAGTACTCATCATCATCTCCAGGTAGTGCAATTCCTCAAGTCAAATTGTTATGTGGTGGAGACTTACTAGAATCATTTGCTGTGCCAAACCTATGGCAAGATGAACATGTAAGTCATGAAATTGAAATTGCAAGAATCATCTTTAGGGTTTCATGTAGAGTCTGAGGATTTCATGATTAAACTGCAGAAAATACAAATCAGCTTAGAAAATAGAGTTGACTTGAGGGGGATTCAAACTCACAACTTTCAGTGACCAGACTGCTCTTCCAAATGAGCTGTCAAGTTGACTGGGAGCAGTGTAGTTGTTTAATATATTATTAGTAGAAGTAATTGAAGCACCAGGTGGGAATCAGAGTCAAGTTATAAATATTCTTACCCAGCAAATAATCTTTAGTAAAACAATGTGTTTACTTCCAGAATGATAGTTTTACTTAAGATTATAATATTATGCTGGCATTAATATTTATAACTCAACATTATAAGTGTTTGAAAATAAAGTCAGCTGAGTCATGTTACCTTTTAAACATGTGTAGATAAAAGCAATTGTCGGAGATTATGGTTTGGTGGTGATAACAAGACAAGGTGCAGACCCTGAGACATTTATTTATGAGTCTGATGTTCTTACGGAATACAAGGTAGGCTTTCTGAAACAATTAAATAACAGCGAAGTTTTTATTAGAGTGTATGTTAGGTCAGACACACTATAACAAGAATGTACAGGTGTGTAACATTCAAATCCTCAGAAAGTAGTTCTGAGACCCTGTCAGGATTGAATCTGTAACCACCTGATGGCCAACAAGAAACTCTCTTTCTCACTGGGCTATCAAGACTAAGATGGAGAGGAAAGGTCATGGATGTGTCCTGGTTCCATTTATCTGCCTCAATATGACTGTAATTCTAGAAGGACAACGTTATTAATGTTTTTCATTGATGTTATGCAATGACCAAAATAGCTGCTAAAATAGTTCCCCCCGTTATGTCCGTAATTTTTAAGTATTGGTTAAAATGTATCAGTTTTGATTGGCTGATAGCAGTGGAATTTCATTGTAACACAGTGATTACAAAACGCAGTTGAGTTTGAGTAAAAGGTACACGTAATTCTGGTCAGATATACAGGGTGTCCCAAAAAAACCCGAAAACTATTGAAATCACCAATAACAATTTAATTGTTAGAATTTGAATGCCTTAGCACTCTGTTGGTCCCTACGAGTGCATAAATGATTGATATAAGTAATTTTATAATTTTGCTTTAAATTCCCACGGGAAAAAAATCGCGCACTTTACAAGGCGATTTTCTTACCTAAATTTTAATACATGTACCTTGTCAATATTTGACGCATCATTACGTTCAGCTTTTTCGTAGGGCATTCAAATTTTAACAATAAGTGATTTCAATAGTTTTTGTGTTTTTTTTGGGACACCCTGTATTACGGCACAATACATCTCAACTGACTTCAAAAATCTTGTAATCCATGGAATGCCAACAAAGTTTGCGATTTGGGGGTAGTGATGCCAGTGTGTTTGGCAGTGTCTTTCACCTCTGTGACTAGGGCTCGATTCAGGGGAGGCGCCAGGAATTCCCTGACGCAAGAGGTAAAGTCCTCCTTACGGGGAGTAAGCCAGAGGGGGCGGGACTACGTCCCTTTATAATTTCCTTATTTGAAGGTTAAAAACATGTTACTCTTCGCAAGAACTAATCGCAACAACTGACTAGAAACAGCTTATTTTTAGATTTGACCATAAGAGTCATCTTCCTTGACTTAATCCCTGGCAAATACTTACAGACTGAACAATATATAAATGTATTATCATCAATGACAACTCTCCGACAAATCGTTGATTTTTCTTCGACAGGGTGGCAAAGGTTCCCCGTTGGGAGCGATATTGGCTCCGTGCAGTTATCTGATTAAAGTTGCCTTGGTCACATGTGAGAAGAGTATTGTTCAGTTTGCCTCTACCCAGTATAGCATGTTTTCTCCGGGTACTCTGGTTTCCTCCTGTAGTAACACTGGACCCATGAGGGTGGCCCTTGCTGGACCTCTAGGGAAAACAGCTTAATTAGCTGACTGGGTGATCAAGTATAAAGACACTTCAACTTTAATACACACTGGTTTTTTTTCGGCACACCAGTCTGGGCAACGTCCCAGAGTTCTAACTAAGAAAAAACAGTAACCGAGAAACCATCAGAAATAAAAACAGAACAGCTTAACCAAGTGGATCTAAAATTGACTTCATCGCTTGTACTAGCTGGAATCTTCTGTTTGTCGGAAATCAGAAGGTTATACTCCTCTATGATCAAATAATTTCTATCTACTCTACTGATGTTTAGTCTGTGGAAATTGGGACGATAGGTCTCGCTAGCGTGCCTCGTAAATGACAGAGTTATTTTTGTGACCAATTTATCCGCGTAACGCTCGACTTCTTGCGTGTAGTGGTTTCAGAGATTCTTTGTTTGATTTGTATCTGAGACACTTAATACTGAAGACGAGATGTCGTCAAAACATGCTAAAAAAAGAAACCGTCAACTTCAGTTACCATCCTTGATCCCATCATCATACCCATGTTTATCGAATGGTTTGGTGAAGTGGTGGTCAAAGGGAGATCTAGGATCCTGCTCCTGAAAAAATGTTTGAATTTTAAAGTAGCTGGAAAGGTAATTTAGACATTCCGGTGATTCAAAAATTGAATTTTTGCTCTCCAATGATGGAGTGTTTTCAAGAACATGTTTATGTATTTAACACGCATCCTACGCACGCTCCCATTGACAAGCCTCATTTTTTTCTCGAGGGTATACAGAGGCACAGCTGACATCGTTTTCATTAGAGTACAGAGAACTAACTCAGAATATCACGAGGATTCGAAAAAACTTCGCTATTTTATAAACAAATAGAAAGTAACTTTCGTGTCACTGAGCTATGCTAGAAACATGAACGACGTCATTTCAACCGGAAAATGCCTTATACACTGTGAGAATCACCCGTTAATCATCCGTTTGCCGTACCTAAAATGTTAATAGTGTAAACGGGGTCTTTGTTAGTATCGTTGAAAATTTTTAGTCCAAGGTAGAGCAACCATTATTTTCAGACACAAACACCACTGGCTACCCTTACGTGCGTACGTTCTGTTGGTTTTTATCTCGGCAACGAAAAAAGTGAACCAATGAAAAGTATCTACTTAAACTCCGTTCACACCATTAACATTTTGGCCACGGCACGGCTACAATTTTGGCACGGGTGTCGCGTATTTTTGACCACGGCACGGGGAATTTTCTCAGTCTAAGCGGTGCGGCCTTCTTAACATTTGGTATTCGTACCTGAAAATTTAGCCGTACCGGGCGCCTTTGTATATGTAGACCTCGTTACGGCTAATTAAACGTGCCGTGCCCAAGTGTTACAGTGTAAACGGGATTTAAATATTCCCTTCTAACAACGTATTCTGACATCTTTAGAACAATATCATGATTGTAAAAGAATGGATTTATAATGACATCAGTTCAACCAAAGTAAGGTAAATAATTTTAAAACTCTCTCTTGTTTCATTAATAGATGTTGTACGTCTTGACAGAAATAACTATGAGGGATCAAACGTCGCGTTCACCAATTCCGGCGAACCGCAGAGTTCATATTGTGAAGTAATTGGTTGTGGGTTTTATTTTTGCGGTCCCTACTGGAGACCAGGCAGTCAAACGGGGATCGAGCATCCGAACGGGGCCTGGGAGCCCAACAACGAGAGTAGACAATTTCTACGATTATTTTTCCCCGTAAAAAATCTCGTTAACAGACGAATGGTTTCGCGGAAGACCACAGGCAGCCCGATTATTCAAACCGTGGAATCGAGAATTGATCGCTGAAATTCTACATATTCCTCTTTTGAATATTAGATTGTTGTTAGCCTCGTGCGGGGGGAATTTTAGGTGCGCGTTGCTAGTTAACAGATGACGTGACGACTGTGACCTACTTTTTGTAAATGCAGGCTGTGTATGCGTAGCAAAATCTGTGGCAAAATAGTTCGATTTTGAGGCTGAAATGATGGAGCATTTCGCAATCCGAACTCGTTCTACAAAGAGAATAACTATTGATCTATCTTTGTTGGCAAAAACTAGACGTGCTATTGGCATTTTTGGCGAGAAAACAGCTTTTGAGTGAAACTTGGTTAGTCCGACGTCCATCGAGGTCTGGAATTTCCTCCTAGCCGATGACCAACATGTTTTTGCTGCGCTCCCGGGGCTGGTTGTTCAAAGTACGATTAGCACCAATATAGGATTACCAGTTAATGTTGTTTTGGACAATGATATAAAAATGGGATGCTGCGTCGGCAGTACAAAACAGCACAAAAAGTTAAAAGGTTAGTAGGCTGCCGAATTTATTATGAAGGTTTCCAACGTTTCGAGCAATGGCGCTTGTTTTGGTTTCCTTCATTTTGGTTGAACGATGTAGCTCAGATTTTACAGCTTAAAAGCTTTTTGTATACACCCGAAATCTGTTAAAGAAAATTCCAACTTTTCTTAGCTTCATGATCGGAAAGTTGTCCATAGAATTTTTGCTAATCCTGGACTAAGCTAATCGCCTTTTGAACAACCTGGCCCTGGTCCATACGTAAAATGACTTGCGTTGATTGG
Source organism: Heliopora coerulea (assembly GCA_030142905.1). Taxonomy (NCBI): domain Eukaryota; kingdom Metazoa; phylum Cnidaria; class Anthozoa; order Scleralcyonacea; family Helioporidae; genus Heliopora; species Heliopora coerulea. Next base: position 2,234,448 of record JASJOG010000015.1, on the reverse strand, counting down.
TCGCTGAGCGGTCAAGGCCCGGTCGAATGACGCCCCGGTAATTTTAGCCCCAACAGACGGAGTCCCGACTTTCAAACGTGGTTCAACACAGAAAATAAGTAGCGCTCAACCTTTACATCGTTCTTCTAATAAAATCAAGCACGGTCTTTCAATGCATGAGCTCTGCTGTTCTTTCCCAAGGATTTATCCAGTAGGTAAGTTATGGTGATAAGCGCAAAGGCAATGGATATGTTAAATAACCCAAAAGAGTAAGGTTGGAAGCCAATATTCATTAATCTTTTGAAAACGATCGATTATATTTTACAGTGATCATTAAAACTGATCAAAATTGAGAATTAGACTATTACAAATGCTCGAAGCGTAAAGTTTGGTTCACACGAGCGACATAAGCATAAGGACAAGATCAATACGAAAACAAAGCGTCACATCTCCTCAGGGACTTGCAAAGATAAAACAACGAAAATTTTTCTTTGTTTCGTCTTTTGTTCGGCTCTTGGCTTATGTCTGGACTATGATCTTATGTTTATGATTACGACGATCCTTATGTCGCAGGCTTGACTTCATTCCTTTGTTTTGCCTTATTGTGCGCGCGACAGTTGTATTGTTAAAATTGAATAGATTTCTGCTTGGTTCGATATGAGAGCTCCTAAAACGAAAGGAAAAAGTAGCGCGCGCGACACTCTACGTCAAGTGGAAATCCACCATTATGCTCGCGTTTGAACCAGACCTAAGTGTTCTCACTGCCCTGTGTTGGTAGATTCAACGGAAATTAAAAGTTGTAATCGCCATGTTGTGTTCTCCTCACAGACGTGCTCTTAAACGCAACGAAAGTATAAAGTACATCGTACAAGATCCAGTCATTGAATACATTAAAAAGCATGGATTATACAAGGTAAAAACACTGTTGAATAAAAACACGATACTGCGTAGTGAGTGTTAACGTAAGAAGTCCAAAGGTTGGCAACAGCCGTGACTGATCTCAAAGAACTCCTGTCACGGCAGTCAAACATTCTTTTTTCACGTTTGAAAACCCTTTTGTTATTAGGACTGAAAACAGAAGACTTGAATACCTTGAAGAAAATTGTCAAGATACCTACCACGTACAATGTGAAAAAGATGAAATTACGACATTCATGTAATGAAGTCCTGTTCGAGGTTTAGAAGTGGTAATCCAGGAACTGAGGCATCCGTAGACTACGTAGCCTCAAAAGAAACCTGAGTTGACGCCGTTTTCACAATAGTTCCAAGGTTACTTAGGGATTAAGTAGAGCAAGAAACATGCTCTGATGAATAGCACCTTGTGAACTCAAATATTGAGTTTACAAGATGGTATTCATCAGAGTATGTTTCTTGTTCTAATTTTTTGAATTATCGGCTGGTAATGGTTTTAGGGATTATTTCTTAATTAGATTTAATAATTCAAGTATTAAAGAATAAAAATCATTGGTACTAAGTGTCAGGCCTATGGATTTTTATCTGGAAAATAGCCCATTTTTTGTCAAAGCCGCAGGGGTGTTTGGAATGTGAAAGAGTGCCCACATAAACTCAATATTTGACTCAAAAATGAGGTCGTGCTATTGTAATTTAAACATATTTGTAAAATTACAGACCACCATGTTACTTTGACAGATAACAGTTTAATTAACACATTGCTCAACATTGTAAAGATTAAACATAATTGATCAGTGAAACAGAACTAAAAATTCAATCGTTCATTTTTAATTAACATGGATTTCATGACGTAAAAGCGTTACAAGTTGTCTACTGGTAATTAAGTGTCATTTTATTAAACTATAATAATTTATATTAGGGAAAAAACATTTCTGAACATAGCAATAAATTACTGTACAAGAAGGTATAAAGGAATTAAACACTTTAACGTTGGACAACAATAGTCCTACAACACAATATAACCACAGGGATAAAAAAAACCAGCAAGCAGAAAATTTGAACGTAAGCTGAAAAAATGGAGTGCACTTTCCAAATTAGAAGTTGAATAATACATGTAATTTTGGGGAAAATACCAATATCGCCAAACAATGTCGGTGTGCCAAGGCGATGCACGAACGCACCTTAACCTTTGTTTATACACTATTTTGAAGGTATATGTAATTTTAGTCGAGCAATCCGAAGGAAATGTTTGTGCCAATCTGTACGATCTTGAAACCGATTTACAAATGTTAGATCGCCATTTCCTTTTTTTTTCCTTTTCGTTTTTTCGTTAACTATTATTACAAGTGTCATAAAAAAAAGAAGCTGATGTCACTCTGGAAAGCTTCGAAGATTCAAGTTGCTTTGTTTTTAAGCATTTTCTGCGAAGCTTATACTTCACTTAACAGAATGTGACAATTATGTCTACTTCTCTGGGCACCATAAACACTACCAAGTGTGTATTCTCATCAAAGCTTTACGATAATTGGAACGGGTTTCATTTTAACCAGATAAAAAAAATTCAAACTTTTACAAGAATTTTGGCAGTTAGCCAACTCAAAACTTTGCCTTACGGAAAAGCTTAAAGTAGCTTTAACCAGTTCGCAGCAAGTTTATGCGGAAAAAAGAAAACCCTGTTTTTCCAGAGAATGGGAAAGTAGTCATTCAAATTGATCCAGAAACGAGTGATCAGTAATAAGAAATTAATTTGCCAAACCGAAGCATAACGCTGAAATGGTTTATGATGACAACGTTAAAAACACATATTCAATGATTATCTCAACGCCATGAGGTATTTCAGATTTCTGCGTTTGTCTGTTACCTTCAAGTATGAATTAAAAATCCCAACAATCATTAGCCACTTCTGTGCTGTTTTGTTTTCATCCCAAGCTATTAAGTATTACTAAATATTTATAACAATTTCTTCGAAGAACTTAAAATGTGGTACCTTACCACGAGATACCAAAACAAGAAAAACGATGCCCAAAGATTTGCCAATACGAAGGAAGACCGACTCTTTTGTTAAGTTCCAAAGCCTTTTTTTTCGCCACATAGATTGACCATGGTTGCTAAATATGTCTACAGACCTCAGATCGTGCATTAACATGGGTAACATACCTTTTGTGATACCACGGTGTTATATTAATTTTTGGAATAGTGAATGAAAATAAGTGCGTGTCATTCTTCGGAAGGAAATAGATTTGCTGCTGTAACTTTCAAGAGTACAGTGTGTGAGATGAAGGAGGGAGAAAATGTTCATCAGGCTTCAAATTCTGTGCCAAACTGTGAGTTAAAGTAAGATTCCCAGCTCACTTGAATGTAGACTGTCTCCCTATTTTCCAATCCACTTTCACAGTGGCTCTTCCACCCAAAGTATAATTTGACATCAAACTGTCATTCTTCAAGCTTCCCTGATCAAATAAGCCATCACCAAACTCCATTTTATTACCTACTTTAAAACGAGGCCAAGTTACAAACCGTTCACTTGAAAATGAATTTCTTTGAAATGGTGATGAAAATCCTCTTCAAATGAAAGATTCTGAACTTGATCCTGTTTAAAAGTACAGAGAGAGGGGTTGTATGCATGGTCTGTTTGTTGACAATTGTAACAAACAGACAACCTATCAAATGTGTAAAATAATATGCAATAACTAATCTAATATAATTAAATGTTGTCCAAAGCTAAGATTAGTTACTTGTGCATTAACAAAACATGTACAATATAATTAACTGTAACTTATATACATGTTGACAAAGATGCATTTAAAAAATGCATCATGTTAAGTCCCCCCCATATAATATAGATATACAGTGTACATCAAATTCATTGGCTTCTAGGGGGTAAGGCAAGCATAGCAGGAAATGTACCAGATATTGTGGTCCAACCACATATACATGCTACAAATTTGGTATCCTCTATAAGAGGCTTTTACAATGTTTATATCCAACCAGGATACTTTGATATATGTGCCTTGTGCTTACAGATCAGATGAACATGAGCTTTAAATAGAAAAAAAAGTTATGGAGTTCAGAAAACCCCAGTATAACTCCCAGATGACATGTCAGAAGATTCCATGGAAGACCTGCACAATATGTGGTCTTCTTGTGATACAGTGCTTGGGTACCTGTCACATGACTGTGGTCTTCCAGACCTGTTTATCCACAGACCTATCTGATCATTTCGTAAAAACACACTAAATGGATTGTCTGTGTTTGCCGCACAACCAAAGTCCTCTAACATGTCCTCAACAGTTTTATCACCATATTTGCCTTCCAGGAAATCCTGAATTTCCTCAACAGTCATTGGTGATTGCAAGAACAAGTGTAGTCCACTGTAGGACAGAAACTTGTTAATCTTCAACACACTAAAATAAAATTGAATTAAATTCCCATAAGCAATACAAAGATAAAAATAGGAAGGGCTCTGGTAAGTTTAGGATTAAAAAAGATACCTAATCCTAACATACCCATATTTTTAAATCTACCGAACCATTCCAATGGCCTTAGCTCCCTTTGTCAAGATGTTGTCTGCTGTTTTGAGATATCAGCAGGAACTACTTCCAAAAGTTCAAATCCCTTAGTTCAGTGTTTCACAACCTTTTTTGGGTGAATCCCTGCCAGCCTCATACTGGAACCTCTTTTTGCTCCACACTCAGTTCCAGTTCTGTTCCTTCATCAGCACCCAACTTTAAAGCAATATTTAACTAACTGTACATGTAGTAAGTGGTTATTCAGTTTGGTATTGCGGAATTAATCAGTGGAAGATTTTAACACTAAGCAACAATTAGAAACTTAAACATCCTGAGCTCGTGAATGACTGATGAATGCCATTTGGATCAAAACACCCATTTTCTGCTGCCTTGCTTCCATTACCCCTCACATTCTCTGAATGCCCACTGGGGGTCAGTGCCACCTCTGCTGTTGTTATTTGTGCACATCATTCTGTTTCCCTCTGCGTTGCAAAAATATTTTTCTTTTAAAAAAAGAAATTAAAGGCAACTAACTTCTTGGAGTTGGGAATCACTTTGACATATTTAGGAACCAATGGCTCTTGGTTTGAAAAAAGTTTACTTTTTTTCTACCCTGAGTTTAAAACCAAATTAACCTGAAAGGTGTACACTCCCTCTTCCAAATACTATCTGACAATGCTAATTTTGTGCCACAAATTTAAAACTAATTTAACATAAAAGATGAACAGTACCTCTTTAAGAAATTTTCTAACCCTTCTTTTCTTGAAGTTAGGAAAGCTGGATGAAACCTTCCTAACACTTTCTTTGGTGGAAGTTCAGGGACATTTCCCCTAAAAGTTTCCAAAAAACAATATTATCCAAGAAGTCAACTGTTATGGACAGTACAGAACTTCAGCAGATCCAGTTTCTCCAAAAGTAAACAATTTCTTCTGTAAAAATTTGGTCTCAGGTGGTTATAAAATTAATAAGTTGAACAGTAATTTGGAACCATTTCCTAAGTGTGCTGTTACCATTGTGATGTGAAGATTAATTTTCTCACTATGGTAACATTTTTTAATACCAAAATCCAGCTATCACAATATTCTACCTGTCACACAATATAATTTTCTCTCATTTTCCTTGAAAGCAATTATTTACAAGTTTTTGATGGTTACAAATTTGAATTGTTCCACTTCAAGATATCACCTTTAAACTAGATCCTTTTATCTTTTTCATTTAACTGGACAAAGACTACATGCTCCAATACAATACCTAAATAAATCTAAAGTAGCTACATCATTCTTCATAGTATGTTCAATCAATTTTTGATTTTCAAGCCATTCCTCTTGAAACTTAGCAACCTACTTTCCTTCTTTATAAGTTCATGAAAGGAATGAATTAAATATATTGAAAAAGGTCCTTTCATCAATATCTATGGTATACAAGTGGTTATCAAATCACAAGGCAGTTATGGAGAAGAGCCCTTTTCACAGTGAAAATATTTTATCATGTTGCCTTTATAATTTCTTTTTACAATGTATAAGGGACATATATTGATGATGTGTTTGTGGTAGCTTGGTAATTATATTTTTAATATGCATGCCCTCAAGCTGTTCTCTTAGAAATACTTTCTGAGTCCCTGATGGGAGACGCTCTCACCGGCGATCAGGTTGCAGGTTCAATTCCTGTCAGGGACTCAGAAAGTTTTTCTGAGAGAACAGCTTGAGAGCATGCGTATTAAAGACATATATTGAGTTGCCTGACCCTTAATAGATTAATTGCCTCAAAATTCTCTTGCAGGATCTTAGTTATAATGGTTGGTTTTGCCATTTGGCATATATGGTACATGCAATTAATGAAGCTTGTCTCCTAAACCAAACTGCAAAATAGGATTCATGGAGTACAATTACATCATGTTTACACCAGTTTACCTGGAAATTTTCTTTGACAAGTGTCGATTGTTCACATACAGATTATAAATAACTTCCTCATTGAATTGGACTCTAATTCTTGTAAACAGGTCACCAATTGGGGAATGTTCAACAGGCTAGAACTGAGGCCCAGGAAGTAAGTTTAATGTTGTATTTTAGGCTCTTTGACACTGATTCTGAGGAATTCAAAGACATTTTGAGCAACATTTCAAGCATTAATGTGATCAGTCTAAAAAAATCAGAGGGGCATAAGCCTTCCCAAGTTTGACCCTTGGCCGTTCCACTGGGCATGCCGCAAGTCATCAGACACAAACCTTGTGGCAAAAATACCTCTTTACCCTAGACTTTCTATTTGCCCAAAGTTTTGTGGGGAAGAACAAAGTTTCACATGTTTCTCCATGCCAACTTTAAATGAAGAATTTTCAAGAAGAATTTTGAAAAGACGGCATTCACCTTGTTGCTAGCCAAACAAGGTCAAGAGTCCTGCTGAGGTTCAAAATGGAATGGTACTTATCTAATTATTACGGCTTCCATTAAAGACCGAATGGTAAAACGAAGGATTTAAAAATGACTGACTGATAAAATTTGGGAAAATTTGGCTACGTTTATGGGAAATATGCCCTTTCGTTTCAACCGGTTAAGTCCGCTAGCAGGGATGATACCACCCAGACAATATAAACAATGTCTTCCTGTCACACTTACTTCCCCAATCCGTTCACTTCGACGCTTGATAGTTGTTTTCGAAGCCAAAGAAACTCGGAGAAGCGTCTTCGAATGGTAGACGTTCTCCGGGAAAACGCGATTTTGTTCGTCTGAGAGTGAAAAAACAAAAAGCAGAGGAATTAAGCTGTGATATGATTAGCGTCGCATAGCTGAAAGGCACGTAGGTGTCAAAGATGTTTTGTTAGATAGTTCGCATTTCATCGTCTAACAGTGACCTAGTGCCGCGAATGCTGCATTTTTTATTATTTTGACATCCATACCTCGATGTAGATCTCGTAGTCGGTGAATTTGCCTTTATCTTCGTGGCGATAGGTCCTTGGATATCGAACTTCGACGAGTAGGTACTATGAAAGTGAAAATAGATGAAGCACTTCATGTACGTCTTCTAAACCTGGTATATCCAGAGATTTATCCAGTTCAGAATAATTACTTAAACTATACACGTATTCCTACCTCAGAATTTGAACGAGTATTTCTAATCATTTTGCCGTTCAAATGTTCTTGGACTTTGTTCCCAATCACGGTAGTGTGTAGACTATTTGGCGCGTTTGTAACCTTAATCGCCGTGGAGTCGGTATTCCTATTTATTATATCACACATGAAGCACGTAGTGAAACAGTCTCCCTTTCCCGAGTGTTTAGAAACCGTGATGGCGGCGGTGTAAACGGAAAAGCTGGTGTAATATGACTTGGTCATCGACGTCAACAAGGAGAAGCGCGTGACTTCCACGTGATCAGTCACTTTTACGCGCAAAATAACACGCAAAATGACACGTGCGTGTAATTTCTCTCACGATATTCACCATACCCACGCCAAGCACCTATTCTGTGCCAAACACGTTCTTAAGGCCTTGTCTCTGTTTTCAAACTCAAGAGGCTCAAGAGCGGGCAAATTTTCCGAGCCTGTATCTCATCGGAACATTTATTCTGCAAGAGAGTGTTTTTGTGTTGGTATTTTTTTTTGTCATTTTTCCCAAATTTGCTCATTCCAATGAGCAAAATAAAGACATGAGTTCGAACGATCAATCATAGAGCCTCAGACTACACTCAGAAGGATGTTTTCCACTAGGGAATTTTACCGCGCAAAGCGGCTTTTTCTTTTGTCTTGCAGGCTCCCGACTGTAAATAATGAGAAGCCTATTTAGTTTACCCAAAGAAATGTCGATTCGCGCGATAAAATTCGACTAGAGGAAACATTCCTTACGTTGGTGGTTCGTTGTGGTGTTGATCGCTTTACCGGCATACTTTTCAGTTTCACCTTGAATGTTTTTAACATGAATCCTGCAAAAGATTTATGGTCAAGCGGCTGCTAGGGGGTGTTTTCCAGAATGAAACACTGAAGCAACCAGCAAAGCTGGAAAAATTCTCAACAATTGCTTGAACTTTTTTGAAATAAAGTAAACAAAAAATGTCCGTCTCTAAAACTCACTTATATTTTCCGTATATTGCGGTGGTGAAAATCTTAACTTTGAATTGATCTAATCTTTTCTTGGATTATTTTTTCCGTAACACTGACATATTGAGGTATCCCATTCTATTGTCACCAGAATCCTGGTAATAGCAATTAAGACACTCGAAGGTGGCCTTACATCAAAAACATAAAATTTGTTGTATGTTTTTGTCGAATGTTAAATTGCAACAGCAAGAATAGCTTATCTTACTTTTGTGTTGCCATGGTGAATTACAATGGCGATTTATTATATTGAAACTGCGATTTTTAAATCATGTGAAAACAGGAAACAAACGCTCAAAAGCTTTTCTTTTTTTAACAAACGGTGCCCCTTGCAAGAAATGCTAAGGCAGAACCACACCCATGGAAAGCATAGCCGATGTGGAGTTGAAGTACAGTGGATAGAAGGGAAACAGTTGCTATACTAGGAGAGTAGGGACAGTTAGGGGCGAATCGACAATTTCAAGGCAAATCAAATATGGCGGACAAGAAGTGAGAGTTTCAATCGTAAATTTCAACAGGTGGGAACTGCATAATTGGAGTTGTTCGTTTTGCTCATCAGGTCTCGAAAATTCTAGCACAATGCCAAAGCGCAAGTCAAAAAGTAGAGGAGCCCAAAGCGGCCAAGTGGCTGGAGTAAAGAATCCCAATAAACCAAAAGTTATGAAGGAGAACCCGTTTGAGGTTCGTATGAACAAACGACGATATGAGGTTCTTGGAAGGAAAAACAAACACGAAAGAGGTAAACCAGGTGTTTCTCGCTCTCGGGGACTGAAAAAGGTTAGTAAAGAATGAAACATCAGGGTACATTTTTTTAACATACATTGAGATCTTTGAGAGAAATATTAACCTATTCAGGTCCATGTCAGACTTTGGTATTTTACTCTGGCTAAAGCCAGACGATTTTAATTGTCAATGGCAGACCTCTTGGACAGGAAAGAGTTAGTGCAAAGTGTCAAATAGACATTCTGTTTCTTCTCTTTCTTGATTTTTATCACTCATGCAAAAATGCACCTCCAAGTCTACATCAAACAAGACTTTATTATAAATCACTTTCACAGATCTTCTGCAACAACTTTTTTGCTCAGGGCTCATTTCTGTGATGAGTAAAATCATCTGAAGTTATCCAGAGTAAAATATTAAAGTGCATCCTTTCCCCCCTTAATTGGTTTATCATTATCCTAACTCACTTCCCTCCTGACTGGACTTATGAAATTTATGTTTAGAGAGAAAGGACTTTATTAGTGGAATACAAGCAACGTAACAAGGTAACTGAACAAATTATTGAAAATCACTAAAATTGAATATATAATAATCATTTTGATCTTTGTTATTACAAATAAGATTACAACAAAACAGAAGTAATCTTTTGATATTTTTCCACAGGCTAATGTATTTATTGACAAACGATTTGGAGAATATGATGAAGATTTATCATTAGAAGAGAAAATGCTCAAGCGATTTGCCACTGAAAAACAGGTAAAACTGTGATAATCTGGATACAGCATGTACTGGATAATTTGTTTTTCAAATGGTCCTTTCTAAGTATTCAGTGAAGTTCATTAAAGTAACCGGAAAAGTGATTGAACTCACTAATCAAAACATCCAAAATTACAATCTGGGGAGTGACCAACTTAAAAATAAAAAGCAATAAGCTACAAGGATTGTCAAGGATTACAACAATAGATAGTTAATCATTGCAACTTGTATCTAAGTGCATCACAATATTTAAAATGTGGTTATAAGAAGGAAATACATGTTCATGTAATAGTATAAAAAACCAATACCAGCCAACAATTTGAAAAAATATAAAACAAAACATAATCCGAAGATCAGCATCTTGAGAAATCCAAGATATGGATTGAAACAAGACAAGAAATGGGTTTGTGATATTTTGATTTTATTACAAAATCATCATCAGACTGACGATGATTTTGTAATAAAATCAAAATATCACAAACTCATTTCTCGTCTTGTTTCAATCCATATCTTGGATTTCTCAAGATGCTGATCTTCAGATTATGTTTTGTTTTATATGTAATAGTATTAACTGCAATTTATTAACATTTTAGAGACATCATGAAAAGACTGGATTATTTAATCTTGAAGATGAAGAATTAACACATTTTGGACAATCTCTTGAAGATATAAAAAAGTTTGATGATCCTGTGTCCAGTGACGAGGAGAGCAAAGGTGAATAAAACAAAAATTAAAATCTTCTTGCATTCTTCCATTTTAAGGACTCTTACATAATGGAATATTTCTGGACAATAATGGAGTTTCTACAATTAGTTATTGCAATTAGAGCTCTTCTCTGTGTAACTTTATGCTAGATGGTGACCTTGAAAATGGTGGTCATTTTGGTGGTTTTCTGAGGAAGAAAGGACAAAATGAGGAAAAGGTAATTTTTTGTTTTACTGTGTTTAAAGACATATCTCATTTTGTTTAAGATCTGTAGAAGTGATTTTTAAGGTGCAATGACTACAACATAAAGATGAACAACTTATTTGGTCTTTTTGAAGTAAACTAAGTCTGGTAAAATAGGCAATAAATCACAACAACTTTTCATGTTTTGTAACAAACAGTAAAAGAAAACCTTTTTAGGTCTTAGTAAGACGTTTGAGTCCCAATTGTTCCAATGAAATTTTGACCAAAAATCTAACTACAGGTAGCCTAAGCAGGACTTGAACCCACAGTTTCCAGATTACCAACCAAAGAAAAATGGGTATATCAATCATCTCTGCAAGAAATAAATGAAAATTCCATTATCAGTGTGGCACTCTGATAGTTCAGAGGTCAGATACTGAATTTTCTTAGTTGTCCTTATGTTCAGTGCCTTATTGACCATATCTCTCTTTATGACAACCTGTTCAAACCATCTTTCCATTTTCCATCTGTCTAATAACATTAAACTAAGGCAACACATCAAAATCTTACTGCAAAACTAAGGCTCTAATTTTTCAGTGAGGATGAAATTCCAATATTTAAGGCTAAAAAGGAATTAATACAATAACTGATTTGACAACTGTAACAGAAAAGATACCAGGTATTTTAATGAAAAATAATGTATCCATAGTTCCTGTCTTAGCTGGTACTTTTTTCATCACTAGCATTTTCAGACTATAGCTAGAAGTTCAAAAGTTGGTTTTGGTGTATGTCAAGTACACTGTATCATATATATATATATATATATATATATCACTGTATCACTGGGATTTTGTTTTTTAGACTGATGCTCAACCAAGGAGCAAGAAAGAAATTATGGAAGAAGTGGTTGCCAATGCCAAGCTGAGAAAGGTAAGGTAGTGATTAATATCAACTTTAAATTAAATTGAATTCATTTAAATCAAATGAGATTTAACCAAATCAAGTCAAATTACATTAAAGTTAATCTAAAATTAAATTATTCTGAGATAAGGAACTGCTGGTTACTCACTAAGAATTCTAGATAATTATCAGAGTTCTTCAGAAGAACTCTGATAATCATCTTCTTAGCAAGCAACCAGTCAGGGCAGAACATTTTCTGTAAATTCCAAATTTCTTCTTGAACAAGAACTTCAGTTCAAACTATATCCAACAGATGTTTGCCAATTATGTAGCAGACCATGATTTGGCATGACCCTTAACTTCCTAAGGTTTATTTAACTGACACTTCTGGTCAGGCATAGTACTAGAACACTGATCCACTTATTACCATAATTACTTAATTAAGTGCCACTGTGCTCTTTAAATTTTTAGTGTTTTGGATGCAGCTTTTATTCCAGGGTGGCATTAATTTGAAGGCAACATTCTTTAAAAAATTATAACAATTGTAAATGATAGCAATCAAATATTAACAACTGAAGAACATTGCAATACAGGTGAATAAATTTCTGAGGCTGGTTTAGATTGAGTTGTACTGCACTTGTTTTTTAGTTTGGCTCCTCAAACAATTCAGTCCATTAATGCTTTGATTTAGTGCCATGTTGTTGTGAATGAATGTGACAGTTATTCCAGGGTAGCACCCTTTAATATTTTTGCTCTCATATTGGGCACTTAATCAGGGGCTGTGCTAAATCACAAAAGGCATTTAATCAAGTAAATAGGGTAACTGTGTTTTTCACACTGCTTGGACAATATCATTCTGTCTCAGTTGAAGAGAATAATAAATTTTACTGTCAGTGGCTAATGTCAGATGATTTTTACTTGGGGAGACACCTCAGACCAGAAAGGGTTAAACAGTCTTTTCACAACAAGCATTCATACTGCATTTTGTTGGCTGACAGGCAGGTCTGGTGGTTGCCTGTGACTGGTTTATGACAATTCCTTTTTTTGAAGGTATTCTTCTATTTTTATAGCATGAAAGACAAGTTGTAAAAGAAAAAGCTGAGACATTGCGACAACAATTAGATGAGGATCTGGAAAGCATCAGAAGCCTTTTAAATTTCAGAGTGAGTCATAGTTCTATTTCTATATATTTATTAAAGTAATTGAAATGGCTACTGTATCTTTAGTTAGCTAAATTTAACAAACAAAACATATAAAATGGATAAAATATTCATTGTCTGAAGTTCTGATGTGGAATACATGGAGACATAACAGGCAACCCATTGTCATTAACTAACTTTAACAGAACTGACTGACATTTTCACTTCTTGATTAGGAGTTTTGACCAGACCTTCTCAAATGCATTACCCAGTAATTCATTTTGAGAAAATACAAAGGAAGATCATAGCCAAGATGAATTTTGATACCATGACCAAACTCTTGCATAAAATAATTAAACCGACTTTTGCATTGATTTTCTATTAAAATGTTGGTTCTATTTGAGAAAATATACGAAGAACTTGTGAGAGTGTTTTGACTCTTCAGTCAAAACCCTCAAAGAGTACTTCTTGGTGTTTGACCTCACAGTGAAGTACTCCAGCTCCTGGATAATGTACAATGGTGCAACTAGAAATTTTGAAAGGCAGTGGTCCATGGGTAGTGATAGGGCAACTGTTTGAATCATTATTGCAGTGATTGAATAGGGTCATATATGTCTGTGGGAAAACAGTGTCTACTTCACAAATACCAAGACTCCTTTCTATACATGTGTAGCGCGAATCTCAAAAAGAGAGCATATAATTATAAAACAAGAGAGCATATATTGGTGGAACTGAACTACAAATATCATAATTTGACTTGCAAACAAGCATGTTTACTCTTAAGTTTCACTGTTATTCATATGCCAAACTTAAACAGGGACGGGCTTACCTAAAATGACGTATTCTAGCGTACTACAGTTTTATCTACAATACAATATGCTGAGTGGACATACCATTTTGTTGCCTGGGATTGACTTGGCGGGATGTTTGGCTTCATCGTTTATACGACGACTTTTCGCAAAAGGAAGTTTCTGCTGTCCACGCGCATTACCAGCACGTCTAAGATCATCCATATTGCATTTATTCATTGGTTCACTCAACCGTGTTCAAAATAAACTGTATACACTATAAATAACAAAGCTTCTCGAGTTCTTCCAAATAACTTCTTAACTCTTCGCGCCAAATAAAATGCGCCTCCTGTTCAGGTGGAATGCGGTTGTTCTTAGGGACCCTCAATTTCTCAAGTTGATAATTTGCGACCTGACTGAAACTGTTAGCTCACGAAACCACCCCGGGAATCAAAATCAGTCCTCCAATTTCTCAAGTGGAATCTAAGATGATCAGCAAACTATCAATATAATATGTTGAATGCTCACGAATTAATATTTATTCCAATCTTGGAGGACAAAAAAAGATTGTCTTAAGAAAAAGGGCGGGGTGCGAACCCCCCCGGGCCCCCTAATTGCGCCACTGTTGTATTACATTATTAAGGAGTGAAAGATAAGGAGTTTGAAAAAAAATTCACAGTACAATGAGACCTAGCATAGCTACAGTCACTGTTGATTGTGAATTTCATCTTCATTTACACACCTTTTTTCACATATCTAATTATTAGAAAATTAAGAAAGTTTGAGTCACATCAGTGTGAAGGTTTCAGGACAAGCCATTGTAACCATTTTATAGAAAAGTGTTTATTCACATAATCAATCTTGTATCTTAGGTTGACCCAACTGATATTAAACCTAGACCAAAAGCAGATGATTATGATAAGATTGTACGAGAAATGGCGTTTGAAGTGAAGGCTCAGGTAGGTTGAAGTAGTTTGGTAGTGAACTTCCAGCCCAACAACTGCAGTTTAAAATGACCACTGATCCAATAAAAAAGTAATGCTTGTTTACACTTGTCATAATACAAGTTTCAAGCAGTTTATGCTATATTGTTACTAAGCTTTTCAGAAAATCTTCAAGCAAAATCTTTAAAATAAACTTCTGCCTTTGATAGAGTCTAGAACAAGTATTAAGTTTAAAAATCAATTCAGAATCTTATTACAGTCAACGTTTGGCCAAGTGGTTGAGAAACCACTGAAACTAAAAACACAAAATCCTAAAGTTTTGAGAGAAGGCTTCTTTATCAGAAGACTGACACCTTTCCTTCTTTGACAAAGGACCTTCTCTTAAAACCTTAAGATTTTCTGTTTTTAGTTTCAGGAATTTCCTCAATCTTTTGACCTTTCAGTTGACTATCACTGCTTACACAGCATTCTGCTTTTATATCTCATTACATAAATCCTAATAGAATCTATGACCAGCCTACAATTTAAAGAAGTATAAAACAAAACACAAACCGAAAACAAACATCTTGAAAATTTAAGATATGGATTATAAGCAAGACAATAAAGTTTAATGATAAAGTTCAAACTTTATTGTCTTGCTTATAATCCAAATCTTGGGTTTTAAAGATGTTTGTTTTCAGTTTGTGTTTTGTTTTATAAATCCTAGTAGAATTGTGTATAATCGTATCAGATCCAGCTGCAGTATTGAGGAAGTAAGCTGTTAATAATCTAGGGCAGCCAAGGTGCTGAATAGAACTACAGGAAGTTATCTTGGAGAATATGTGACTGAAGGCTCCATGGCTCTCTCCCTTATTGTTCACCCTCGTAACTGCTGACATAGCTCCTCAAGCAACCTGTAAGTATTCCCTTGTGCCAAACTCTGGAGGATAATGAGAACAATTCCTGTTCAGGTGGTATTACTGTTGTGGTGTGGTCAAGGGAGTGTGGTACCAGGGGAGATCCCATTCCCCCAAACAACACATGACTGATCATGTTATTACCTGAAATATTGTACAGAGCATTTTAGAATGCCACAGAATCAGTCTCGGAGAACCTGAAATACAGTATTTTTTCTGGTATGCTGACTCTCAGTGCAAAAATTATCCACAGCCTTGTTTCCTATTCTCAATAGGTGCTCCAAAAACTCATGTCTAGCCAGGCCACTCAGTTCCTAGCTCATGCTTTCTCTCACAGGGAGTTTTACTGTTTTGAGCTCTGTTGATAGCTTAGCTGGTGGAGCAATGGCCTGGAAACCTAAAAATGTGAGCTTGAATCCAACCCAAGTGAACTCATTTTCATATTTCAAAACGTTTCATAAGGCCTCTGAAAAGATGAAGACCGAGGAGCAAATTGCCCGGCAAGAAGAAGAAAAGTTACAAAAATTAGAGGTAAGTTCTGTGTATGAAAAGGAGTTCAAAATTTGTTTGCTTCTTATTGCTGTATGTGCCAAAAAAAACATCCAAGAAATGTTTGTTTGAAGGCAGAAAGAATAAGAAGAATGAAGGGACTCCCTCTTGTAAAAAAGAAACCAACACACAGGTCTGCCGATGATCTGGGTGACAGGTATATCATTTAAATATTTCAGATCTAGTTCTTTATTCAGTTTTGTGATTGTCCAAGGAGTAGAATTCACATCATTGTCATAACCATTATAATTGTCATAATCATCGTCACCATTATCATCACCATCACCATCATTACTAAGTATATCATTATCATCATCGTCACCATCAGCTTCTCCTCCACCATTATCACCTTCTCCTCCACCATTATCACCATCAGCATCATCACCATCATCACCATCATGATCACGATCACCATCATCACCATCATCGCCACCATCATCATCGTCGTCATTGATATCATCGCCATCAGCATCATCATCACCAACTTCATTATCACCATCATGATCACGATCACCATCATCTCCATCATCGCCATCACCACCACCGCCACCATCATCATCATCGTCATTGATACCATCACAGTCATCGTCACCATCATCACCGTCATTACGAAACGTTTGTACTTTCTATGTTTATTTTCGGTGGTTCTTCAACCGTTTAGCTTCTTACACCTCATCAAACCCTGCTGACTTCGTATTCTATTTTAATGTTATTCTTGTGTTTTTCTCAGCAACATTCTAACTTTTTTGGCTGACATAAGACTACCCCTGCACCAAAACTATACTAATGTCGTCATTTTAAGAGCAATTCTCGTTCATGTGTTTCTATATTTAGCTTCACTCTGGATACGGACAGACGGTCTTTACTCACCTACCAGGATGGAAAGATGGTTACGCCTGATGGCTACGGTAAGACAACGTATTGTACATTACCAATATAATGCTGCTTTTGTGGATGTTACACTGCCTTTGTACCGCAACATAACGTCTTACAAGTTACTTCGCTAGTTTCTATCACGTCTCACAGTTTGTGTCATGTTTAGACTCCGACGAAGGTTCCGTCACGGAAGATGTTGAAATTGAAACGGAAGCAAATACTGAGGATGAAGTGGCAGACGAAAACGAAGAAGAAGATGAAGATGAACCAGATGATTCAGATTTTGAGTCAAGTGGTATAGTTTGCAAATTGTACAAGTTATTTGTTGAGATCTGTGTCGAACTGGGATGGTAAAAAATCGACGTTGGTTGGCTTTCGCAGTGCAGGACAGCGACGAAATGTTCTTTTTTTATGAGATATATGTTTTGGAAATGTAGGAGTTTGGAGATATCTTGAGATGAGAGATTAACGATCGTCAACCTCTATCCTCAGAAAAACGATTTCTGAGCCCCAGACGGGGATCGAACCCGCAACCTTCTGATGACCGGTGAGACGCTCTAACCATTGAGCTACCAAGACCCAGAGGGTGAGCTAACGTGCAAGTTCGACGTATGCACGAACTAAACGGAAGCCGATCATCTGAAATCCTGAGCCCTGATCGTCTGAGCCCCAGACGATCCCCGTCTAGGGCTCAGAAATCGTTTTTCTGAGGACAGAGCTTGACGATCGTTAATCTATCATTCAAGTTCTTATTTTTTGCTGCTGTGAAGATGAATCTGAAACAGTATTAAAACATTGCACAACTGAGTTATTTTTGTATTGATTCAGGTAGTTCAATGATCGAATAAGTCGAACGTTCACTATATGTCGCGACTTTGATTTGTCTTTCAGGCAGTGAAAGTTCCGATAGCGTTGAAATCCAAGAAGGAACGACTACAAAGAGCGAGTCAAAGGAAGAAGCTGAGACGAACAACAATTTCGTTCGACCCACTCCTTCAAGAACACCAAAGAATAACCTTCCTTATACATTTAATGGTAAGATACGTTTCACTGCAGTTCCAAACTTACGTTGCCGTACTCGATTTTCCTGTATGACTTTTAACTTCTTTCTCTTCAGCTCCAGAAACGTATGAAGAGTTCCGTGAGTTGATTGATCAAAGGTATGCAGGTGAGGTTTAAGTGCTATTACAGCGAAAAAAGTTTTCATATTCATCCTTACGAAAGAAACTTTTGACATTCATCAAGTGAAGTGCTAACTTGTTGTTGGCTTAAGTTGTGTAACGGCGTGGAGTTGGTGATTTATTGCACTTTTTTTTACTTGCATTTTATTTATTTTTTTTAATTCTGTTTTTCAGGCCAAACACGGACCAATTAAAGATTATCGAAAGAATTCAAAAGTGTAACCATCCCCAGCTGAACCCTGCCAACAAAGCCAAAATGGAGGTAAGATGTGGTTATAAAACCAAAAAAAAATGTTTCTGAAGCCTTTATGCTGTAGTAACCTGTAGCCTGATTCTTTTCTACTTGTAAATCATTTGCTTTTATAACCTTAGAGTCGTGGTTTGCTGATTCTTTAATATTTTTATGACCTTTTCAGATTTTCTTCAGCATCCTCATGCAGTATGTTGACGAGCTGGCGTCCAAAAACCCCCCAGAATTATCCGTAATCGATGGTCTTGTGAGGTAAGATTCTAAGAAATTGGTAGCATCTAAGACAGGAGCCGGCAACGCGAATTATAGGAACCAGAAGCAGACCTGATCACGTTCAGTTAGAATCATGGTTTCCAGTCGATAGCATTTTATCCATTAAATTCATTTCTGTTGCTTGCGGAACTCGTTCTGAAACGTGTGTATGGTTAATCTTATCGTAATGTTTTGGTTTTTAGCCACATCTTTGACTTAGCTCAACATTCTCCTCTTCACGCCGCCAAATGTATGCAGGAGACGTTAAAGAAAATCCAAAAACAATTTTGTACTTTGAGTAAGTAGATCCAAGACCTTTTCATGAGCTTTTCATTGTAACTTTTAACTCTGTTCGCATAGTTACGTCTTTAAAACTGGTTTCTTTAATTCTCTTTCTCTTGTTAGGCAAAAAAAGAAAAATACCCAGTTTGAGAATGGTATGAAGCTTTTGATATAACCTTTCTAATGCGACATTTTCATGTACCTTGCTCCCATAGTTAAGTTTTTCTGTAAACGTTTGAGGGGGATATGCCTCTTCTTGTCTCATTGAATGTTGCCATTGTTTCAGTGTACGTTCATTAGATGTCTCTCCTCAGACGCCTGTCACGTAGCGGTTTTGTATTGAAAGCAACATTTAGTGGAGTTTCTTTGAAAGAATGGAATTCGCTGCTAAAAAAAGACGTTTTCAATTCTTATCCCTCCAAGCTATGGAACGTTTTGCAATATGATTTAATTCTATGACATAATCTAGCCATCGGTTGGTTCCTGGCAATGTCCCACTCTGAAATAAATGTTTTTTAAATCAAACCCACGTATGAATGAGTGCTTCTATTTCAAAATATGTTGTTTTTTTTTTAACTTCTCTCCTAGGTTTTATATTTAAGGATAGTGTCGTTGCTGTTTCCAACTTCTGATTTTCATCACGGCGTATGCACGCCAGCTTTAATATTCATGGGTCAGATTCTATCTCAGGTAAGCGAAGAAACAGCGAGAAAGAAGTTGCGACAGAGCTGTTTTAATTTTGTTTCTAGTTTCACAGCTCACGCTTAAAGATTGTTATACTCAATCAGAGTCAGTTGAGAAGCTTTTGCATAAATGCTGTCTCAACTATCGTCGACGGTTTTAGCCTCAGGTCAAACATGATTACTGCCATGAGAATTGAGAGAGAAGAGTTTGCTTGAGAATTGTGTCAGCACTCGACTTTCATGACTTCAAAAATGACAGAGTTACAGTCAACGAAAGTTAAAGAAGGAGTGTTTGGATGAGAGCTGTTTCAGTTCTTGTTGGCTATTTTGGCTCCGAGACGAAGAGGACAAGAATCAGTAACTGCGAAAAACTTGATAAAGAGCGGGTTTAACTGATGTTTTCCAGCACATGTTTCTACCTTAGCAAACTCCTGGCTTGATTAGAAATAAGGGCTTTGAAGGACGTTCTTAGCTCTTTCAGTTTTTGAATTATACTCATTCTTTCTTTTTACCTCGTGAACTTCGTTTCAGATTACCGTACATACAATTCAAGATTCTTTAATTGGATTATTTGTTTGCAGTTTAGTTTATGAGGTACGTTATTTGGGTAAACTCGGTCGACATTACTTTCTTTTTAACAGTTCTGATTAGCTCTTAAATTTTCTTGTTTTCCATAGTTTGTTCACATTTCAAAAAGATACGTTCCAGAAGTAATTAATTACTTTATTGGAATTCTATATTTGTCTTCTGAGAAGACTGAGCCACTGGGTAAGCAATTGTTTGGATTTTTTCACGTTAATAAACTTATTACTTACGTTTGGAATACACATTCACATCAACACATACGAACACGTGTACACACCAGTGCACAGAACCAAGCACATGACCCGTACGTAACAGTGTCTTTTATACACATATATGTATATTCTTAGAATGAACAAAAATACCAAATTTCGTCAAAGATCCATGATAAAATATACAAAAATCAGAGCAGGACCAGTTTCAAAAACTTTTTATTGACGATTTGGGTCGCTGCCTTTTCATCAGAATCAAGAGGATCTATGGGCTATGAAAGAGCTCTGATTTTTGTGTATATATATATATGTGTGTACATATATATATATATATGTGTGTGTGTGTGTGTGTGTGTGTGTGTGTGTGTGTGTGTGTGTGTGTGTATGTAACCTTTAGCAAAAACCTGGTTTAGGGCCTTTAAAACCTCCATTGCTCCAAGGTATTGCCTGTCAAAATCATTATTTTATTTCTTTTATCGTTTCAGGAAAGGTTTTCAAACCATTTAAATTACATTCTAAACACAATGATATTTTAAAGGTTTCTACCAATTCAGTCCTCAGGTAGTTAATGTTATGATTTGTTAAATACTCAGCTGTTTTTGGATTAACAGTCTATTGAACTGATAAGTGCTGGATTAAGAATGTCTAAGACGTTGTCTAACCACTTCATTCTTTTATTTTCCAAGTACTCTATTTTCTGATAAACTTCCTGTTCTAAGGGAGCCTAATCAGTTGGCTTTGGAAGTCTGACTTTTCTTATTTTGCTTGATTATTTTTGTTTATTAGCCCACGTCTCAATTGTTCTTTTCAATCCACCTCCCTCAACGTGTAGATCAATCATGTTGTGATGTGTTAGCCCAAAATATAGTGTATGAGCCATACTGTATCTTGTTGATTATTAACTATTGAACTTTTTGTATTTTTCCGTTTGTTTGGTAACATTATGTAAATTATAAATAATGAATATTCGTGGTAGTTGAACTCTGCCACGTTGTTGTTTTCACGTAAAACTGAACTGTGATTACTTTCTCTCAACCCAAACTTTATGTCTTGTTTCAGTACTAAGGACACAAAACGTATAAGTATCACCAAGATTTTCACTGACGGTGAGGTCAGAGAAGATGATGAAAGTATAAGGTAAGACTCAAAATTATTTTTCTCTTCATCAATGGTAGAACCGGGATATTTACTCGTACAATGCATTCGTACCAGTCCTTTATTACCCCTTAACACCACCCAAGGTTCCCAACTCAAACATGCAGTGAATGCGATAGAAACTTCGCTGGGCACTCAAGCAATCCTAAGAAATCTGCATTATTTAATTTATCTACATACATTCTGGTCTTTATTTTCCCCTTCCGTTCCCTTTCAAACCTTGCTACTTTTCTTTCAGTTAATTGCCATTCATTTATCGTTCTTTCCCATGCTATCTAATTTACTTCATAATCTTCATTCGTAGAGCCACTGCCCTTGGAACATGTTTAACTCTCCTGCGAAAGTTCATTTGTTTGTACGCCGACTTGGTAACGTTTGCAGAAATATTCGAGCCAGCAGCACACCATATGAAACGGTAAGAAAGCTTGTGTTACTTTTATAGACTTTATATAGTTAATACAGGTACAATTGTTTCAAGAGCAAGATGGGAAACTTATAAGTTTTAAGCGTATACGCTTACGTGAGTTTTTAAAAGACTCTAGACATATCAAGAGATATAAAACAAAACACCAACCGAAAACGAACATCTTGAAAATCCAAGATTCGGATTGTAAATAAGACGATAAAGTTTAATGGCAATATTTCGTCTTTTTTTCCATCTTTATTCTATAAACATCGCAAGTTATTGATTCACTCTTTGACGAGTGGCGCTTAACGGCTAAAACAGTAGATTTCTTGGCAATCTTTTTGAAATCTCTCTCTTCTTCGATCAAGTTATGCTTGTCTAATCTTATCTTTTTCGACTGACTTTGCCGTAAGGTAATCTTCCCGAACGTTTTGGAGATATTAAATCGAAATTCTGGGGTCGTTACGGCATACTCACCCTCCTGCCCCCAAAAAAGTGGTTTATAGTTTTGTAAAGGCCAGTTGACTTTTCAGGAAGACTGAATATTCCTAAATAATATCAAAAATGAAGTACCGGATAAGTAATTCTGAATCGACGTAGAAAAAGTTTAAGTGTAGTGCTCTGCCAAAAAAACCAGAGAACAATTCTCTCGTTAATTAGCAGAGCACTAATTTTTAAACATTTTCTACTTTGAATATTCCTAATACTTAATAACACTTGCTTCTTCTGTCCGGCAGGATCAAGATTTCTGATTACCCACCTTCAATTCAGGTATGTTGAAGACGTCATATCGCTGATAAAAACTTGCGAAGTCTTTAGGCACAATCAAGTACATCCACATGATACGATTGTTTCATATGATCCTTCACCGGGCGTAGGCAACATAAGTTCTCTCTTTACAGCTCAATTCATGCATCCCATTCATTTACCAATGTTACAGTACGTCCTGAAGACTTTACTGACTCAATCGTAAAACATCATGATCAAGGATCGTGTTCCATTATCGAACTGCATAGGCCAGCTTTTAAACAGAAGCCAAGACAAGTTACAAGACACAATAGAAAATTACGCTGGAGTGCAGTTCAATGAACTCCGAAAAACCGCTGACCTTTTAGGGTTTTGGGAGTAACAAGATCAACTACCACGTTCAGGTTCTCTTCAACTTCAATGATGCCTTCCTTCAATTTTGTTTCATTAATGTACTTATTGCATTGGATAGTTTGATTGTGAAGTCGAACTCTCTTTGGTTAACAATTTGGGTTAATTGCCTGCTTGGTTGACCAAGTTGGCAGTTCATCCGTCAAGGAGCAGGTGCCCCACTTGGCGGAATAAAGTAGTCTACCATTAGCCAGAATGGAACTCTTAAGGTTAGGGTTACGGTTAGGATAGTTCACAGCCCGTGATTAGCTATTTAATTCGAGTATTGTCAGTCACCATGTACTTTCATCATACCTTTGTAAACAAATTGTTGGTCAAACTAAAATGTTCTTCTTGCCTTTTCCCAATGTTTGATTCGTAATTTTTTTTTTATTTGCCAGAATTTGCATAGTGATGTATTGACGAGTATCACAAGTCATGTGAGGGAGAGACAACCGCTGACTCTCCAAGCCCGTCGCCCTACGCCTATCCAAATGTTTGAACCAAAGTTTGAAGAACAGTAAGTTTATCAACCTCGTACCCAGAGTCTTATCTACCGTTCATTGATTCGTTTGACCTTCCGTCATTTAGTTCGTTCGTTCGTCCGTCTGTTCGACCTTTCGTCCATCCATTTGTTCATTCGTTCGACCTCTCGTTCGTCTGTTGGTCCGTCCGTCCGTCCATTCGACTTTTCGTCGGTTCGTTCGATTGTTTGTACTGTGAACTCGAGACTCCGGTATAACCAGAAAATTTGAACTAGCCAGACAGCTGAACGAATTTATCTTTTTTGTCGCCTATCTTCAGTTACGAGGTGAAACGGAAACGCTCTACAGGAAATAAAGCTGTGAACGAGAGGCAAAAACTACGCTACAAATACAAGAAAGAACTCAAGGTATTTTTGAATGGGAAGAAAGTTTTGAATTATAGATCAAATCTTTCTGATCGTATATCGATTTTCCTATTAGGGAGCACTGAGGGAAATCCGTAAAGACAACCAGTTTTTGGCTCAACAGCAGTTACAAGAACAGTTAGAAAGGTAATGACAAGTTTATTTTATTTTTGTGAAGTCGATAGTTTTGTGCGTAACAGCTCAAATAATGACATGACGTTAAATCTTGAAATAGCGACACGTTCATTAACACAGTGTGGTAGTGTAATGTTTATCAGGTCACATATAAATATCGCTTGTAAATAACCTATTATCATTTGCACTGAAGATGGCACGAGTTTTGCCGAAACATGTATGCAATAAAGAAATTTGTCGTTTACTTG
Source organism: Heliopora coerulea (assembly GCA_030142905.1). NCBI lineage: Eukaryota > Metazoa > Cnidaria > Anthozoa > Scleralcyonacea > Helioporidae > Heliopora > Heliopora coerulea. The sequence continues at coordinate 2,210,095 of JASJOG010000015.1, read as the reverse complement.
AAGTCTTTATTAGCACTTGTGCTTCTACGATCTTATGGAATTAACAGTAACTATTTTTTCTTCTCACAGGGATGCGGAGCGAGCCCGAAAAACCAAAGAAATCGAATCATTTTTAGCAAACCAACAAGCCGAGGCGAACGCTTTAAACAGGAAAAAGCGGAAAGCGAGAGACTAGAAGATTGGAATACGGCAAGCCGCCTCACCAGATGAACAAATGACTGCTTCGATTTACTCAACGAAGTGGAGAAACGGGGAAGCATTTATGCAGAAACCCTCCAAGTATGACTTAAATCGAACAGCTAAGATTTCAAAACTGTTGCATCAAAAATGGAGTGATGATGACGTCACTTGATAGAGACAACCCATGAAATGTGACCCTACCCCGTCAATACGGCCAGATACTTATGGCCCGTTGGTGGCAGTATTAACGGGGTTCCACTGCACTACTACTTGTTTGAATTTAAATACGATTATTGCGGTCCAGCATCAAACGATGATAACCTAACTCCACACAAAAGTCTACATACATTTTCCATAGATTGAGGGATATGATACAACCAAAGCATGGACAAAAATCAACCACATTTGGAACGTCTTTAAGTGGTCAAAATCTTATTAAAAACGATGAGTGAACATCATTATACTTTCTGAAAGGTTTTCAAATTCCAAGTTTCGTGGAAGGTTTAGTTGAAAGTTTTAGTTAAAAGCAAAAAAAAAGGGTTGCTAGTGGGAACTTTACTCATCGGAATGCCCCGTTGCTCCAATGGATTAAGGATAGTAAATAAGCCGATAGAAGGCCAATTCCAATCTTCTCCGAGCTCTCGTCTCTTTCGTGTGGCGGTGGGAAGCCACCTAAAATTACCTGACCGAAGCTAAGTAGTAACTCGACTGGGAGGTAAAATTGCTGGTGATCCGCATTTCTTGTGCTCGCTATTTCGTTCGGACCAGGACCCACTGCTCTTCTTGTTTTTGCTTGGTTAACAATCGGTCGTTTCTTCATTGGACGAGTTTGTTCCTCATTGAAAACCTTTCACATAACTTTTCCTTATGCCATTTTATTTTCACGAGAATAGCTTTGAACAATGCCTAGTTTGAAAGCTGAGGAAGAGGGCAAATTCCGAATGCATTGTTTAAACCATACCAAGGAGTGTGCAAGGGACCACTTTTTTCGGTCAGAGGGAACAACAGAAAAATTTCAAATTGCCATTCAAACAATTTATCACAGAGTAATTAATACTACCTTGATCAATCATTTTAATATTTCATTTTACAATGATTAAAAAACAGTATCAGTATATATACACATGTATATATTACTATGTGCTACATAGATACGTTAGTCCATGTAAGACCGTTTATAACCCAGGCTTCAGTCAGGAAAAGTTTAACTACTGTATTACAGGTTTCTAAATACATACATAACTATGCTTTAATAATAACGGCATAATGTATTATGTGTATTATGTATTACGTGTTGTAACACGTGTATAATTCATGGTGGTCCACTACTACTAATTTTAGTTTATTTTGCCAAATTTATTCCTGGTACTCATATTTTAAGTATACGGCACAAAATTAACGTTACTGAGCATTTTGAAACACTACAAGCGATTTACCAAGTCTAAAAATGCAGAAGCATTCTGACAAAAACCACGCTCTACGTATGTGACTTTGAAAATAGACGATATCCAAGTATTAAAAGGCGGATGAAATGAAGCAATTTATATTAAACATAGTTCTGACGAACGTGAGAGCCAAGGTGTGCGGTAAAGCCACTATTGTTAAAGGAAGTCACAAGAGATACAAGAAAGCAGGGGATAAACTACCACCGGAATGGTAATATTGGACGTTTGTTTTTGAAAGACCTGTTGGAAACTTGAAAATGCGGAACTATCCTAATATTGGTTTTGTCGCTCACCATTGTCAAAGCTATAGTTAAATATATGACTAAAAAATTATTATAATATATAATGTAGCTGTAAGTGATTTAACTACTGATACAATATCATCACTCCAAATTTACTAATCTGCTAAAGTAACCTGTTACAACAGAACTGTGGTGTCATGGTGGGACACTTCTACGATGTATTACCCCAGAAATACCACGTAACGAAGAACAAATTGAACGGACCTTATCGCGCGGCGGCCGTGTTGAATTCCGGTCACTGGGATAAAGGACCCCAGGGATGACCAATGGTCACTAATTCCAAAGATAGATGACCTCCAGTCAACCACCTCCAAGAAAAAGTGACCCTTTGAATACAACAGCTTCATAATTAGAAACTAAAACTAACCCAAACCCATACTACAATCCTATTTCCAACCATTAAACCAGATCCAAATCAAAATTCTGACCATAACTTAACAGGTCATTAGTTATTAGTTATCAATAACCGGGATTCATTCACCGCTGGGAGACCTGCCTCCGACGACAATTAACTGTTTTTCGTACCCAGACTCTTCCTACATTTTTTCAGTGTAATCCTTGGTGCCCAAAGTTGGGTGCACGGCCGCCGCATGAACCAGGTGTGCTGCAGAAAATGGCGCAATATGAAAAGCATGCAACATATCACGGACCTAATATAAATTACTTAATTCAAATGAAATACCGAAATCGATTCTAAAAATTCTAAAGACAATTTAAAGATAAAGTTAAGCAAGGCAACTTTTACTAATTTCAATAAGTCTAGCCCACCAAATAAACGTTATAAAGTAGTTTAATACGCTATGAGCGATTTACACCGCTCTTTAAAAAAACATGCAGAAGCATTTTGACAAAAACCAGACGCGAGTTATGTTCACTTTGTAAAGTGACCACATCGATGTATTAAAAGGCGTATAGCATTTTAGCAAATAACCTCAAGTGGGTAAAATCACTGTGAATGAGTTAAATTAGTAATGTAATATCACTTCTCAAAATTTTAAAAGAAGACTAAACCATCACAGAAGTCACATATCGGACCGCTTCTTTTCACCATTCCGTAATTATGATAAAATCACTAACTGGATTAAAAAAAATCACAGAGTAAATTTTAAGATGAATACAAGTAGGAAAACCAATCTGTGCGCAACCGCTGCACACAAAAAAAGAGTTCTTTCCAATGCATAAGGATCGGCAGTGCACCGGCTGCACACCATGCAGCTAGTCACAGAAATGATGTAACAATTGATAAACGATGTAACATCGGAAATGATGCGACGAGTCAGAATCAACGGAGCAAATCACAAATTAACAAATCTGACAGGATTCACTGATGCAATGTAACAAATCATCAACATAATGTAACAAATCACCAAAATAATGTAACAAACTACCGATACAATATAGAAGAATTGACACAAAATTAAAGCAGCTAAACGAGGAAGGTGGGCCATTGGTGCGAATGCGTATGCAGCCATAATGGAGGAAACTCGACCCAAGAGCTGCATAGATCGCAGCATGTAACAGCTTTTGAAATTTTCTTTGAATAGTGTGTATAAGCGTAAAGTGTTAGTAATGTTAGTATATTCATAAAATTAGTACGTTGGCACGTTAACGAATGAGTTGATCAAGTATTGATAACTAGAGCAAAGAAACTTTTGCAACTTGTTTCAGAATCAAGAGCAGAAGTATTGTCTTGTGGATGTTTCAGTTAAACAACGCGTTAACTGACAAAAACGTGTTAGTACTTGGCATTATTACAAAGGTTATATATTAGACAATTTAGCATGTGTAAGACCGAGTTGATCAAGAGGTGTTAAACTGTGGAAAGAAACATTTGTAAGTTGCACTGCATCACCGCAGCATTATAGGATGCTGATGTTTCAGTAGCAAAATACTACAACACCAATGTTAGTAATAATATTAATGACGTGTTAGTAACACTAGGACGTTCACAGGGTTAATAAATTAGGACATACAAGAACGATCGAATCCATTACTGATAACATGGGCAAAGGATTAACAGCAAGACATATTTTACGAGGTACACAGTAGCGAGTAATTGTATGAAACAAAGATATGTTTATAATGAGACTGTCAAATAATTACTGTCCACACTTCTTTGTCGATCTAACCTATAAGAATCTTCGCAGGGTTGTGGATAAGCGCAGGCAATCGGACTTCAAAGAAGCAATCATAACGAAAAATTAATTTGCCAATATTCCTTGAGGTAGTTAAACAATGATTTTCCGGCTTAGTAAAAATCCCTAACTATATTGCGAAGTCTCTTTTGGTCAACCTCTGTTAGATTTGCAGCATAATACTTTGGAATGTAACCTGGCAGTCATTTCTAACGACACATTGACACTTGTGCCTCGCGACTGTCTCGCTGATGTATGCATTGGACTCCTGAGAGCCTCGAGAACAATGTGGAGCGAATTATAAGCCGAAATCGTGCTGCGTAGACTGTCCAGGGTTTACTGCATATCTCAGCATGACAACTGCGACGCAACATTGTCCGTCTGAAAGCGACTTTAGAAAAATTTAAGTTGAAAACTGGATAAATTTGAAAAGCACTCTATATTCTGCAAGACGTAACTATACAACGAGTATAAGCGTCCTGAAGCAATGTTTATAATAAATCTCCACCCTAAAGTTGGATTTATAAATAAATAATTTAGTAATAATCTTCTATACAATCACAGTAATAGGGGTGGACCGGATACCAGATACCGGATAGTTGCAAGTTCTTGATGCCGGAGAAAGGAAACAAGGGGTAGTTTATAGAATACAATATGAAATATTCTAAGTATTTCAAATCAAACCAACATGCGGGTTAGTAGTGAAGCTTTAACTGGTTCTAGCCTTTAATGTCTTTGTAAAGTAGCTGGCAAATAGTTATTACCAAATGCCGACTTCCACCATGAATAACACTTTTTTCACCGACATCCCCGCTTGCAAGAACCTCAGCACCATCTGGTAAATGTCCGGTAGCATTTTATCGGATATCGGATAAACCAGATTCTGGAAACCGGTACTCGGATCCAGTACATCCCCACACTGTAACAGCCGAGTTACAACGTGATGTCATTACTTCAATGGCCAGAATGGTTTGCTTAATTTTTTCTCCAATTCATGATCAAATTTTTCTTCTTTCCTAAAAATCTGACCACTATTGTAAAACTTACGAAGCAACACAATTAAAACATTCTAGCAAAGGCAGTTTTATGACACCAATATGAAAATTACCCACTACCCAGGAACGTAGAATGAAAGTTGCTTTTTACTTTTGTAAACACTTGCTGCTGCCTTCGGCCAATCTTTAAGGTGGCTCGATGCCGTTTTTAAAAAAGTTGAACGGAAGTTAGATCCCATAAAGACTGGTGAAAATATGTTTTTGAGAAGGAAACGCGATGCCAGTAAGTAGAAACACATTTTCAACATCTAAAATTGTACCTAGAAAAGTGACCCATGCGATGCTATGGCACAATTGATCTTTCAAAATTGCCCCTAACTACCATTTAACAAATTTAAACTGGTAAAAGACCCAAGTGACCACCCATCTTTTTTAAACATTTTACTTAATGTAAGGATAACAAAAAGGCAGACTTAATAATAAAAATTCTACGGTCTTTTTTTTTTTCAACTCGAAGAGACATATTTTTAAATTTTAGAGCAGAATTGTTTCAAGAAACATGTCGAGCCACCTTAAAACTGTTCTTTTTTTATTTAGCGTGAAAATAAGAATGTGGAATTGGTTTGAAATTTTCATCTGCTTTCCGAATAAAATGCCCGCTATGGAAAGTTTCGGCATAAAGTATCTGTATTTCACCACAAATTTATGGATATCTTTCCACGGCTGAGTATCTTCAACCTTCTAACACAAGCACATGTTAGACAAAGGTAACAAAGGAAAGAAAAAGCAACAAGAAGCCACCTCCTTACAACAACACAAAAGTAAAAATCGACCATTAACGCTCGCAACTGTGAAGTAAACACCACAGTAAGCAGCACGCCTTTTCACCATCGCGGAAATCAAGCAGAACTGCAAGCTAAGATGTCAACTAATTTTGAGACGAAAAGCCCACTTTTTAAACTGCCAGCAAAGGTTATGAACTTTTCGAATAGCTTAGCACACACTTAGCTATCCTATCTGACGGTCTAACTAAACCGATTTACACAATTCCGCTCTTTTTGTTCCTGACTTGACAAGCATTCATCCAGCCAACACAAACTCGTAAGGAAAGATGTTGGACACCGTAAAACTCTCAAATATATCACACATGGCAATATGGACAGTATCCATACAGCACATATCAAATTCGTGTGTCCAAACGGACCGGAACAATTGCCCTTGCTTAGTGTATTCCACGCTGGTGAACTCCTGAAATTCAAGGTGTGTATTGCTGATTCGCTTTGGTCATCATGACCACCACGTAAACGTTCAGGTTTTCACCACACGCGGAAAAAAAATTATTGGAACCCCCAAAGTGAACGAAACGTTTCTTACTTGGTCAGATCATCGCAAAAAATTTGTTACTTATCGTTTCTGTGGTAATGTACTACATTTCTGAAGATTTTCTAAAACGTGTGCTCGAAAGCGTGGGGAGTTCCGGTTGTTTGTGGTGTTTTTCAGGTATAGCTTGTGGTAAGTGATGGTACATTAACCCAGGAACAATTTTGCGTAGTTTAGCACAGAGATGGCGGCTTCTGTGGTGTTTACGGCCGCAAAATCATACGAAGCAGTCAGCGATCTACACCCATCATATCTACAGCGCAAGCGGAAACCAACAAGACCTTGGTAGTGTTTCTTGACTCCGCTGTAACCTTGGCGCCTGCGTTACGCCAGACTTATTCGTCATAGCGAATACTATAGAAAATTCTGTATAACTCGATGTATCTTCTTTCGACATACTGGGCACGGTTTTCGTGCTTCCTTTAGTCTCTTCGCACAACCGACACAACATACCTGATGGCCAGTGTGTCCATGTATAATACAGCCGTTAGGAGGCTCCTTTAGACACATGATGCACTTACTGCGCCCAGAACCCTCGCTAAATTGATCTATATCATGGCTAGTTGTCGCCGAGTCAGAAACTAATAAACAGAAAATAGTAACAGGACTAATAAATATTTTCACCTATTCGTGCATAATGAACTATCGAGCTATTGGTATAGAGGATGGCATCAGGGGTTTCAAAACAAGGCGTCGCGCGTCTAAAGTGACGTATGTTAGTCGTATTTCCAACCCCTGTTTTGGCCACAGGTACTCAGTTTTCAGTCAAATATTATCTTGGTTATACCGAGAACTTACAAGTCAGACTGCTAGATTTCACTTTTTTCAGCTGAAGCGTGCTTCCACATGAGATCCCCTATCATTGTCTTCCTCGAGTCTCTAGTCCTCGATAAATCCCCCAATTCCCACTCTGCGAATTCCAACTCCTACTCGTAAATCTTTTTGAAACCCCAGTACATTTTATTTTAAGTCAGAAGAATGGACTACTAACCTGAAGCTTGATCGGTTTGTGGTTTTTGATTTCTAAACGAAACTGGGTCAGACACAGATCTGAGCCCAGAGAAAAAGGATTTTTGTGATAGCGTTTGAGATTTCTACCATTATTGTCATCACATTCACGGTCACCATCACCATTACCATCACAGTGACTATAACTGTAACTATAATTATGACTGTGACTGTGACTGTGACTATGACAATAACTATGACTGTGACTGTGACTGTAACTGTAACTATAGCTATCACCATCACTTGACTGATTATCACTGCCATTTTCATCATCACCACCATGACTAGAATTACGACCATCACCACCACCACCATCACAGTGACTACCATCATCAACATCACCATGACTTCCCCTATCACCATCACCACCATTACTATCACCACCACTATCAGTTACCATTACTATGACTACGACTACGACAATTACTATCACCCAGTCACTGCTGCTATTGCTGTTGCTATTACTATGACTATCACTTCAACCCCACCATCAGTATCACCATCACTTGACTGTGACTATCACTACAACCATCACCACCATCACCACCACCATTAATTTACTGTTACCGTTACCGCTGCTATTGCTGTTGCTATTACTATGACTAAGACTTACTATCACTAACGTTATTACTATTTCTGTGACTACAGTTGTCCGTGCTATCACCCTTACCACTCTTACTATTACTTTAACTTTTAGGTGTGTCATGGCTAACTCAAGTCTGGAACATTTTTTGCAAGAACTTAGCGACACTGAGACTATCAATGTAACTTGCCTGCCAAGAGTTGGAGGACACCAATCTTTTCTCAACGTCCAGCAACTTCGACAACGTCTGGTCATAGGGTGATTTCGCTCTGAGCAACCTTCACACTGCCATTTATCTTCCTCTTCAATTTCAGAATCACTGTCTGCATTATCGAGCTCATCGCCGCCATCTTCCCCTTCATCTTCCGTAGTGTCTAACGAGTTGGCTTCCCCCTCATCTACAGATTTAAAAATAGGTTAAGGAGGGGTAGATGGATGATATGGGACATGACGGGTCAGATGGGATGGGATGAAAGACATTGAATGAGTGGATGGATAGACAGGATGATGGGATGGATAAAAAAGATGAATGAATTGAATGCAGAGGCATATTCTAGACCAAACTTTTCATCTAATGACCAAAAATAAACATCCCATATATAGCAAAACCATACAATTTCTAATGATCACATCAGTTCATTCGTTGAGGTTTTTGCAACCTTATAAGGCAGACGGAAATTGAATACTCATGCCAATAAGTTATTTCACCTTTACTGTAACTTATACTTCCAAACCAATGAAGTGTCTGTTGCTTACCTTCGTTTTCACCTATCTCGGCCATCAATCGTTCCTCTTCACTAAACGATATCGGTTCATATTCCTCAGCAAACCTATCCTCCTCCCGTTCAGTTACCACGGGATCATCATCTGTTTCTAAAACAAGAAGGACGGTACCATTATTTCGTCTACTGTCACGTGGTTTGCACCGAGACTCGAACGTAACGGCTCGGGCTCGGACCCGGACCCCATCCACACGGACAAGTTTTTGTAAAATCATTGCATATTTCTTAATACAGTCTGGTCTTCCGTCTTCACGTAAACGTTGAGTGTGGGGATATCGTTCTCCCTGAAAACGGAAACTTGAGAAAACGATGTTTTGCCGTACGGGCGGACGAGAACAACGTTGGACACAGTTCTCAAACAAGACAAGCGTTCAATTTTGAATGAAGATCATTGTTGTTTTGATTTTGAGAATTGTCGTTCAGTCAGGCGAACAAGACATATAACACTTGGCTTCGTTTTCAGCTAAAATGAAAACGGGTAGATTTGAAAACACAATTAAACGTGGACGGGCACGGTCATGAGCTCAGCCTCCAGGATTGGTGATTCGATTAGAACTCTGATCCCCGGAACTCAATAGACCACATTGACGAACGGACACGGGATTTAACACGGGAACTAGCTGTACGTCAACCTTCCTACAGACACAAACAACCGATTTTCCTGACAATATTTGCTCACCGTTTAAGAAAAACAAATCATCGGAGGTGTCTGATACAATATCAGTGGCGTTCCCACACACTCGTTTGTAATGTCTGCCATATTCTTCTAATGAAAGTTCATTATCTTCGGATGGTAACGAAGAATTATATCCACATGTTGTGAAGCCAATACCATAAAAAGGTTCCGAGTTTTGACTAGTTGGATGATTTAAGCCTATGGCAACGGTCAAGATAAAAAGGAAATTGAATACAATTGAACTCGAAGATTGTCTACTTATAGCAACACAACAATACAACACAAAGCAACAATAAAAATACAATACAGTTCAACGAAAGCCATAGTATTCAGTTAATAATGCAAGTTATAAATCTAGACGGGGTACCACAACTGTCTTAGTTGTATCAATTTTTCACCATGTACAGTTTCAAAGATTCAAATTGTTAACAGCTGATTTGATATCTTCTTTTCCTTAATCTTATATGACAAACTTTACATGGCAACTTCAAGTAGATTTTATAACAAAAATCAAGACTAAAGTACCTAGAGAAGCAGGTTCAGTCACGTTACCGAAGGAACAAATTATTTTATCGCCCAGCTTGTTTGAGCATTATTATCTCTGACGGTTTGTTTATGACAGGCTCTTGGCGCGGCAACGCAAAGTACTTCTTGAGCCATAAAAAGTACAGTCTCCTTATCTATATTTATGGTCGTAATCTTTTTTATGCCATTTGCCTGAAGGAAAAGATTGCTGCAGTTGAATGAAGGTGTGTTACACGTGATAATCATCAAGCACAAGGTGGAAAGGAATCACAGCTGCAGTTGGAAAGAGATTATCTTTGTAAAATGAGCTGCTTCAGAGGTCCTATATGCTGTATCTTTTCAATCAAGTTGCGTGAGGGACTGAGCTGTTTAACTGGACCTTAATACTCTTTCCTTTACACAATAAATAAAATACTTTATCCTATTGAGTTGTGATGGTACTTAGGAAGTTTAAAGAACCCTTGAAAAGCCAACTTTTGGCGTGCCACTACAACTCCTCACGTCACCCTAATGATGAGACTGAAATAGCATCCAACTAATGCACATGCTCGTAGATCAGAGCAAAGTAAGTCGGAGAATAAGATGACAAGCTCTGGTATATTCGAAGGGATGAAAACGAGGATACACTGTCTCCAGTTGACTTTCCCAGCAGAAGTTAACAATGAAATACGTACGCAAGATTACCCCAAGTAAGCAATGGGAACCACAAACCACCCTTCAGGAGTAAACAGGGCACTTGTCACGCAGGGGTGTGTCGGATCTTTATACCGGAATTCCCCACACCCTCGTATATCCGGTAAAACTTTTGCCAGATATTTACCTAATAAGGAGAGATGGTACGATGACTACACTAGGAATGTTAACTTCATGACTGCAATTGCTCGTAAGGCATGCAAAGTCTACTGTAACGGCAACCAAGCGTCGTTTCCTTTCGATTTTTAAGTAATATTTAAAAACCGAGCAGGAGTGCTCCGTCGGATTTGAAACACGAGGCGACAGCCTCCTGTTTTAGATCGGATAAAGCGCGTACTGCGAGTTTTTTTTGTTTGTACTTTTTTTTTATGTCTCATTGTCTCATAAACGAACCTTTTATTAGGCTAATGCGCGAAGACAGTGGGGAAATGTACCTTTTCTGAGCCGGAAAAAATTTGAAAAGAATTTGAGGAAAATAAGCGTGTTTTTATCACATATAAAGATACGACATGGTTATGATTTTCTTTTGTATTTTTTCCTCATGCATTCTTAACGAGTTTTATAAACAAGAGTCAATTTATTTTCTGCCTTTGGGGTCACAGCTTGTCCATAATCCTAAGTACGTTGTGAGAAAACCACAGAACGCTATAAATAAAAGTGGGAACTAGAAATGTATTTCTCGTCGTAGTGCGAATCGTTAGTGCGTCAACTCAGTGCGGAGAGAAATTAATTCACCAGACCCTGACAAGAATGGAACGTGCTGGTCTGTCACTCACTTAAAACGTTAATCCGATCAAATCTTTCTCGATGACACGCTAATCCTAGTTACTTGCGGCAACCTTGTACTACGAGCATTTCTATAAGTCCCCGAGGAAAAAAGGGTTGGCCTACGGGCCCCTTCAACGTCCTCCAAGGTAATTGCTCTGACTACACTTTCCTCTCAGCCGTCTCGTGTAAGCTATAATTAAGATTTCATTACAAATATAGCGCTTCTTTAAAGAAAAAAACACTACAGATGTGGTTGAAAAACACTCCATTTAGTCACGACAGAAACAGATATGGTAACTGCGCAATGATATGTAAATGGCATCATTGAGCAGTACTTACGGCATGGCTCTTGTAAAACTATTAGCAATGAGGATGGGAACCAACAAAAAGGAGGCAATGGCTGCCTGCATTTGTGGATCCCTGACATTGATCCAGTCAAAAAAAAGAAAGTCAAAACTGTAATCATGATGAGAAAGTTAAATGGTTAATACAACTCTGCAAAAGTCAACTTGAAGAAACTGAGTTAGCGGGATTTGAGCTCGTAGCTTCAGGTTTCTGAGAGTTCAAATTCCGTCCTGGTATCTCAGTTTTTCGCGTTGGCGTTCACAGTGCTGGTTAACTTGAAATTTTCTCAGTATGTCTGTCTTACCCTGATCCTGAAATCTGCGTCCAATCCAGAACCGAAACTCCACAGCTAATCCTGCCCGCTGACGCTGACCCTCACAACAACTCCAACTCTGACTCTAAACTTTTGCCAAACCCTAACTTTGATCCTAACACCTGTCCTAACCATAAATTCTAACAATTCTAATATATAACAAGAATTATTTCCTCTTCCTCTAGTAATGTAGGTTTAATTAAGAATTGGGTAAGTTTTCTCTTTCAATAAAACAGTCCAGGAAACATACCATGGCCTACTAGTCAAATACTGCATATAGTGTTAATTCTTTCTTATCAAGATTCACGCACCAAAATCTTTCCAGATGATGACGACCCTTTGGTACGAGTATTTTACTGACTACCACCAGATAATTTTACTCATCAACAGGAGATCTACTGTCAGGAAATATTAAAATAAGCAGCTGATAACCTATTAACTTGGCTCCAATCTCTGTGTGAATCTGGTACATCTCAGGAATAGATGCAGTAGTAGACCTCCTGAGGGTGTGCGCATGGATTCCCTTTCTACATGTGTGGTTTCTACCGAGATCACCAAATTCCTGACTCTAAATTACTGACAAGAATAAAAATGCCTCTCATTACATCCTACTTGATTAACATTCCTTGAATCTGACCAGCAATCTCAGACAATACTTTCCATTAATGGAATGTGAGCATGCCCCCATCTGTCTGGTCAACTGGATCAACCTCCTGGTCAGTGAATGGTAGTGTAGCTGTTCTCACCTGTATAAGAATTATTATGGCTTCTCTTTGATGGTCCTGTGTCTTTACAAATGATCTTTGAGGGGGGTGATAAATATTTACTCGAACAAGCTTCGCTCATTGACTGCTGATCACTTTCACTACAAGAACATGTATCTGTTGTTGAGACTGAATTCCATTTGTTGATATTAGGTGAAGGATAACAAGATGATGTTCCACAAGTACTCCATTTTGATGGCTGGGTTTCTTGTTTCTGCATAGCTGGGATATGTACACTTTGTAAGTTTCTGAGGAGTAATTCACTATACAAGAATAAGTAGGCTGGGTTTTAGGTGCCATATTTATATGCCTCAAAGCCAATATTTGACATCAAACAGGCCTTAAAAATCTGCTTCTATTTATGGCATGTAGTATGTTTACCAAGCATTTGCAGTAGAGAATTCATTGCAACCAAAGATCAAAGCCAGTTGGTCATTTTCGCAGTAGACTTTCCGTGGATCTTCAGGATCAAACAATGATTTCTTTTTTATGTATTCGGTTAAGTGGTTCATTATCTAATTAAAACAAAAATAACTTGGACTGAGTTGGTAAAATGTACTGCATAACTAAATCTTCAAACTAGTTATCAGACAAATGCAAGACTCAGCACAACAAGATGATACTACTCAAACTTGTTGAAACCAACTGACTGTTAAGTAATCCAAAACAACCACAAATGTTGCTCCAAAATTTTCCAGGGACCATGCCTCAGATCCCCTGAAGGAAGACCTCCTGGGCTTATTTAATTTCCCAACCTGGTTTGTAAGCCTCGTCTGCTCATTAAATAACTCTCAAATACTACATAACTGTTTTACCAGCATCATACACAATATTAAATGACATTGCAGATGAGAAATACACAAGGAAACAGTTTTCCCTAACTGCCCCAAACCAAACACGAGAAAAATTCCATGGATGCTTGAAATTTACATCCCTCTCCCACTATTTCAAGTCCTTGAAATTCAATTTAGACTGTTTACAATATTTATCTCAGCTTATCAGTTTGAAATTCTTACAGGAATGAAGGGATAATCTATCTTGAATTGCCACAGAAACTGAACAAAATGCAAATGAGGTTTTTAAATACATGCTAAACAATTATACAGTACCTCAGTTTTTAAAATTGCAATAGAATACTGGCAACTTGCAATCCAGTATTCAAAACATTTTTTAGGAGAGCACATCTCTTCCGTAATTATAAGTGTCGGCCCACATTGCCTAACGATGAGATTCTAATATTCATAGAGCAATTTTGCCTTCTTTAAGGGGAATGAACTGTCACCATTCCAAAATACACCAATGAGCCTTTTTAAAGCAAAAATCTCACCATGAAACACAAAAAAGTGTGTATCTCAATAATTAAGAAACGCTAAAGAACAGACAGGGAAAACCCCTCTTCAGTTTCTCATGGTAGAATTGACAAAAATTTGACCTCTTAACCTTTATTGCCATGTTTCAACTTGCACCAATATTGTTTCCATAAGACAAAAATCAAGAAAAGTATTTTAAAATAATGAGCATTACTTATACTGCATTATTCTCCAAACATGAAAAGATATTTATAAATATGTTAAGGTTCCTTTGCTTAGTCTACTCTAACATACTGTTTGGGTAAACATGTCTCTGTGGATATATTTTTTGTCAGCAGTTAAAACTATTTTTCAAAAGCATAAAAACAAAATCTTCCATAATGTCTTGCATGCCCAAACATGCATGAGATGATATTTCAGCCCAAACAGCAGGGAGCAATTAATCAGGAACTGCCAAATACGGTCATGTTCAAGTAGCTTTCAACAAATGGTGTAAGAGATTTTGCAGGTAATTTGGATGCTCTTTCAAAGAGCTGTGGAATGTTACGAGTATTCATAAACATGGAATTTCCGTCAGTTTATCTGGATGACACATTTGTAATGCATGAAGACGTGTAACATAACACTCACATTCCTAAGGTGGCACTTTAGAATTTTATTGAGGAAAATGCCAGAATTTATCCAGCAAGCAGCAAAATCCAGCAGGAAAAGGTTTAAACCCTATGTTCACTTATGTCAGATGAGAAAAATGTCCTTGAGCAAAACAGCCAAACCATTTCCTCTTTCACAGCAGCATACAGTTTTTTTTCCTGTTACTGAAGAATCTGTAGTTATTTTCATTGGATGACACTTATATACTTATCAAGTTCAGATGTTCAAAAAAAATTACATTTTAAAGCCTCAGAAGTCGTCTTCCATACCTTGCATGTTAATAATGCACAGCATTCCCAATGTTGGGTTATGTTTTGATATTAATAAAATTCTTAGCATGGTAGTAATACTGATCGTTAACCAAAATGCCGCTCTCAAAATGGTAAATTAGAAATCTGTGATATTTTGAAGCCTGAACTGCTCACTGATGCTTAGCACCAGTAGTTAAACATCAATTTCTTAGCAGTTAAACAACATGCACAGATTAACTAAAGAAGGATCATATTAGCAGTTGTATGTTTCATGCACCTTTGGTAACTTAAAGTATATGTAAATAAGGTTTGCAGACAATCATAGGATTTCCTGTTCTCTGACTTAAACTACACATAGATCCTAACTTCTGGCCAAAACAATTCACATAAGAATGCAAATTATCTGAATAAACTGAATAGTCTGGTCAGCTTACTATCAACCATGTCAGTTACAGTTTATAATAACCAAAATCTAACTATTCTGTCACTTGGTTTAGTCTCTGATTGTAGACAAATACCTTCAATCAGCAATTGACAGGCAAAGTTGAGAAACAGGAAATCTTTCATGTGTTGATAGACTTTTAATAAACTTGGATCTTAGTCATAGGATGAATGTTAATGCCCAGCTCAAAATTCAAATGTGAATAGCCATGACAGGATAAAACACGACAAATAACAAAACATGTTAGTTTAAACAAGCTTTACTGACATTTCATTGCACGTTTCGTGATGTTGCGCGTTAGCAACAAAACGTCAGTAAAGCTTGTTTAAACTAACATGTTTTGTTATTTGTCATGTTTTATCCTGTCATGGCTATTCACATTCGAATTTTGAGCTGGGCATTAATATTCATCCTACGACTACGATTCCTGCCTGGTAAATCCTTGGTCAATATTTTAACTTGGATCTTGTTTGCAATGAAGGCCCCATTGGGACCCATTCTTTGGAATTATAGGTTTTTACCAAAAAGGTTTGTTATTTGTAAAATTAAATTTCTTTTTATTACATTGGGTGAACAGTTGGATAAAGAAATTTATGGGCAGAGCTTCTTTCTGAATTTATTAAACACTTCCTCGCTTTGTGAAAATGTCAGATATTAAGCTCCTTGCAGGTGACAAACTACAACTGTTGCTCCTCAAAATTCAACTGCTAAAACTTTTAAGTCCGTCAGTAACGGAGTTTTTGTTAATAAAAATTTTCAGCAATATTTACAGAAATACCAAGAAATACACTATATTGTATGACAGTAACTAAGATCATTGTTTCCTACGAAAACAGTTTAAGATATAAGATACGTAAATTAACAACACTTTATGTGAAGAGTTCATATTTCAAGTTGGCATTTAATTACTTTAAGACAAAATGAACTCAAATGTTTGACAGAAGTGTAAAAATAGGCCTGGGCAAGCAAGTACTACCTCATACATAAATCAGTTCTTAATCAGCAATCAACAAGGTACTAATAAGCAAAATTACACACTGAATGAATAACAAAAGTATTTTATTGGCATTTTCAAATATCCCGCTTAACCAGTTTTTAACTTGGTTAACAATCACCTATTAGATTGCAGATATTTTATGGGAAAACAGGTCACAAAATCAGCACTTGTCATATCTTTCAACAGTCTTCGACTCTTTGGACTCGTTTGAACGTGTGCTTCCCAAACAATAACAATTTGTAAGAAATTACTTTATGTTAATTCATTATGTTCCTTTCCCACAACAGTATCTTACCTGTTCACGAGTAAATATTTCACCATCAACATGCAGATAATCAAGCACTGGTTTTAACGGTGGTAATATTCTCACCTAGATTTAAGAAGACATTACAAGTAAGTAAGGTAATACAGTTAAAGACAAAAGCCTCTTCAAAAATACAACTAGCTGCCAGATATCTATCACCTGAGCTGTCTGGAGGAAATATATTAAAAACTGTTAACCTATAAGTAATAATTAAATTAAATCATTTCTATAAAATATATGTGTGTATACAACATGAGTTGACAAACTGTTAAACAAAATCACTTTCACTGTTTAATTTTAATTGCAGAAAGTCCTTTTGACTGGACAGAAAAAAATTAATGCTATGGTGAAGTTGATGAAAATTTGCCACGGAAGAGTAAATAGGTGAAGTTTGAGAAATGTAATGCAATATCTCAAAAACAACATTCAAGTGTTACACAAATTTCAAATGCATGGTATGAAAGACAGTTAATTTGTATGATCTTTCAGAACAGTTTAATAAAGCGTAACATCACTGATTCGTTGCAAATAGACTGAGCGAAAAAAAAAAATTCCAAAATATTTAAAATTAATAAATGAAATCAAACAAAATATGTCATCGCTTTCTTATCAAAAGAAAACGACAGGGAACTGAATGTAATACTCTGTGACCTACAAAGCAAAAATACAGTGTTATAGAGGGAGTTTGAGACCTTTCTTAAACTATAAAACATTTGCACTCAACGGTTTACTGTATAAACGAATATTAGTTACCAACGTTGGACTTACCAAGCTATGTCCAGTAATTTTCTCTCCACGACAGTCTGGAGAGTGTGGTCCATCTTTCGGATGCCGTTTGCACCTTCGCCTTCTTTTTCTTCGCTTTCCCCTCGTGGGTGCCGATTCTTCTATGTACCTCAAGGGTTGCTCCATTTTACGGCAATCCACAGTCGTCTATTTTAGAATGAAGTGCTTATCTTAACTTACGACAAACACTTAAGTTGCCACGCTAAACGCTGTCGGGAAATACGTTCAGACTGAACTCTGAAAGGATAAAACAAGATGAGAATTTGGTTTTTGATCAATACAATTCTTTGAGTTGTAAAGCGATTACTCCACGAAAACAGATTGATATCTCAAATACCTAAGCGCGCTCGTGTAAATACAAATAAATACTAATTTCGGATTCATAAATTAATACCTTTTACCCAAGCGTATGCGAACAGTTTCATGTAATCACTGTTCAAGCGCTGATCACAGTTTCTGAGGTGGTGCTAAGAATGAAAGCTTTGCATGAACACGTCCATGCACATCATTGAACCCATATGCTCATCCCGTCTGTGATTGGTCCATCAAACTTCATAGACATCTATAATGAATAACCATACAATCTTTTCCCGCTTAAAATTATCTGTCAATGAAGCTTTGTTACCAGACGCATGGCAGAGACTATAAGATACCACTACATTTTGGGGAATAATGGATCGACGTTTGGGCTGCAGTCGCCTCTTGTCTAGCATTTTGTTTTGACACACGACGCGTGATGTACAGCAAACGACAGTCTCACAACTCAGACCACTTCCACACAAGATAGTACTTAACAAATACGTGCCCGTTCCTGTTCGATTTAGGCAGTGCTGTTGGGAAAACAACGGAAGCTCGTGCTGACAAGTTACAATATTAATAGCACTACATAGCAGTTATTTCTAAAATATTTCCTGCTTTTATTGCTTTATTTCTTACGTTTCGAGCAAACGCTGGGCCAACAAAACGCATGCATACTGCAGAGAAAGGGAAAATTTTGTTGTGTAATGCATGTATAGGCGTGAATATGCAATTGTTCGTATTAAAGGACATGACATGTTCGCGTCTAATTGATAATTTACCTGAAACAAATCAAGAGGAATGCAGTCGAAGCTAATTACAGAACAATTACGATCAAATTCCTATCTTTTATTTGTTTTGTTTAGCCTTTGTTCGCAATGTATTATTTCTAATGTATTTCAAGTCTGACAATGTAGTGACAGGTTCGATCAGGCATCTTCGGGCGGTGCCTTTATTGGTCGCCACAGTCCCATTGGGTGTAGTAAGCAAATACGTCGTAAATTGTCATTACGTTTGAAAGTTTATACGTAAAAGTGGAGAATCTTGACTTTAGTAGAAAGTTTGACAGCGCGCTGAAATCGAGGAAGACTTTCAGCGGTGCTTAGTTTCAAGGTCAAATATGTCGGAAGCCTATGGGAGGAAAGAGCTCTCATGTTTTATCAACCGTGCCAAGTTTTGTGGCTCCAGAATTATCCGGTAAAACCGAACTCATCATTTCTCCGACAACTGTTTAGCTTTCACCAAACTTGCTGTTGTCCTAGAATAGGTAAAGCAGCAGCTGTAATAACTGAAGCTCTTGCCTCTTTGTGAAATAAGTTTCTAATAATTTATTTTTGTTTAATTTTTTTTTTCCCTATAGACTAGTTTGCTTAAAATCGGACATGAGGTCCCCTGCAAGGCAAACCCGTCAACAATAAACCAAAATAACCCTTTTCAAAGGTTCTTGCGTAATTCTTGATCTAGAGGTCGAAATGTAACCGTTCATTCATCAAAGTGACCCAAAAATAAATATTCAAAAGTACTTTTCATTCAGCCTTCACTTTTTACGATGTTTCACCAGTCTCTTCAGTAAAACTCGGAAGTTGCAAATGCCCTGCAGGTCAGATTGGCCCACTGTTCGCCTCACACCACTAAATGCAACGAACACACAAGAAGTCGGAGGACGAGTTCCCGTGGCGGCACCCCGGAATTACGCCAGACTCTCCCACGGAAGCTTTTCAGCTTTGCGCCGTTGCCATCGTATATTCATATCATATTAGGTATCTTGCCAGATTTTAACCAGCGGTGGGCTGAAACGAATTACTTCCGACAAATTACTGTTAGGAGTTACTTTTTTCAGCAGTTATTGATGTAAGGGACCTAATTGTTAGAATCATACACTTTAAGATTCAACCGAAGCCAGTATGTGGCGAAAAATGCAAGATGTGTAGAAGGAAATTGAAACAGTTTTAACGGTTCTCGATCCTGACTGGCTAAGAGCAGTGCTATTTCAATAGCCCAGAAAAAAGTTAACACTAATTTGCACTAAATGTTATTGTTTGGGCACTGTATTACTCTTTCCAGTATGCAGTTTATGGTTTTAGAAATGTGAGTGCTTGGATATAACTTAAGAGAGATGAAACATCGTCAAGCTCTATACTCAGAAAATGATTTCTGAGCCCCAGACGGGGATCGAACCCGCAACCTTCTGATGACCGGTGAGACGCTCTAACCATCGAGCTACCAAGACTCAGGTGGTGAGCTAGTTAATAACATGGTTTCTCAGGCAATTTTAAAAAAAAAGCAATCGTTATTTTTGCAGACTTCAAATGGTATTCATACTTCTGATTGCGCTACTGGAAAATGACCCAGCTGTTACACCTGAACCAAATTACAGTCAGATTCGTCACAAGTATTGGAGACCTATAATCTGCTTAGGCCACCCAACTCTCAATCCACCACCCTGTTTGAGAACCATCATTTTTGCCTTAAATAGCCAGAACGTGTATTTAAATTGAATGTTCCCATAATAATTTGCACTTGCATTTTACGACCCACTACTTTTTACCTACAAACATCACTCTTAACGACTGTCAGTGTCTACGACTTACCACTCAATTAAGTCGGTCCTCTGTTCTTCGCCTTCTGATCACAAAAACAAAGGTGGCTTCTTAACAGGTTGGTTAGAAAGAACTTCAGCTGAAAGGAGCGGAATGATATCTTCGGCATGTAATTACCAGATTTATTTAATTTTTTTTTTTTTTTTTTTTTTTAGCAATTTCTTTTAACTCCGATCAGAAATTCTCTCGGTGATCAGTCCCTAAAAATTTTGTATCAGTTCTGAAACTCAGTCAGGGGACTATAAAGTAAATTCTTTGAATACCTTATTTACGTAACTAGAAGGCCGTTGAGAGCCGCTCACATCGCGACGCCCCGTAATCGGTCTCTGCGCTAACAACTATACCAAGTAGACACAAACATAGTCGTGACAAGTAAACGAAAACACACCAAACTAAGTGTAGAAGCATACGCTGAACTTACTTTGCTCTTCTTGTAACCAGATAATGAGCTCCTACCGCTCTTCCTTTGACCAGATGTCCAGTGAAGACACCAAGGTTGGAGGTTTTTTTTTGTCCTCGCTTCGCACAACAGGATACTTAGCATCCACTGTGATTGTCTGCAGTCTAGTTGAGGACATCTCATTAACAAGGGCCAAAGTCCTCTAATGGCATGCCCAAAAGACGTGACAGACTTTGACCGACTGCTCTTTTGCACCATTGCCAAAAACGCAAACTTTCAACCTGTGGAAACGGCGTAGTTAGTCAGCTGCCTATTAGAAATTTTTAAATGCATCGAGTTTTCCGCCAGTGATCACTCTCCAGCTAAAACAAAATGAGCGGCAAGCCAAGAAAAACGTTTCGCCAAGTAACTTCGTAACACCCGAACTTCACTTCAGGGCATATTTTTATAACAAAAAATAAGGCGCTTATCTAGAATTAGGAGTTAATCGGATATTTCATTTCTTTAAGTTGTGATTAGCTATTTGAATTCCAACCTCAATAGTTAAAAAGTTTTCCTTATTCATAGGAATCTCCAACTTTCACGAACATCTCCCTCCAGGATTTCTCCCCAAATCCTCCCTATTCCTCGATTTAGCTGATCAGCTCTTCAAGAACAAACGGAATAAAGGACACTGTTGCTGTTCCTTACATCTTTCTTTAGATCTTTCTATTCTTATATGTCCAGAAATCCTCCGTATTTAATATTTTTGACTTTACGGTTATTTTTTGTCTCTTCGCCTGGAAACTGTGGCTCACCGTCTGTATTTTTCTCTTTCACCACCCGTGTTATGCCACAGAAATGTAAAAATCTTATCACCTGAAGTGAAAGATGAGGTTCGCAAAAACTGGTTCCCGTCAAAAAACCACTGTTCATTGTATGTAAGTTGGGGAAGAAATTAAGTTTATTATGTTATAAAGAAGCTTCATCCACCGCTAAGGTTTGGTTTGTAAAGAAGAGTGGCTTCTCTTACATCGGTCCTTCGCGATGGACCACAAGTTCGTTTGTTTTTGATTTTTGTTTAATTGCTGCATCAAGAGTGTAAACCATCTTAGTAAAACAGCATGACCACTTTGTTTGTTGAACAGCCTTATGTCTACATGTAGCAAGCAGGTTTAACGATCGTTAATTCGTTATGTTTGGGATCATTAACATTGACAATATAACAAGAAAAATAACAATGACAACAGAAACCACGATAATAGCAACACAAAAACCACGACAACACCGCCACCAAAAGCAGCAGTAGCAGTAGCAACAAGAACTACAACACCAAACAGCAGCGAAGCAACAATGAAAGCAACAGCAACATCAACAACAGTTCCTACAATTATTATAAAGCAACAACAGATAAATAAATACAAGTAAAACCATCTGTTTCTTTATTTTCTAAATGCTTTCCCTACAGTGCTATCTTTATGGGAGGAGAAACTTTTGCAAAGTTTGACATTATTCAAAATATTTTACCTCGCAAAGTACTGAATTACCGTAAACGGTACCTCCCTTCGCACCAGCAGGGCGTGTCTAATGGCGACCAGAGATAACCTCCACAATGAATTTCATCCATACCCAATTTGCACGAAGCGACAATTGAACTTTACAATTAGTCAAACACGAGAAATGATACCATTATCCATGCCCGGATGTTTTACAAAAACTGAAAATATTGAATATTACAAGAGGGGAACTGCGAAGATGGACTTCTGAGTTAAGCATTTTCTGCGTCCTTATTAAGTTCATTTCCTTGAACATTGATTCCTCATGTCAATGAGACCCAAGTTTAAGAGTTAGTCCGAACATCTCTACGACAAAACTTAAGATTTCTCCTCGTCGTCGTCTCTTTCTGACTTGCTTCGTCGGTGAATGATTCCTTGGAAGGTTTTCTTAAAACTTCTCTTCTTCTTGACCTTTTGTCTAGGTTTCCCTCCCTCAGCTCCTTCAGCTTCTTCTTTTTCTCCAGCTTCCCTCTCTCCGCCTTCTTCGCTTTCTTCTTCGGCTCTCTCGTCGGCCTCAGCCTCAATGGGAGGGCTTAGCAGATTGGTGTCAACGGGTTGTTCTTCGCCATTTACAATAACCTTCTTCTCCACTGTTGTAACAGGTGAACCATCGCCCTTCACTACAGTTCTGCTGGTTGTCACAACTCGTGTGCTGGTTGTGGTCGACGTAGCAGTACCACTTGCGTCGGGTTTCATTTCCTTCGTCTCAGCATCATTCAAACCTTTCTCTACGAATATCTCAGGTTCTTTGGACGACGCATCGTCAAAGATATTTTCAAGGGGGATTTCGCTCATCACAATGGCAGGTTGGGTAGAAGTGATCTTTTCTTGAACGAAGTTTTCATTCAAGGCAGGGTCTTTGGATTCCTTTAAAAAAAAAACAACAAAACAAACAAACAAACAAAAAACCAAAAAAACCAAAACAAAACAAAACAAAAAACGAAACAGAACTCAGAACGGACATAAACAGATGACAAAGCAAGCACGAACGGGGAACATCCAAGGAATTATCACATTAAACGTCGAAGTTACACGTAGACCAAAAATTAATGTCAAAAGAGGTTGACAGACACCACCGCAGTTATGGATAAAAAGTTATATTATTGCCCCACTGACGCATTGGTAAACACGCTGCTAGTCTCTTTTACAGCTTGACCACGTTTTTTTGGCTTTTCGGTTACATTTTTATTATTGTCCCTTCAAAAATGCGCGCTATGATGGGCTAAAAGGTGTGTTCCATTAAACAATCAGATTATGAACGTCAACGTGAAATCACTATACATTTGTCGAAATGACTAACACACTAGAAGATGAAATACCTGCAAAATCTTCACCACGGTTTCCTTCTCTGGTTTACTGTCTTTCAAAGTGGCCGGTTCACTGTGGATATCTTGAATAAACTCTTTTCTGTACTCGGTTCCTTTCACTGGCGTGTTTAACCATTTGGCACGGTTCTTGTACGTATTCCCTTTCCCAAGAGATCGAGCCCTTCGAGCTGGTACGTTTTGGTTGTTACCAAACATCATTTCGTAACGATAGGATGTCATTGTAGCCGGTGATCTAGCGTCGGACTTCGGCTGCTGCACGGTCTTGTTATACAAGTCCGGGTTGTGGTAGACGTAACCGGTCCTATGGCCCTAGATCAAGACACAAGACCACAACCACCTGAGTAACTTTTTGTCAACTACATTTACTTAAACATAGTACTCTTTTCTTCAAGTGCCAAAATACACAACTTGTTCACCGTCGTTAACACGCTTGAACAATGGTGGACTGGATCTCGCAATAACGTTGTAAACAAAGCCGTTCATTAACCATAATCAAGTTGTTTACCCCTTTCGTGCTCTGGTATTTTGCTCTGGCTATTAATAACTTGGTAACAACTATCAAAGATGGCTGATTCTTTAATATTTATAATTTGAAACGTCGAAGTTATTCTTTGGCGCTCATTTTGAGTAAATTGGAGGAAGGGAGGGGGAAAATTGTTCTTCTCCAGGCCCTTTTACGTCGTTACTGTTACGACAAACTCTCTTGAAAAAAAAAAATTGTCAAGGTGAAGTATACCTGTGAATCAAGCATTCTCATCCATGCTTCGAATTCCAGTACTCCAACAGTCAATGCAGTCTTTTTACTGTCAGTAGCTCGACTTTTGGCGGCATCCATTACCTTTTTCTGAACATCGTTGTCCAGCATTATTAGGTTGTCCAAGCCAGCACTCATTGCATTTACCTTCAAAATCAAATTTAAAAACAAGAGGCCTTATGGGGTAATAGGGGATAATGGGGTACATCAAAGAGCATCTCGAGCAATGTGCCCATTAACGCTAAGCAACCAACATTGAAAATTATCATCTTCAAATTGGTAGTGGGCCATTTGCTGATGGGAGGCAAATTGACTTTTCTCCTTGCATTCACGTATTGCTCTTTAACTAATCCCACAACTGGATGCCTCCCTTTGACAGGCAAAATTTATATTGAATTGATATCAAGAGGAGCCCTGTAGGTAGGAAGGTAGATAAGGTATCATAAGGTAGGGTAGTTACGTAGAGTTGGATAGATAGGTAAGGTAAGTATGCTGGTAGGTAGGTAGGTAGGTGAGTAAGTATGCATGCATGCCTGTCTGTCTGTATTAACATATGCATATGCAACAGTATATTTTTGCACTAAAACAGGATCTTGTTAATTGAGACGTCAAACAATTATTCATGTCATTCATGAGTAAATGCAGAGGAACTGATCAAAAAACACTGCATTTCAATGTTTGTTTAGATACACAACAATAGTGACTCCGAAAATTGAATCATTTTTATTTCCAACGTTTTAACTATCTTGTAGTCACCATCAGGAATGGTGACTGCAAGATAGTCGAAACGTTGAAAATATAAATTATTTCAATCTTCAGAGCCACCACTGTTGTGTATTTAATCAAAATATTCAGTGGTTATTGAAATTTCAATATATTTGTATTATAAGATGCGATAACTTTGGGTGAAGCAACTACCTGAAATATACGAAAAGAAACTTCGACGTTTCGAGCGAAGGCCCTTTTCGAAGTTTCTTTTCGTATATTTCAGGTAGTTGCTTCACCCAAAGTTATCGCATCTTGTTATCCTTGACAACCTACACTGGCACCCATTGCTCAATATTTGTATTATGCATGTATGTATACATGTACGTGGCTTAAATTGAAACAGGAAACTTAAAATGGAACTGCTGTCCAGCGTTAACATTGCATTTCTCCTTCAAAACATCCGGCTGTGTTTCAGCAATCCACCTTTACTTCCCTTCCTAAGCCCCTCTAAGCCCTCCAGTCATAACTGATGCACACAAGACCATGTTGAGTGCCGAAGACTTTTGGAAAAGAGCTCTCGACAAAACTCAGATATCCCACATAAAATCCTGTCAGACAGGCATTTTGGTAGACATTGCGGGTAATGTGGTGGTGCGGGTAATCAGTCGAATTTTTAAGACCGAGGCGCATCAGATTGACTCAACAAAACGTGTGATTCAGCAGCGCGACACCACAGTCGAGGCTAAGAGTTCCATATTCATCTCTCGACGTTAGAGATTGTGATCGAGTCGAACAGGTTGTTAAATTGACATTTCGAGGCAATTACGGTCCGGTAACGTGTAAATGCAAAAGTCCTGCGTGACTTATATTCTACCGTAACTCGTACGGCGTAGGTTAGTCTCGCATTTTCTCGGATAAAAGCTACTTATAATATCTTAATGTTTTCATCCACCGTATTTTTTTAAAATTCTGCGGTTGTTCAACCCTTTTACAAATTTTGTAAAGGTGAACTAATACGAGCAACATCTTTCGTCAACATGTAACGCAACATTCTTGCGTTTCAAGTTGAAAACCGTTGTTGCACGTCGTACTACCCGTTGAAACATGGCAATGCAAAACAAATTCAGTGCAACTGATGACTTGTTTCATAAGATAGTAAAACATGCAGCAATAGTATTCCACATGCAACGCAATAGTGTCGCATCAAATGTCGCCGAACTTGTTGCCCGTATTAGTTCACCTTAGCTTGCCGCTGTGGGTTATCTGACGATGCGGGTAATACGATGAGTTTTATTTTTCAAAAAGTAACATTTCCGTCGCTGTGCGGGTTATACGCCGTGCGGGTAATCGCCCAGAAAATACGGTATTCTTCAAATTCAAAACTTGTGTTCACGTTACCTGTGTCTGGCATGCCAGGATAGCATAATACGTATAGTTAAAAGCTTCTTCAACAGTCTCACCAACACAAAGCAAGCCATGATTTCTGAGAACCAACACCTGAAAAAAAAAGCAATAAATTAACAGCAAAACTGGATTGTGTACATAAGGATGGTAACAAACATTTTGGGTTTAAGACAAATAAAATTCCTCCTGGTTATTGATTCACTTTGCCAAAATTATTGTCAAATGATAAATATCAGTGATCTGCATAAAGCACAAAAAAAAGCCATTGCACGCAGGAGTTTCTAGAATCAAATAGAATGTATACATGTTTAGAGCACTGTTTTTGGTTGCATATGCCACAAAAGACATTGTAAGTTAATCAACTCAACAGGGGATGTTATTGCAGTAGCACAAGAAAAACTTGAGCTTTGGGTGCAACACATGAAGGTCACAGTTGGTTCATTACATCTTGGCACCTTTGTCATATCTTTGTAGAGTTCTGCTTGGTTTTAAATCAATCAAAATCATGCTTTAAGTTACTGTATTTCCCGGCGTATAAGTCGATTTTCTAGGACCCAAAATTGATGTCTAAAAGTCCACCTCAACTTATACGAAGGGTCATGAAATTGAGCAAAATTAGAGATCATATATACTTAGTCCCAGTCCTCTTGAAGACAAAGAAACGGCTGACCCTTTCGATGATTTCATGAACTTTTCGATCAGTCTGATGATAGTGATGAAGAGTTTGAGGAATTTTGATGCACAGACATTTTAATATCCAATGTTTATTCATCTACAAGACTAGTATACTAAAATATTTCACGTAAAGTAAATTGTAAGTAGCTTTAGTAAATACCGGTACTGTATGTGTAGTTTTTCTATATGAAAATAAGCTCTTAATTATTAAAAAAATATGCTTTAAAAGATTTGCCATGTTATCAACATTTCTGTGAACACTATTTTGCATATGGTAACTACTTAATTTGATGGACAAAATCATGATATTTTGGTAAAAAAAATAAGGGGTCAACTTATATCCTGGGTCGACTTGTACGCAGGGAAATATGGTAACTACACTGTTCAGAAATGGGAAAATGCTGCCTACATGCTCTAACAGACTCACTTAACTTTTTATGCTAAAAGTAAAACCTACTAATGATATACTAATCACTTCTTTACTACTGAGTCTGTTATTTTGAGTAGCATTTTTTTCATGTCCAGGTCTCCTACTTCAATTTGGAATCATTGTCAAAAAAATGTTTGATACCTGAGTTGGGCTTTAGGGGAGCATAAAGTCTTTTCGGGCAGGAGTTCTTACCACTGTATCTGGCAAAATTTCAACATAATATCATAAATGCACATCCCTTAAAATACTAAACATAGCCCTGAAAAGCTTCCTTTACTCCTATCTATTTTTGTTAATACCATTTACATGGGTTAAATTTGGGGCTAAAGTCACAGCATGATGATAGTCTGATTATAAGATATAAAGTCATCAAAAGTGTGGAGTTTTTTTGGGTTTTTTTTTTTACCCAGAAAATGTATGATAATAAAATTCAAGAAAATAGAAAAATATTCATCAGAATTACATGAATATTAACAAAAATCCCCTGCCACCAAACATTGCTTAACTGTGAAGTCTGAGACTACCCTGTTTGAATAGTTAAAACTTTAATTATGAAGGTGATGCATGCTCCTTATAGCTCTTTGTAAGTGGGAAAGTGGCCTTAAGCTCTCCTGTGGGGACATTTTGAGATCCTTGTGGAATACCTTTGATCCTTCTGGAAAGTCCTTTGCAATTCTCTCTCTTTCATCTACATCAACTGCAATTCCCTCATAGTCATGATATGAAATTGGACCCAGCTGTAAAGGGAAAATGGAAGGTTCTAGTTAGTAAAAAATGAGAGGTTATAAGGTTGGGTCATACAAAACAGTTTAGTTTAGTTTAGTTTACACAAGAAGAGCACACATAACACTTTTACAAATGGACAATATTGAAATCTATTTATAACAGAAATTACTGCTCAACATCTAACAGAAATTTCTAACATATATAACATTATCTGACTGGAAGTTTAATAGCATCCAACAACTTTCAGTCCAGCCAGTCTTTATCAACTGACTTATCCCAAGTTAAATACAATGAGTTACCTGGCTTTACCCTTTGAGCAACAGTGGCTCAATGGTTAAACCATGCACCTAGCATTCTGAGAGTTCTGGCTTTCAAGTTCCATCTGAAGAGCACAGTTATTATGAGCCCTTTTTTTTTTTTTTTTAACAAAGTTTGGACAGTAAACAACAACTAAACCTTACTATGGAAAGGTCTTGCTGATTCACATAGAATTTGAAAAGTGAAGTAAGCAGTTACATGCATTTCTCCTCAAAAAGTGAAACTTAGTGTACTTGGCAAGTAGGTTTCATGCTTTTCTGTACTTTGCAGTGTGCAGTAGTCTTCTTCAACTTGAGTAGTTACAGCCAGAAGTTGAGCACAAAAGTAGATAAAAAAATTGTTGCTGGCAAAACTTTTGTGTTCAGAGAAAATCCACATTCAAATTTCATGAACTGAATAACTTAATATTGTCATACCACAGCAGCACTCTGGGAAATTGGCAAAAGACCCTGTTTCATTGAAGCCACCTAAAGAGATAAAGAAAACACAATCACAGTTATGTAAACTATACAATTCAATGAAATGAATTGTAAAAAATCTTGTTATGTAAAGTACCTTAAAGTATTAAGTAAGCACATGTGTAGTCAATGAACAGCTCAGTCATTTAATAAGCACAACTTGCCAAAATTTTACCAAAAACCATGACCAGCCGACAACTTCAAAAAGTATAAAATAAAACATATTCCAAAGAATAATGTCATCTTGAAAACTCATAAAACAAATAAAAAAAAATAAAGTCGAAATATCACAGTTTCAACAATAGTTTTATCTTGTACTGACTCATATCTTGGGTTTTCAAGATGACATTATTCTTCGGAATATGTTTTATTTCACACTTGCCAAAATTTACCACCCATGCCATCATAAAGGCATCATTACATCATCTCATGCTATCTCACAGTTTACAGCTGATGAAATATGAATGATCACACACATTCAATTTTCATACGAGAAAGCCAGCAATGTGTTTTTCTACTTCAGAAGTATCAAGTAAAAGTGAAACTATGATTGTATTCCTTGACTGTGCTGGAATTACAGACAATTATTAATGCAGTCAATGACAGTTACAATCACCCATCCACATATCAATCATTTTAGTGGCATAATTTTTAAGTACACAGAAATACATGCAAGAGAAGACAGTTGGCCACTTATAATTTCCTTGCTTGTGGTTAGGCTGTTACTGGTGTGCATCTCTGTTTAGAAAGGTCCTTGAAAATTGAACTTGCCAAAGATTCCCTTTGAAGATTCAACTTCCCAAAGGAGGTAGTGTAATCAGATTAAAACACCAAAAAGACATCACGTATTTCATACAATACATGTACATTGTATTACTTTTGTAGCACATTGTCAAGAAGGAAGTGATGGAAAACTAAATTCTTCCAAGTAGTGAGCTAATTTTGGCTGCACTTTCAATCTAGTCAACTAACATACCACTACTTTCATATGTTTTTGGACAGGTATTATAATACACTTTCACAAACTGGTATTACTCTTTACTAAGTATTGTGCTTTTTATGCACTATTATTTGGAATTTATTGGACTGGAAGCTGGTAAATGTAACAGTGAAACATTGTCCTATCTTGCATTCAAGAAATACCACGTGGATTTCCATGTGTGGACACTGTGATCCATACATGTTGAATGTTGTGTTACTTGAGAAAAGCATGAAAAAACATGGACTGCAAGTTAACTAACTTTAGATTTTTAGAAGTCGAGCAATGTCCCAAGTTCCCATCTTGACTCAATTGCACATGTACCCATCAGGGCAGGCTATACTGAGTCAATGACTACAGAATAAATTTACCATCTTATAATTATTACATATCTACAAGTTTGGTTTGTTGTTTACTCTTTACTGATAGTAAACAAAATGTGATGACCAAGGAAAATCCCTCTTTTAAAACAAATTGATGAATCAAATTGACCAAATTTATGCTAAAACCTTTCAACTTTTAAGCAACTTCACCAAGTTTATACTAAAACAATTCAACAACTGACTCCCAATTTCTTTAAGCAACAACCAACTTGGCTTCACTGATGTTGACTATCAGCTCAAAGAAAAATTAGGTTTATTGCCTTACTGGGTAAGCATATAATGCCTTTAACTTATTGAATAATCTAGAAAATACTGAAAAGTCACACTGCAAACTGCATTATTAAAAAATACAAAAAGGTCAGTATCAGATTATAAGTTCATATCCCAGTCATATCTGTAAGAAACAACAGAAATGAAAAATTGAAAATGAAGAAGTTTGTGAGAATTCCGATCAAGATTCCAGTTGAAATAATGTGTTCTGGTTAAAATAAAAGTCATTTTGAAAACTACCAGCTTAAGCTATTGTTTTGAAAAGGTAGTCTTTCCATAAAGAAGAAAAGCGCATAAACGTTATAAGCCTAAAAAACGGATAGATCTTAAATCTTAATTCAAATCTAGCATGAAACTGGCAATGAAATTGGCAAAGCAATCGGCAATGTGATCAGATATATAATTGACCAGGTGATCAACAAGGAAATCGAAACTGTAACGAACCCAAATCTGCCAAAGTCACCACCAGGAATGATGAAATGCTGAAGAGAGTTCCGAATTAAAATCACATAAATAACGAATTCAAATGAAGGCCGAGTTTGCCTACCAAGTTGCATGTACTTTGTCCCTCCCCAAGATACATTTTCTCCGCATTTATCTTTAGCTACCGTACCAAAGATGAAAAGAAGTCAAGGCTTATCTGTCCACAGCGACGGGATATTGCTTCAATATAAATTTTAGGTCAATGGTGAGTATCACAAGGGCGTATAACCAAGCGGTTTCAAAGCATACAAAATTTCGTTTTCGACGCGCAGAGATAAAAATGCAAAATGTTTGTCAGCACCAAGACGACACTGATATGAAGAACGTTCTAGGGAAGTTCTAGGGCTGAGTTGGGAGTGTTTGGTTACAAACAAACAACTTCCATATGTCTCACATGAATTCGCGAAGTTGCAAGAAAAAAAGCAGAGACCCTGGCTGTGACTTGCTGTCCATTATTCTCAATGTTCTGCCTATATACATGGCTTGCTTAAGAGCTAGAAAAAGCGGTTTCTATGCAAAATTAATGAGCGAAAATACGTACCGCAACACAAGACGGTTCGTGGACATGTATGGCGCATTTGGCGTCTTTCCTGGCCATATGAACGGCCGAGTGGATAACGAAGCCTGCGTTGTTTATGCCAAAGTTGGTGCTTCCGCCATCGAGAATTTCCCCTTCGGCATCCACTTTTACCAAACTTGAAGCCGTTATCTCGCGGTAGAGCAAGCCAAACGGATTGATCAAAAAGCTGTCACCTCGGCCATGCTCAGCAGGACATCTCACCTAAGACAGAGAAAGCAGCACATCGTCACATGAATCTTTTGCATTTGATGTGAACTTCAAATCCCCCTTCTCTTTCGCAAAACATTCCTTAAACGTAAGATATAAACACGCATACAAACGTATAAAGTCATGGAGGTAATGAATTACAAGCCAACGATACAACGGCGTTTTCGGGAAGTAAACATCGTTTGGACGAGGCAGACCAGTGTTGACAATACTTTCACTCGCGTCCAGACAATATACCAAACAAACTCTAAGTAGTGCCTGATCTCCGGATCAAAACAAACTTACCGTGCAATGATTATAGATACTTTCCGTCCAACCAAAAAAATCCAGCAAACGGTAGGTGGAAGCCAATTTGCAACGAAGGTTTCTTTCGCTCTTTGTATAGTTCAGTGTGTCGGTTCCTCGGATGTCGTTGATGGGATAGACAGCAGAAACTCCAGGCATTGCGCCATAGTAGCCACTCGATGGCACAAGGAAATCCTGGTATGTCCGTATTGAAGGTGCTTCTTCGCCATCGTCACCATGTTTTCTCAAGGTATCCTCGAGTTCATGTCGAAGATACTCGTCGTTAAGAACCAGAGATACGCGTTGTCGAAGCTTCAAACCTCGAACATCACGTTGGATATCTTCCGGGCGACGAACACTACGTCTTCCTGGCGATGGCTCGGAGTAACGACGGGTCCTCATCTGAGTCAAAGCTTGGCCAGTGGTCCTCGTTGGTTCAGGCATCTCGTAGACTATGTTCTAAGACAAACGCTCAAAATCAAAACTACTAGTTTTCCAAAGCGAGGTATACACAACTGTCTACAACGCCCCACTGAAACACGATACAATTAGAATGGTTCTGACGTTGTGCGCATGACCGACGGTCTCCGCGGTTTTCAAATACCGCAATTCGATTGGCAGGTTGGGTTAACGCACCTTCACTTCCAAGATTTTTATTTCAGAAAACTGTCTTTCGAATATTTCTTCCGACGGATTTATGGCAAAACAATACCCCGACGCTTATCGAGAAGTGCTTTTTTGTTCCTAAACCGATAACTACTCATGTCAAAAGCCTTTTGTAATTGCTTTTCTCGATAAGTAGTTTTTTGCTGGAGCACCTGATTCGACGACATTTGAAAGCTGTGCCCATCAGAAACGCATGAATGAATTTGATTATGTCACATACAAAGAAAAGATGAGAAAACTAGTTAGGGTAGTTTGATGGGTGAAGTCTGAAACAAGTCTAATGAAAATTGACCTCGAAAAGTAAAAGATACTGGATCCAGAGGCAAATCTAGGATTTTAATGAAAAGGGGAAACATTTTAGCGATAGTTCAGTTCTCAACATCGCGCGACTTCGAGAGGTCAGGTCCACTTTGGGGAAAATATTTCATTACGCAACCGATTAATTTTTAAGAAATGAATACCAGAATGGACGTGCCAAATCAGGGACACTTACCCCTGAGAACTGAGTCAAACAACCTAAACTGCACTAATCGAAGTGCTTTCCAAGGTATTCAAGAGGCATGTTTCCTTGAAATTTTCCTTTATTTTGTTTGTGAAAGTTTAAAAACACACTTCCTACTATTTTCGTTCGATATAGTTGCTGAAATTGAAGCTTAAGAATTTATTCAAACACATTTAACGATTTTAGGCCTCACAGGCACTGCTGTTATTGCGGAGCGAGACGCTCAGAGTCATATGCCCTTTTATTAACAGCTTTTTGCCTTTATTTCCCAAAGCCACGTAGATCTACTTCACTAGAAATGATCAAAATCGTCCCCACAGTGCCTTGATGCTACCATTCGATCCCCTGCCCAGCGAAATTTCTAGTTACGCCCTTGAAATAGTCTATAATGGTGGAACAATATATATCAGGTGGAGGGTGCTAAGAACCAGGAAGGTTGGAAATTGCCAGAGTAAAATAATAAAAGTCTTATTCCGCCAGGAAACAGTTAATTCTTGCATAACTTTCTTGGAATTGACTTCTGGGAAAAAGTCTGCGGTTCAGCGGTCGAAGACAGCATCTGTCGTATAATTTGGCGTGATCGGCTGCATAAACCGAACCAAAAAGACTTTAATCAGGTAGCATAAATCATTAACATCAGACTTGTGACTATACAGTATTGGACCGGACATTTGGACTAAGCTGTTTCAACGCCGTTTTTATAGCAACTCAGAAAATATTGGGAAGTCACACCCCCGTCAACTCCCTCAGCTAATATCCACACGTGGCTGTCATGGAAACCAGAGAAGTCTTGATATACTTCGTGCATTTCAGACAGGTTACTTCTGGCATTTCTTTAAATGGCTCGGAAATCACCTGAGTACTCGTTGAGAGAATTTGTATTTATTTGAAATACCAGTGATGAGGTAGTCATGATGTTTTACCGTCCGAAAGAATATTCTTTCTATCTCGGCATACCTGCAAGAAAAAGTGGGGATGTTTGACCAATGCTATCAAATAACAATTTGATTGATTGAAAAGGATTAACTGCATAAGATTACGAAGACTTTATGCCTGGGCGTATTGCTAAAAACTAGGTTTCGGGGCTTCCCCCTTTTTGTGAGCTAATTGTCTGTTTGTGTTTTAGGGGCCAAACAACTACCAAAGCTGTGATCTACACGTATGGATTGTCGCATGTGAGTGTGCGTCCTGATCTGTACGATTAAGTCACAAGAGACTTCCGAAGGTATTGCAGCATTTGTGAGCCACCGATCTAAATAGCATAACATAATGGTATATTGCAAGCGTACTGCAAGCAAGAAATGAGCTTATTAGAGTCTGTTGCACACGCCACGACAAGCACTCGTATCCATCGATCGTATAAGGTATACGAGGGCTTTGGCCATTCCCAAATTTCGGTTTATCTCTGGTTTCGAACGATCACTTTTATTTACATTTGAATGAAAACTAATATTCCCGTGAAAGATTTGGAATTACGCCTTACAGTTTAAGCAAATACAAAATAAAACAGATTCAGAAAAATGTCATTCTTAACTTGTGATTCAAGTCAAAAAAGAAAGGACAAGAAGTAACATGGTTTGATAATGACCCTAAAATAGAGTCGAAATATTACCGTGTTACTTGTCTATTCGTTTTTTACTTGAATCACAAGCTAAGAACGACATTTTTCGGAATCTGTTTTATTTTATATTGTGCAAGGTAAGTACAATTTTAAGAAGTCAAAATATTGAATGTTCCCTGCAGGGCATGTCCACGTTTGGAGTGGAGTTGTATAAATACACCTTTTGCTGTTCATTACCAGAAAATGTACTGTTAGTAACGCCAACCTCAAACTCATTAACTCACAGATATATTCATTTTATTGACGACGACCATTCACACCATTCTCCTATACCTTAGGGGTAATAAAATATTTCTGTTACATAATTGATATTTTATTGTCCCTAATGTATAGCAGAATGGTGTTAATGGTCATCTGTTGACGCTATGGAATGCCCTTTGATGCAAATGGTTGCCTATCTATGCTAGTGAATGTTGATTAAATAAAATGAATGCATTTTTGCATTAAAGAGTTTGAGGCTGGCATTAATGATAGTACATTTTCTGGTAATGAACAGCAAAAGTTGTAATAATGTAGTTAATGACATGAAGCACAGTTAAACTTTCTCAAACAACCACAAAGTAATGTTAATTTATTAATTCAGTTTTCCTTCAACTTTCCTTTCTTTTGCATTTTTCTCCTGGCAGAACAACTTTTCCATTTTGTCCATTAAAGATGTGAATGTGATGTCAAAGTGAAAGTTTATTGATGTACATAAAGAAAGTTAATGGGCAAATAACTAATTTTCATGATTCCATATCTTGAAAATTGTGTTATTATTTCTCCTTCCCATGACCATCAATCCATTGGCTCCTCCACTTCCTTGGAATCTAAAAATCCCAGAATGTTCAGTTGTAAATACTTCTGAAACTTTTGGAAAAAAATTCCTGCCTTATTTCACACCCCCCCTTGAAGTAAACCTGATTTTTTTGAACTGTGAAAATCAAGCAAGGACACAGCTTTATTGTCCAACTAAAAACCTTAAATACCTTCTTTATTTCCACTTTGTTGTTGAGTGAGCTGTCCAATTGCCTCCCTCACAGCCTCACTGTCAGCATCAACATCTGGCAGGGAACTTAAAACAGAGTGTAGGAATTCTGGATCAGCCATCTCTTCACTGAAATCTTGATCCTCTGTCCCCTAAAAAACAAAGAAGAATAATTTAAAATTGGTGGTTTTAACTCAGGTATAATGAATAGGGTGTAAGAAATTTTGTGAACTAAATAAAAAATTGCCCTTCAAAAAGGGTTGTAGCTTTCATGATGCTCATGAAACAGGTCCACACTTTAAGTGGCAGGCCACTCAAACACCTTGAATTTGCCATATAAACTCAGCTTTTTTCTTTTTTCCTTTTTTCTTTTTTCCAAGTCATTTTGTTAGTGTAGTTTGTTCAATGAATGAAACACTCCTGCTCAAGTTTGATCCATTGGAGCATGTTCATCAGTCAATCAGCTCACCATAGTTTCATGCATCACGTCAGTGTCCATTGGAGTGGTTTCTCGTGATGAGCTTGCATTTGGGGTTTCCAATTCACTGGGAGTATCTGTTCCCTCGCCTTGCAAAGACATCTTTATGGCATATGCAATTTGATCTGCTTCAGACATCATGCTACAAATCAAGAAACACAGACAAAAGCACTATGTTACTCTTTGGCCCAGATGTTCAGTTACCTGGAGACACTGATTACATGATACTCCCTACTTTGTCCCATTACAAGTTAAGAATTGCCAAGTTTCCTGGTCAAAGAAATGTTGTGAGTATCCACTAACAAGGGATAATTCAACAACGAGACAGAATTTTAACCACCAAGTTTCAAAGCTTACCTCACATCATCAGGAAAAGGTGTTGAACCAGCTGATGTGTCAGAAACTGGTCCAGACATTCTTAATGCTTGTTGTAACAAAGCATCCTCATCCTCTTCAGGTATTTGTTCAGATGGGGTGGTCCCTTGCACATCTGTTGTTGAGGTTTTGTTTTCTTCTTCCTGGCGCTGTCGTTGTTCCTCTAAAGACACCCTGATGGCCTGCAAGTTTCATTCATGAAATGATTTTTCATTTGAAAGTACTTTAAAATTACTGTTGAGAAGAAAGTAAATCTAATTCCAATTATTGTACTTACTAAAAGAAAAAGAGGAATTTAGTGAAAGATATTGTACTTACTTATAAAAAAAAAAGAATTTATTGAAAGATATTGTACTTACCAAAGCCAGTTCAGGATCATTTGCTGGATCAAACAGTCCTTCATTAGATGAAGGAGCACCATCTTCTCCTGCAATAACAGCTGATGAAATGAGTGCATCAGCCAGTATTGGTCCTGGTGGTACAGTCACAAGATGACTACTTGTTCCATCTTTACCATTAATGGTGTTTATAAAGGTCGTCAAGCTTCCTGTGTTAGTTTCCTGGTAATGAAGAAATGCAGATCATGAAGACACAGAGCAAACACTGACAAAAATCCTGCATCCAGTTTTTAATGAAAGAACCAAAAATGCTGTACATCTATTGAGAAATAAATGTTCTCATTAACTGTAGTAAATGACAGCTTTAGTTTTATACTTCACGATATATCCCATTCTGTCTAAGTACAGTATGTCCTTGCAACAACAGTGCCACTTGAACCAGTGAATAATGATTAGTTATCAACTGTAAGCATTTTCCCCCCTAAAATTTTAAACATCATCAGTTTATAAATATTTATCTTGACCCCCTCATTTCAGTAATGGGACTATTTAAAAATTAATAGTTAGTAGCCCCATTTTTTTTTCACATGATACTTCTAACTCTTTCTGAATGGCAAAAACTATTTTCAATGACCCAATCATCAGCCTGGTAAATTTAAGGTCATTTGATTTACACCTAGACAATCATTGGCCTAGTGGCCTTAATTAACCCACTGATACAAATGTTGGGTCTGCCATTGCAAGAAAGAAAAGCAGCAATGGATTCTTTTGCCCATTAACAAACCTGTTAAACTATTCATATAACCATTTTGATTTTGAAGACCTTCCAGTCTGTATCACCCCCCTCACTGCTTCATGGTCCTTGGCACCTGTTATTCTCATTACCTCTTCTCCAAAGTTGACAATGTCCACATTAACTTTTTCTTTCTTTAACCTTTTGGCTAATTTAACAAGCTGAAAGAGAAAGAAAAAATTATAGATTGACAAGGATGAACCATTAATTCAACAATTACTTTTTACAAAGTCTATCCTCACAAAAAAGTTCATTATTTAAGTTTAACAGCCTTAACTTGGTAAAAGTTTGAGTCCAAGTTTATAGTCACTGGAGCTAAAAATATTTTGCAATAGTTTATTTCTAGTTTAGAATTATCATGTTGGGTACACCACAAATATTTCATAACTTGTTGAGATTACAGCTTCTTTAATAAAACAGTGATTTTGTTGTGGTAACAAATTTAAACACAGTTTTTAAATACATAGATACCATGGTGATTGGTAATTTAAGATAAAGTAGGAGAAGATGAAGAGTAATATATGCATTAAAAGAGGTATACACAGTTACCAAAGACTATTGGATAGTTTAGTTCTTCTTCTCCTACTTTATCTTAAATTACCAATTACCATGGTATCTATATATTTAAAAAGCTTCTTTAATATTACTTATTCCACTACAATTATGGCTACTTGTCAACTGATGTAATTTGGTATTAACTGCAACTCTCTTCACAATACACCTGTACTTTGGTGAACCATTTTGCTCTTCACTATTATGGATAGACTATCTTACACCAATGTTTGCAATTAGGGTGACGAATGACAATGCATATGATACAAAATGGACAAAAGAAAACAACAGAATGATAAGTATTGGTTAAAGTAATCAAGTTAACATGAAAAATAGTCGTTAAACTTTTTTGCTTAAATTTGCTAGCTTACCCTTTTGTGATCATTTCATGAGAAGTTTTAAGAGTACAGAAAAGTAACCATTATGCAATTTCACCTGTAAGAAGCTGACTAATCTACCACTTAAAAATTGTAATTCATCACAGCAAGAGCATATGGTTTGAAAATTCCATCAAAATAACTTGCCATCATAAAAACATAGTTTGCAGTTACATACCTTTAAGAATTATCAGTATTACTTACTCATTCAAAAAGGTATTTAAAACATTACTTCACTAATAATTTCACATTGTTCCAATTCATACCTCTTTTTCATCAATTTCCAATGGACTTGCCACAAAAGCTACAATCCTCATTCTGTGATTCTTGCTTTGTCGATGCTTTAAAGCAAGCTTTAGGAATAAAATTTATATAAATGTTACTCTTATTCCAAATTAGCAAAAGGCATAGAGTTATATTTCCCAAAGATTTTCAAAATTGCTCTTATATTATTGATAATGATTGATGTTTTCATGCCCTTAATTTTAGTTAAGTCTGATAATGACCAATAACACCTGAAAAAATATCTTATTGCTATATTATAAAAATTATAAAAGAACAATAATAACATACTATATAATAATAATATAATAATATAATAATATAATAAAAATACAATATAAAATAATGTAATGTAATATAATATAATATAATGTAAAGTAATGTAATGTAATATATGTTTGATGTAATACGGCTATGTTATATTCATATTTCATGCCATATAATGTCATACATCATATACAATATCACATATCATGTATTGTATCTTACCATGTTATGTAATATCCTTTGATTTTTTTTACTACGTGTTATGTTCTATTATGTTTTATGTATGTAAACTTCTGCTCCTAGTTTGAGAACAGTCACTCATAAGCATACAGTAGTTCTTCTGTTTCCCCATATTTTCGTATAATACTTACATGTGCAATCTTAATGCCAGTGACAATATTAATGCCACCTTTTGGTTGTACTCTGTGCAGAGATGACAGCACTTTCCCAACATCTGTCGTCAAAGTGACAAGAACCTCAAGGCTAAAGAGTAATGAAGTCAGCGGAAAAATTAAATAATTACAAACGTTTGTTCAAGTAATTAAAGAAGGCTTTTTTAAGGTTTCTCAGATTTTCTACCTTGCCAGAGTCATCAACCCAACGTTATTTTCTGGGTTTTGACGAGTTTTCGAGTGACAAACCAAGTTAACTGCATCTTGTTGTGCCTGTATTCGAGTTGGTAAGAAGTCTCCATTTCGCATGTACTCGCTGTTATCCACACTTAAGATTAAAGGAAAATATTTGTTGATTTAGAATAAATGGTAGCTCCTCGTTATAATTAAGACATGTCGTGAAATTCTTACCAAATCACAGTTGATTCTAACACCATTTTGACTGTCTCGACTGGCTTAGGATCTCTCCTTCGTTCCCAGGTTCTTGTATGGTTTCCTCGAACATGGATAATTGAATTGCGTCATTTTGCGTCGTAATCTGAAGATACAGCCGACAAATACGGCGAAGTCTCAAGTTTTATTTATTTATTTAGTTATTGAAGATCATCATGTCTGATACGAAACTAATCTACTGATAAACTGCAAAGACGAGCCCCACCATGAAAAATAACCTCGATGACGTACACCACATTCTGCTCTTTTCTTATCTTATTAAACCTTGTCTTCATTATTTTTTTAAACTTTTCTTTTAATATTTTTGTCCTTGATGAATCCACCGTAATCGTCCGTAACTGGCATGTCTAGTCTTGGTACTTTACCTACATTTTTTGTTCACGTACGTCTAGCTTCTGTCGAGTGAATACATTACTTGTCTAAGGTTTTCGTACATAATTTGTACAAATATTTTACTTTAAGCAAGGGGAAGTTGAATAAAATATAAAATAAAATAAAAACAAAACAAACAAAGCAAAATATAGCAAAATAAAATGAAGTGAAACAAAATAGAATAAAGAATTTAGCGACAAATTACTCAGCAATGCAAACAATGACGACGCTCAGTGCTCATTAAGCTGTAAAATAACAAAACAAAAAACTGACAATTGCTTTTTTCAATGCATTTTTGTGGGATCCACTTATCGGTTGCCCAATCTGATTGCCCAATCTGGCTGCCCAGTTAATCCGCGGCTCCGATCAGGAAATAATTTCAACGATTAAGGAAATTTTTTGTACGTTGGCTTGATTTCAAAACCTAATCTCATTTTCATTTCCTTTCGAAACTCAAGACTCAAAGACTCCTATTTAACAATGACTAATGTCGTCGATTTTGGCAGCGGCATTGGTCAATAATTCAGCATTGGCGCACCCACGCTAGCGTGCGTAAACAGATGTAAAGATTTCTTGCAAACCCTAAACCCAATTCCCTAAGTATTTTGAATCATCCCGTGAAAAAGTTTTTTTATCTCATAACTCAATATATTTGCCAAGGGTTCAGGTAAAGCCAGAACAAAGGGGATGCCATTTAACCAATCTACATCCGTATTCGTTCCTCATTGGTCAGATATATACTCCCCACAATGCTCTTACCAATCACCTTTCTGAGCAGTCAGTTTGATGCGTACAATATCGGACAGGCGTGTGGTTCATCCAAATCTCACCAAGCAAGTTCGAGTCAAAGTAACAAATTAAGTTTGTTACGTGACTGGGTTTTAACCAAACGAAGCTCACTGATTGCAGGTACGTGTATTAAATTGAGTCATTCTCATTGATATTTTGGAAGGGAAAGCTGATCTTTTAAAGTGATATTAAAGATATTCAAATTGACTTGTTAACCTTATCCGTGTGGTTTTAGCCAGTTTGACGTTTTCATGTCTATTTCCAAATAAAACACGAGATGTTTTATACTAATTTTCTTGCGAAACATACGTTGCCATTGATTGACGATCGCGAATACCGATTTGTTATCCAATACAGCATTATATGTTTTCTGATGTATAGAGCCTCATTTGGTATCATTTGTTTGTTTTGGGTTTCGAAATCATTTTCAGTTAACAATCCGAAACGACTATGTCAAGAGATCTTTGTGAATACCAGATATCAACTTCTTTGTATGAACTTGGTAGCGATCGCACTTCCGGGATTTAAAATCACTTTTTTTGGCAGTGCAATGGCGTATTGTTCATGCAGTTTTCGTCGGGCGAAGACGCTTTCGAACGGAAGTGGAAATTTCATTCGCCCCCTTCGTCTGATCTACTGACAATAACACATGCTATACTCCAAGTATTGGAGAATTTTCGACGCAACGTATTAATACCAGGAGGCACGTATGTCTTTCGGTGTAATACGGCATAAGTAAGCTAACGCTGTCAAGGCTTTAAATCAAAAAAATTTTCGAAGCCCGAAACGGGGATCGAACGCGTAACGTTCTTTTCGTCGGGACGATGCCAAAACTTTGCAACATGAATTCTGACTTTCAACGAAGATTACTGATGTGTACTTACTCGTGATGGCGTGACCGGAAGATTTAGGGTCGGCAAGTTTCAACACCACAGTTCTTATTCGAAGGATGAAGATCGAAGCCCAGCAATTAATTCGTAAGACAGGCATTTTTGTGTCAAAAGATTTATTAAGATCTGACGTTTGACACAAAAATGCCTGTCTTACGAATTTTTTGCTGGGCCTTGATTTTCATCCTTCGAACACGATTTCCGCCCAGTTCTTCAATTACAGTTCTTATTGAGTTCAAACACTTCGGTGAAGAAATGGTACTCCAATTTTGCTTCGATTTGCATGTTCCTGGTTGTGAGCCATCTTTTGCCATTATCAGGTAACAACCATAAGCTAGCATACAATTAGTTTCATCTAACGATCTTACACAGCTATTTTTCTTTTTCTTTTTTTTTTTTTTTGTTTGTGAAGTTTGGAAAATAGGTTTAATACTTTTCCATGAAGACATCTCTTGACAAACAAAACTGTCTGGCATTGTCAAGGATAAAATAACAAAAGCCTGATTTTTATGTAGTTTTTATCATCTGTCTTGGTTGCAAACAGTTTACTGACCGATTCCCTAACCATTGGTTACCAATTACACCGATTAACACCTTGTGACTTCCATTTGTCACCTGAAGGGAATTTCAAGGCATTCCTCCCCCAGATACATAATTATACAGGATTCATTTACCATTACCAAATAGTTAGTGGTAAGGTGACTTTTGTGTGGAAAAACATGACAAAACAAAACTTTAAAAATTTCATGGTTGAATTTGGGCTGAAGTGTGAGGAAATTGCCTGTAAGTTTTTTCCTTTTGACTGTCTGACATTTGGGATCCCAGTGATGAGTAAAATTTTCTGGTTTAAGCCAAGAAGAAAATATTAGAGTGTGCCCTTGCCCCTTAACTGGTTAAAGAGTTAGTGTTTAGCCCCTAATTCTCATGGCTCATCCCTGTAATGAGTAAAACCATTTGACATTAACCAGAGGAAAATACTAGACTCTCTTCTTGCCCCATAATTGGAAAATACTGGAGAGTCTCCTTGCAGCAATAAAGGCCATAAAATTTGTTAAAAAGTCAAAATTTCAGAGTTGTGGTGAACTTTGTTTTAGAGTTATTTAATGACAAGGTTTGGATAGGCACTATCTGCCCTGCCAGTTTGAAAAGCAATAACATATTTCCCAGATGAAATATGAAGGAGATGAAGCTGGCTATTCACTCAACAAGTTTTGTGATAAACAAAGAAAACTGATGATTGCAATACAATAGACAGAACCTCTTGTCAAGTTATAAAATGTTTTCCTTTTCCATTTTCAAGGTTGATGCAAAATTGAGGATGGATGACCCAATTCGTCGGCCATGGTTTTATGGCAGGATTTCCAGAGGTGAAGCAGAAAAGTATCTCAGTATTGCTGGTAGGGAAGATGGTAGATTTTTACTGCGTAAAAGACCCACTGACCCTGGAAGCTATGCACTGTCTGTGTGTCATGACAACTATGTAATTCATTACCACATCCAACGTCACCCAGATGGAAAGTATGGGATAGAAGATGGACCACGTTTTGCCAACCCTGTTGAGTTAATTGAATACCACAGATCCAACCAAGGTGGGCTACTGACTACCTTATCATCTCCATGCAACAGGCCAGCTGGAGTTGAACCAAAAATCTACACTAATGTTTATTATAGTGAAGTACAAGCTGCTGCTGCAGCTGCCATGGAAAAGCTAGGAATTGAAAAAAAGGCAACCTTTGGAAATAAGAGTGTCCCATTTGAGCAAATGCTGGGCATGCTTCTTCACACGAAGCAAGACTGGTTCCATGGCGATATTTCCAGAGATGAGGCCGAGTCCAGGCTTAAAAAGTGTGGCTGCAAGACGGGGCTTTTTCTGGTTCGTGAAAGAGAGAGATCTCCTGGGACCTATGCCATTGGCCTTTGCAACAGTGGTGGTGTATATCACTACTTGCTGGACCTTGATGCATCTGGGAAGTTATCCATTCAGTCTGGTCCAAAGTTTTCAAATCTCATGGAATGTGTGGAGTACTATCTGAATCGTTCAGATG
Organism: Heliopora coerulea; assembly: GCA_030142905.1. Taxonomy (NCBI): domain Eukaryota; kingdom Metazoa; phylum Cnidaria; class Anthozoa; order Scleralcyonacea; family Helioporidae; genus Heliopora; species Heliopora coerulea. The sequence continues at coordinate 2,165,481 of JASJOG010000015.1, read as the reverse complement.
GTCTTGTTTGCAAGCTATCAATCCCATGTCCATTATCTAATTTCCAACGACCAAAGCCACCATCTTCAACTACAAACAACCAAACTGCAGACAACCAAAGAGTTCTAAGGGAAAATCCACCACCATTGCCTTCTGTCCCCAGTCCTTCTAATTCTGGATACCCCATGCATCGCCAAAAAGGTAATTCTTCATCCCAAACTGAAGCCATTTATGATACAGTTGCCATGAAGAAGTCTCCAGTTTACCATAATGCATTTAAAGGAATGAAAACAATTGACTTCAGCCGACTCACCCTTCAGGATAAAATTGGTCAAGGAAATTTTGGATCTGTGTTAAAAGGAGTTTACAAGTTAAGCAATGGCAAGAAGATTGAGGTAGCTGTTAAGCAGCTCAAGACGGAGGGTATTGCTACGCAAAAATCTGAGATAGAACATGAAGCTAGAATCATGATGAATCTTGATCATCCTAATATTGTGCGTATGATTGGAATGTGTCATGATGTGACAATGATGTTGGTGATGGAACTAGCAGCAAGTGGACCCTTGCATAAATACTTGAAAAGGCACAAAGGGCTTTCTCCTCGTCAAATACTAATCTTGATGCTTCAAGTTTCAGAAGGCATGGCATACTTGGACAGCATGCATTTTGTTCACAGAGACCTTGCAGCAAGAAATGTGCTGGTTGTCAACAGCCATTATGTGAAGATCAGTGACTTTGGCATGTCACGAGCAATGGGTGTAGGGAATGATTATTACAAAGCTGAAAGGGCTGGGAAATGGCCATTGAAGTGGTATGCCCCAGAATGTATTTATTTCTTCAAGTTTACAACCAAGAGTGATGTGTGGAGCTATGGTATCACAATGTGGGAAGCACTCACTTTTGGTGGAAAACCTTATGATGGGCTCCAAGGTCAGGAAGTTATTCAATTTCTTGAAAATAACCAAAGACTAGCTTGTCCAGCTGTCTGCCCAAGAAATGTATATGCCTTAATGAGCAGTTGCTGGGAATTTAAACCTGAGGAAAGACCTTCATTCAGTGAAATAAAGGACATGTTGTCTTCCATCTTGATGCACCAAATGCAAGTCTAAGTGTTCATGGTGCATCAGTGTTTGAATGGTGTGGGACGATTTTTAAAATGTCATTACTGTTAACTTTTTAAATTTTAATCTTGTGGATGTTTCCACTGCATTTCAACATTGACGTCACAAATTTACTTTTAAAATGCACTAAATGTCCCATGACAACTGATCTTCTGTTTGTTTCTTTAAAGACTTAGAATTAATATTAAATGTAAAATTCCAGCAGATATCTGTATCATTCAGATGTCTCTTTCTTGCTATGCTAAGACAAAAAGGCAAGCTTAAGTAATTGTAACAGTCTGCTTTGTAAGATAAAGACTCCATTCAGTCCATAATAAACTATTTTCTTACAAGTCTCTTCATAGTCCTAATATTCGATTGTACTCCTTGGGCTTGTATGAATACACCCATGTGTTGCCATGCAAGAAGGGCTTCTGGGTTATGGCAAGAACATGAAGTGGTGTTTTATAGAAACTATCTAGTGGTGTCAAGAGTTTCATGTTGGCATCTGGTCTTCCAGCACAGGAAGATTTAGCAGTGTAGTTGTATGGATACCTTCGATGTTTTTGCTCATTGTTAGAACTACTTGAGGTTGCAGGTGCTGTGTACGAAGTGGTGTAGGAAGACTTGGGTGTTTTTGTAGGGATGAGGGGTGGAAAGTTGTTGGAGCACTGGTGTCTTTTCTCAGGCTGCTTTCGTTTTCCAAAGCCCTGTTATGTAAAAGTTGGAGAACAAGTGATTAAGCAGGTAAAAATATGCTTACTTAAAAATGTTTCATGGGAAAATGGCAAGGATTGAACATCACCTAGTGACCAGTGAAGTGGTCTAATCATGCATGAGTCACAAGGACTTGTGTTACATATTGCAGGCCAGTGCACTGAAAACAATGAATTTTCTATGTGTTCTTAAGTTGATTTAATGCCTACTACCTTTCATGTTTATTTTTTAAGTTGTTTGCCCCTGCAAGGATACCAAACTAGTCATTTTCCTCAAAACTGCTGTGAAGCTTGCTAACAAGAAAAAGACAAGCGACATGCACATAACAGTATTGCTGTCCTCCCTCTGTCAAACAGTTTTTAACTTTTAGCAACCAACATTGATCTTATCCTATGGTCTAAGTGAAGAATTTGTCTTTTACTTCTATTTGGCCTCTCACCATTTCAAATTTTTCTACACTTGCGCTTCTACATGCTCCTGCCTGTGTGGAAACAAACAGAAAACGTCTCTTGTTTGTAATTCAAAAGTGGAGATGCACAAGTGTCGATATTCGGTCGGCCACTGTTCAATAATAAAAGTTGGTGACAGTTAAACTGAAACGTACACTTCCAAAGTAAATTCCATGTCCACGAAATGCTTGGCGATTATCATGCTTCGAAAAAGGGAATTCACTGCACGAAACCTGAAAGAATCGACAATTTGGAATATGAGCATTTACCGCTTTTACTCTAAAGGTATATTAGGGATCTCTGACTTTCGTATACCTGAGTTACTTTAGCTTGAAATCCTGGAGGTGGCGATAACGATCTTTTCAACGTCGGCTTTTCGCGTCTCCTTGTACAATATTTAGGACAAAACTAGAGTAAACACATTCTAATTTTAAGAAAACGTTGTGGGGAAAGCAGTTCTATATTGTGATATGTTGCAAATAATTTGTGAAAACATTCCTACGTCCCAACTGAATGGCCAACAAACAGTTATGCTAATGATGTACAGGTATTTGCGTACAAGTTTTAGATTCATTAGAACATTACGGCATTTACACTCGACCGCTAACTGTTAAGTTGATAGTTTTTCAAGGAGGAAAATCTCGAGTGTGTAGATATTTTTAAGACTCAGCCGGGACCTCTTGCGAAAAATGCAACTTTGGGCCATCCAGCTGGATTCGCGAGGTCGCGGGTTCGATTCCCAGCCGGATGGCCCAAAGTTGCATTTTTCGCAACAGGTCCCGGTTGAGTCTTAAAAATATCTACACTCTCGAGATTTTCCTCCTTGAAAAATAATCAACTTAACTTTTAGATTCATTATATGTAGGTGCCCTTCCTTACAGAAGCCGTATGTCCTTTGGTTTTATTACAACCGAATATTGCTCTGATATCTTTCGAACTTCCCATGGTGACTTCAATAACATTGCAAATATTAGAATGTCATTCTTGCTCCCGAAGTGGGAGATCAGCGAGATGTGTCTGTACGTTCATCTGGCGTTCATAAATATCTAGACATCAAAAGAGCAACATACCCAGTTGCCTTCACGACTCGTCGAAGGTACAAAACTTCTTCCTTTTGCCATAGAACAATCCCTCTCACGATCGTTTTAACCACAAATAATGTAAAGAACGATGCCACTACATCGCTTGTGTTGCAGACTTCAGTATAGTTTGGCCTAGATCACTTTTCTCGTATGAACGTTGTCATGGCTGCAGCCACTTCCGACCATTGCTTCCGACAGAGCAAAAGACTGGGACCGAATTTTAAGAATTAGATGCAGTTGACATTAGTTTGCGTAGTTTCATTTTTGATAAATCTATAAGTTCGCGCGACCAGTATACATTCACTTAACGATTTAGATTCGTCCTATTCATTGCAAAACAATGTTTCTGTTCAAAGTTTTCGCCGCTGTTCGCCCAGGTAGGATTGTTTAAAATTCAAAGTATTTAATGATCTGTCCATAGTGCCTGTGAAAATATGCGAAGAGTCAAACTTTGGGAGCTGTCGATTTTTTTTTTCCAGAAAAACAGTTATTCTTGAGACGAGGGTTTATAAATCCTCGCACCAAAGATTGTGCTACCAACACGAACGTTTGTGCTTCCCATTTCAATCTACAAAAGCAAAAAAGTAATTGTTTTGTAAAAAAACGCGTAATGCGTATCTTTGCAACTTTGTTATGGCATTCATATCATCGTAATTAAAACAACAGAATCGGGAGACGGCCTTGCAAAATTGGGGAACGATGTGATGACATGTCCTTTAAAATTCTTTTTCGTTTCCGCTTTTTTCCAAACCAGGTGGTTAGGGGCAAATTTGGTTTTTTATCAAGCGAGTAATTTCAGATGTACTAAGGGAAGAAGATCCGATTTTTCGTGCACTGAAGACTCGAGTAAGACTCGATTTTTGTGTCCAAAGGTCATATTTCTGTTGTCAGAATTTTAAAACGTCGTCATTTGCAAGCACACCTCCCACGTTATTTTCACGTCCATACTTGCATTATAGATTTGGAATATATTTAAAGCGATACTCATCAAAAATTGAAACGTTCCTAATAAATGAAATTTAACCTCAAAACAATCATGGTTTGTAACAAAGACACCTAGAACTTCTTTTTTATAAAAACGACCAATCAAATTAAATGTTGGCTAATGGCAAAAATGGTTTTGCCCAAAATAATGTTTTCTTTTTCAAATAATTCTGACCAACATTAATTTGGTGGACGTCTTGTGTACATCACAAAAGCAGACCTGCTCGTAACTCTACCCCTAGCTGGTCCAGTAACATTTCTTCAACACGTTTCAAGAGGTGCACACTTGTAGGAGATGCTGAACATTCTTGTGGCTGGAAATACCTTAGGCATGGTATCAAGGTAAGGCTTCGCCGTTCTATTTACTTACCAAAGACAATGACTCGATTGTTAAAGATACACTTAGAAAATGTAACGTGTGAAAGTAAAGAACATTACAATTTTACGATGGATTTCTCGTATTCAATTTTTGAACGATTAGCTATCACAGCTATGTATGGATTTGTTATACGCGTTGTTTTGGGCGTTTGTTACCCAGGTACCGCATAGAGTAGTGGCACAGCAAAGATTCAGTTGTCGACAGGGAAGGTAGTTGACTTCTCAGAGCCTACCTACACGTAAATCGGCCGGGTATTGGATATTCACTCTTGTAAACATCGGTTACGGGTAAGCAACAACATCCAAGCCTCGTGCAATGTAATCCATTAAGTCGATGCGTTATATCGACCGGCCAATGAGTTATCTTTTGATGGGACAGTATCTGCGAGCTTTGTACAAGGCAACATAATTTAATCCCTGTGGAAGAAACCTGGCAAACCATTCCGTTAGCGTATTGAAGTGGGATATACCTCTCAATTCCATTTACTGATAAAAAAATGTTGAAATAACTCAATCCAGAGAAATATGCTGCTTTTTCGTCGTATTTCTATTAGACACCTGCTGGAACATTGTGGAATAATTTACCAGCAGCAATCCTTTCCCTGCTAGTAGTACTATTCAAGCACAATTCCGCTTAAGTTTGAGTTAAAGTAATCTGGGAAAATATGATTCTTGCTATAGACTTTTTGTTTGTACTGACAAAATGAAGGATTTGAGTATAGAAACCCCTACCGACAGTTGACTAATTCTAATCGAGCACGGCTTCTCGAAATTTCAGTGGTAATATAAGACTAACACTTAAGTAAACAAGACGATTTGGAAGAGTTGTTTTATGAATACAAACTCAAGCCGTAAGATTGACAGACGATTTATCTTCAGCGGTTTAAAATACAAACCAAAGGCTGAGTAAAACTATCAGTCGAGTTCGCCAACTCTTACATGTTGCCGTGATAAATTTAGTTATAATTCATGCAGCTTTGATGAAAAGAGGAGCGTAAGGTGAACGTCGGCTTATGTATGCCAAGTGATGACAGCTGCAAAAGTGTTGATGAGCTATTCTATCCTTGGAAACACTCATTATCAGATGTTCTTGGGTTGAGAATGAAAAATAAGAATTCAAGTAATACATTGATAACAAGGTCGAGCAAACGTGTTAGAAATCTGAACATGGTTGAGACCTATCGATTCTTGATTAGTCCCGAGCCAGGTTAAGGATTCAACGATGAAGAGATACACTTATTTACTGTAATCGAGCGATGGAACCTGCCTTAGGGCTCCATAAGAAGGCGTAGCCATGCATGGGCAAAAACAGCAGCCAAGGGGCACAATACACACTGTTACCAATCAATAGGTGCTTTGCGATACAGTGTTGTAGAAAACCCACGTACCGTGTTTTAAATGACAACAAACTGACAAAGCACGATCTGAAAAACTATACTTCTAGATTTAAAGTTTCCTGGGCAAAATAAAAGTTACGTTAGATCGCCATGTGTTACGCGTTAAACGTCATGATTCGTGGACCACGACTCAAGGACCCTTTGCCCCATACTGCAACAACTTGTTAGAGTCTTACTTGGGTCTTAAAAAATATTCCGCCTGTTTTCGCTTGTCTCCAGTAAGTGGGCTGTTTAGCTATAAGAACAAACTACTTTGAATTCACTCCCAAAGCTATAATATTTTCGCTGTTTTTGCATATCATACAAAACAATAATAAGACACTGAGGTGTGAACCGTCTAAAATTAAAGTCAGTCTCATCCATCATACAATCACCTCATTGATCTTCTTATACCCTTTCTGTCTTTCTATGTCAACCTTAACTAAATAAGGACTATGTTAAACACAAACAGACTTCCTTTCACTGATTTCAGACTGGCTACGCTCATCCTGATCGTTTCGTTACAAACCCAGCAATACTCCGATTACAGACACTCCAAATTAACCCTATCTGGTCATCAAGAGAAAGCTTTCTATGGAAACATCTTGGAAAAAATAAATGGAACAACGATGGAGCATTGCCTGGAACGTTGCCTGGAAAACTGCATGTGTATGTCCTTTCAAGTGTGTCACAAGACACAGTGTCACCTTTGCTCAGTCAACAAGCAACTAGAGCAAAAGGCTCTTCGCGAAAGGAAAGGATGTCTCCACTACGACTTTAAGAGTGAAGACGAAACGAAGGTAATAGGTATTATTTACAGAAGTAAACACTAGCCTTAAGATTCGTGAAGCCTAGAGTATTGGGAAGATTCGATGCATTCTACACACATGAACTCATTATGATTCAAATGATTAGTCATTAACCGCCACCTGGCTGGAATGTCTCCCCTTGAAGAGTAATATCGTCGGGCCATCGGCAGAATAAAATAGCCTGGCTTTGGCCACGGTAAAGCAATCAAGGTACAAATGGCAGGCGGATGATTATGAACAAACACATGACGTAGTCTGAAACAGGGGGTGGCGAGAGCTTAGGCTAGTCAGTGATGGTCAATGATCTGAGGGTAGTTTGTCAGTTATCAATTGCCGAGAAAATCCCATCCCACTAAGAAAATAAGGTACAAGACCATTTGACTGTGTCGTGTTGAGTAAATTTCCAGAAAATATTGGAAAACAATGAACTCCGGAGTCGTTTTCTTTTACTTTTATCTCTTCGACCTCAATTTTATCGAACGATATCATTTGAATATTATTTGGATGATAAAAGTATTTCTTGGAAAAAAAACAGAGTAAATAGCCATTCCCCAGTAGCGCAGCCATAGAAAGACGCACGACGACAGGCAGGCATAATATGCTTTCTTTGGCAATACGCTGTACAGCCTAAATTCGAACACGGCCATGTTTTCCGTCGAAAATGCCTATTCAAAATTTTATGTCGTTTGAAGACAACTTCTGCATTTTAGCTTACGAGTTTTACACATCACATCATATCATATATACTGAGCCATAGATACTGTTTGTAGGCCAGTGGTCAACAATGTCACAGCAGTTGTATGTCAGTAATTGATTGTTGTAAAACTTCCAACCCTTGTCTTAACGGTGGAACATGTCTGCCTCCTTCTTCAAAATATAACGCAAGCCGCTACAGATGCCAGTGTCCAGATGGTTTCGGAGGACACCGCTGTCATAAGTGTGCGACTGGTTATACGGGGCCGCGATGTCAGCAACGAATCAGATCTTGCAAGGGATACAAGGAGACTAACCATAGTTCAGGGAAGTACTATGTATTTGACGCTGACATGAAGCTCTTTCAAGTTTACTGTGACTTTGATAAAAACTCCTCAATGGTTTGGACCCTAATCCAATCTCACCAACTTCAGTTCAACCCAGAATTTAAACGGTCATTCGCACGGAATCGTCCAGTAAACCCGAATACTCCTTCGTGGGATCAGTATCGCCTAACAAAACCAAGGATGGCGTCTATTCAACAGGATTCCAGTAAATGGCGAATCACATGCAACTACGAATCTTCTGGAACGGTGTACAGGGATTATGTTCGCGTCTCTAATGCTCAAGTGAATATTTTAACTTTCAACGGACACAGTTGCGTTGAGGTGGAATACATCGACATAAGAGGATACCATTGCAATAACTGCACGGCCTATATGGTGCAATCTCATAACAGGAGATATTACCGATATATTGTACCACTTCATTTCGATTCTTATTACTCTGGTAGGGAATCTTGCGATCTCAACCCGGCCGAAGGTTTGTACTGCAGAGGAAAAGGAGAGGATAATTTTGGACTTTATGATTGTCCAAACGAGAAACATCGCTGTTCAGCAACAGGCAATGCAACAACCCAGATCTGGTTCGGTGGAGAGTGAAGTTTGTTTCCGTGATTTTGCAGCTTCAACATCTTGAACGTCTTATCAATAATTACAAACAAACTGTTATCGTTTGGCATTAGAAGGAAGTCAGAGACTGGAAGTAGTGTATCAAGTGTATCACAGCAGTGATAATAGACCTTGACACTCTATTTGAAGTGTGGAAAACATCACCAGCAAGACAAAAAATATGGGGAAAAAAATAGACTTCATATTTCTAAAACGTATGGCAATAGAGGTTAAAGTGAAAGACAAATTCGGAGTGAAGAAATATCACGATCAGGATTAAAATAATCACCTACTAAAAACGTATAATAAACATAGTGATGATAGAGTTTGTGACGACAGTCGAAACTTGGGCTGTAGCAAACGTTACAACTAAGAAATTATGATGGTAAAAACGTTGTTTCAATATTCTTTGGCCAAAAGAGAAGTAACAACTTATCAGATTTTGGCATGTGTGCTATTATTGTGCGACGCCTTTTCTTCGATGAAAAACTAAAATAATCCTGCAACCGCTTGCGTTTAACTTGAACAATTCAGATGTGGCTAAGGTAGGTAAGCAAACCGTCAAAGTCACTCAAAATGAAAAGATGGTCATTTGAAGACGAAACTAAAGAAGTGATTGGTCATTATTAAATTAAACATGCCCAACCCTCAGTTACGCCCTATTTCTACGCCAACACTGATCTACGCCCCATGTGACCATTTATTTCTGAGAAATTTGAGAGCTTGGAATGAGTACAGGGCTTGATGATCATTCATCTCTCTTAAGATATATCCAAGCTCTCACATTTCTCAAACAAAAACTGCATCAATCATTATTAATATATAGTGGCTTCCGCTTAGGTCGCACATATATATCGAACTTGCACCTTCGCTCGCCATCTGAGTCTCGGTAGCTCAATGGTTAGAGCGTCTCACCGGTCATCAGAAGGTTACGGGTTCGATCCCCGTCTGGGGCTCAGAAATCGTTTTCTGAGTACAGGGCTTGATGATCATTCATCTCTCTTAACATTTATTCCTGACTTGAGAAAGAGTGCATTTGTCCGAAACGACGTCGAAGGAGATAACCGAGTTAACTCTACGAATGTTGCGCACAAGTGATTTCACACGGGCGAGCTTAAAGTACGACGAACGTCCAATACGCAAAACGTTCGACAAACACAAACAACAAACTCCAAATACGACAAAGTTACTGCAGGCAAAACTGGTATTTTTGGTTTAGTGAAATCCTCACTTGCTTCTTTCTGAGAATTTTATCCAAGCTCAACGGTGTCACGCAAATCAATGCACATCTTTACCGATAAGCGTTAGGTTGACACGACAAATTTAGATGAATAAATTCATGGACTCGGTAGTTTAATCGGTAGAGTAACTATCAGCTAGCGCGGGGATGCGAAGTCAAATCCTGCTTGGCTGACTTCTGCAGTGCTGGATAGTCGTGTAATCTCTCTAAACATATTGCGGAATACATCCTTTTCAAGTATGATACTGAGAAGACCATAAGGTGAAAGTTAAAATAATATACTTACCGCCTGTTCAAAATCTGCAGACATTCCCATGCTTAACTCGACATCACCAATTTCAAGGTTTAGCTTCTTGCAAACGTCTTTCCTACAAGCAACTAGTGCCTTGTTGGCGGAAAAGAAAGTAGGTCGTATGAGAAGGATATCTTTTGGTTTAACGAAATGTACTGTCCTTACACACTTACTTCAAAGTCTGGATTGCGTCCTTCCTCCTCAACGCTACTTCCTAGAGCTCCAATTGTCATTAAGCCGGCAAACTGTAGTTTGGGACAGGTCTCCAGAATGTGTTTAACGATATCGCAGCACGATTCAGGAGTGCAGCCAGATTTATCTAAGAATAAATAAACAAACATCAAGCAGGACTCAATTTTAATTGTTGGGATAATTAACCATTCCGGTTAGTAGACAGATTTCCAATTTACTTCTTGTTGTGCAGTCCTTTTAGACTTAAATTCGCGTTATCTGATTGTTCGAAATGCAGTCAATCTCATACATGAAAAAATGATCATCATTTGCCGAGATGTAATAAAATCCCTTCAAACGTACTTTTATTCTATATTTTTTCATTCGGGTTCAAATTATCCAGAACACAATTTTTACTAACCATGTAGGGTTACTTGAATGGATTTTTAGTAACCATACAATGAAAACTACTAACTTGTGGTTAACGGGATAACGTGAAATTCGAGCCCTGAAAAACAGCAAGTTGGGTTACAGGTCCCGTTCCGCCACTGGGTTTGCAGGTGCATTTCTGAGCGTTTTGCTTGATTGAATGGAATGCTTACGTCGCTAGAGATCTGACAATCCAGATCATGTCTATTCAAAAGAGTTTGTGAAAAGAAATGCGAGGAGTACAGTGGTACAGTTTATGGAAAAACAAATCACGACTTACTTGTTTCTTCACTTGTGTTCACTTGCACCATCACTTTTAGGTTGTAACTTTTGTCTTGTTTCCCCCAAGAATTATTTAGCGCCGTCGCAAGCTTCGTTGTGTCAACAGTCTCCACCATGTACAAATTGGGCGCAGCTGCATATTAAAAATCAGAAGTTAAAACCTTTTTAGTAGGTAAATTTTTTTAGTAACTTTCAGACTTGATGATCGCTTTTAGCGTGAAACTGCAGTAACTTTTAGATCATCCATCTTGATAGTTTTAAACATCATACATATGAAAATATACATTTAATACATTAAAATATAATATATATTTATACAAATATAGTTTTCACAGGTAAAAAGCCACTTTTGTAGTGGAGATACTACAAAATAAAGTCATTAGTATTATTATATTATTGTCATTGACTGACTATGCTACAGTTTTGAAACACTGAGTAATGTCATACCTGTCAAATTGTTGCATTTATTCCGTTGTAAATGACCAATGAAATGCCACTTGATATCTTTTAATTCAAGAATCTTAAAACAGTAGAAAGTTCAGTTCAACAGTTCAGTGTATGCTATTGCACAACTGATCACTTTGCCAATCAAATCTTTCCATTTACATATATCATACCTTGGGATTGCTTGCTTTCTCTACAAGTTCTTGTACCTAATATATAGAGAAAAAAAGCAGCAGTGGAAATATGATGTAATATTCCTTGTTTGCACATTGGCATTCTAACCAAGGATTATTCAATTACTGGAATGTTAAAAAGGAAATGTACTAATAGTGAATATTTCCCTATCTACCAGATTCAATATTGGAAGTGTGTAAATTATACAGTCAATATTCCAAACATAAACACTGCAAGATGTCTCTCATGAATGTCACCTAAGACAGGGCATGAAATTTGAAATCTTCAATTTATCATCCAGATTGGATACCAGGCTTTGGAACCAGGTATCCCCTCCTGAAATCTAATATCCAACCTTTGGATACTTGACATTCACATTTCCAGTGTCCGAACAAGGAAAACTAACTGGAATAAAATAAAAACAAATTTTCTTCATCATAACAGATCATTTATATCTTACTGTAACAGTTTGGAGGAGTAGCATTTTAAATTCTGTAACAGATTTGTAAACAAGTTTGAAATTCTCATTAGATATCATAGAGTCCCATACTCTGTTGAAAGCAGTACTACGTGTTACACTAGTTCATTGCACAATAACTGCATGCAAAGCTCTTTCAGCTGGATTAGTCCCTAGTGTTGCAGTTTTGACTTTTGACAAGCAGCAGTACAACCACTGGAATATCTGCTAGATGGGCTTCAGCTATTCTAATATTAACATTTTTAAGGTATCCCATCAGGATACTCAGCTTGTAAAACCTAGTATCCAAATTTAAAGTCTAGTATGCCCTGGACATCAGGAATGGGTCACATATAAACAGAAATTGTATCAGCTATATATCCTGCTGCTTACATAATTCTCACCAAAATGATAATGCCCACATTGGTAAAGCTCCACTATAGATTCAACTGGCTTGGTTTTACTCACAGCAACCAAACGTGGAACAGACCCAGTCAGATCCTAAAAATATGAATGAAAACTACTATAAATGAACTGGCTCGATTTAACCCATTATCAACCATATCCTTAAGTTATTCTGTTGTCAAGGAAATACCTCTATGTGATCAGCTTATGCCATAAGTAAGTTCAAATTCCTTACTATCACTCCTATGGTCATGCACCAGAATATCTCCATATTTTTAGAACTTTAATGGTCCATAAAATACTAGGTCAGGGGGGGATAAGCAGTATAGACCAAACAATTATTGGGCTAATGTTCAGATTTTTTGACATAAAAAGGTATTTTGGGATTAGCTACACCTCAAATGAAGTTTCTTTGTAGTCATGTCCTTTGATACACTTACAGGTAGAAATGATTTATGATTTTCAAGTGCATTTATCTGGTTTGCTATTGAACTACCCTCTGCCTTCACACCAGTTTCCCTCTCTCACAATTTTTTCTACCCTCTGCCTTGTCTCTCTCCCTCTTCCCTTGTCCCCTCTCTTCCCACCCTCTCTCTCCACCGCTTCCCTTACCTCACATTTCTTACAAGCCTCTCCCTCTGTCACCTCTTAAATATACAGAGAGTGACTAATACACATTAATCCATATATACAGTGACATAAAGAGACAATAATACACAGAGAGTAGAGCAATTCTGTTACTATACGAAAGTAAATTGGAAAAAACCGGAAAACGTGACTCACAGCCTTATGAATGTCGGTTTTCTGACCAAGCTTTGCAGGAAAATGCAATACCGGTACACTACTAAAATGTCAAGTTAGACATACCGGCGTTCTTCTTTGAGCTGCACTTTGGATACGACCCAAAACATTTTTCAAAGCTGCGCTCAGCGAGGAGTCTGTCATAGCACGAAACATAAATGGTGAAAAACTTGATTACAAGCGAAAAGTCGAAACGGCAAGACCGCCGATGCGCTTAAGGGTAACAAAAATAGAAAGTACTAACGCTGACCGGAAATGATTGCCAACACTATTTTCTTAGAAAAAATCTTTCTAGTCATCGAAGATGCAGATTTCTTGATTACCAGGAAACCATTTGACGAGAACTGAAACTCGAAAATTGCAGGAGCACATGTTCAACTTTGAAAGTTTTCTGGGTTAGTAACTTTGATCATTTCTAGTTGTTCCAAACAATGCGTTTTCGGGGAAAGATGTTACTTTTTGTGGTGCTGTATTCAGTACTTGTTGTAGCCAGTAACTTGTACTAAAATGCGTATCAGTCAAGAAGGGTAAAATTGCTTGGCTGGACCAGCATTCTGTTCTATTGCTGGTGTCAAAGAACAATCTTAGGGTTAACTTCCTGTACAACTGAAGTTTAAACGATAAAATTTCAAATCTGAAAGTTAAGAAAAATCAAGTTTCCTCTTGGCTGATTCTGCCAGGTAGTGATTCTTGTTCATGTTATTGAGGAAGTTTAAACCACTGGCATTGCAAGCTGCAAAACAAAAACTGTTGCTCGGAATCGTGTCGTATGCTTACATAAAGTTCAATAATCGTGCAACCTTCTACCTTCGATAGGGAGTCATGGAACTCAGGACGGACGCGATGATTGGTTGAGATGTTGCAAAATTTCTACTAACATATCGTTGGAATTGTAAAGGTAGGTCTCTGGGCGACTATTTATCCTAGCTTTGTATCGCCACGATAGTGACTGAACTACGTATTACTTGTTGAACCGTTTACCTTATCTGTGATATAAAGAGTCGTTCTCTGACCTGGAATTATTTTATTTTCGAGCTTTCGACTGTCTGGCTACAGTCTTCAACGGGAAGAGAACGACTCTTTATATCATGTATAAACCTGACCGCGCATCCTCTATCTTTAAATAAGCTTTTACCTTATCCTTTAGTTTTTACAACAGTAAAGATTTGACAGGACGTTTGAACCTCAAGAAGTTATCACTCATGTTAGTTTAAAGGAAAAAAAAAAAATGCTTAAATCTGCGAGACAACGAGGTATGCGCGTCGTTTTTCAATATCTGCCTCTCGGCTTCATGTGTCCTCTACGAGTGTTTACTTTCGCTCTCTCTGTCACTGTTTGTCGTCTGAACGCGCCAGTAAACGCGCTAGGCATTTCGGGGTTTTGCCTGTGGTTACGACTTATCAGTCTGATAAACGAACCATAAAAAACAAAACAACCACCAAAAATAGAAAAAAAAAAAAAAAAAAAACAAAGAAAGAAAACCAACTTAGAGTTCTTATCTATAGAACGGAAACAGGACTAACTGCTTCCCGACGGGAGCTCTCCCTTTGACTAATAAATTCGTGTGGCGTTAGCCCGAGTAAAATAAGTCCCGCCGGGAAGAGTTAATACACGGAATTCGTCCATGTAAACGCTTTCGACTTCTCACTAGAACTCATAACCGGCTACAGTTTGAGGAAGTACGGAATAAAATGTTAATGACCGTAAAATAGAGTCATAATATTACCGCATTTCTTAAGAATGACTCTTATAGCAAGCTGTATTATTTTGTATTTTCGACTTCTCACACCCGCAGGCAAAGCTTCCACAGTATTACTAAAGTGCGAGATGAACAACTGCTGAAGAATATATTGGTAGTACAGTGAAACTGTTGGAAATCAAACATTAACCAGGTTTTCGTGTGTCACTTTCGATTTCACCCTTGTCTGGATTTGTTTAGAGGTAACACGATCACGACAAGTCCGTTCGCAGTTTGTGTTCTTGTAGAATAAAATATATCAACGTTCCTCAAGTTTTTTGCACTGATTCTGCTACGTTGAGAGCAAGCAGCCAATGAAAGTTTATCGAAAACCAATCCCGGCTGACAATTTGAAGTAATAGACAAGAAAACATACTCCGAATAGAATCATCTTGAAAACTCAAGATATGGGTAAATGCAAGACGGGAATTAAACTGGTAATATTTGTAATGAAGCCGAAATATTACCAGTTTAGTTCCCGTTTTGCATTTACTCATATCTTGAGTTCTCAAGATGATTCTATTCGGAGTATGTTTTCTACTCTATGAGAGTTTATCACATGACGTTACTCTTGCCTTCTTCTCATTGGTCAAACAAAACATTAGTCATTAAGTCATCCATTGTAACGTTTTACTTACCAAAAGTCATTGGACAGTTAGTCTGTACAAGCAATGTCACGTGAAACCTGACGAACCTTGTTCCCAGAGTAGTTTGGTATTGCATGAAGTGCGCATGTGCACAAGTCGTATGACTATCACTAGCTAAATGGCAGCGACACGGATGAAATTACATCGGGAAAAAACTTGAAAGTCTCGTTATTCAACGAACTTGTCAGTGATTAGAGGACAATCGATTCAAAACAGACCCCTCCTACAACAGCCAACTTTGAACACACGCAACCGAAACAAGTTCTGCGACGGTTGTGGCTAGAGGGTATGCCTGAAAAGGAGAATTAGGATTAGGATCAGGGTTAGGATAGGCAAAGATTAGGGTTAGGTTTGTGATTAGGGTTACGGTTAGTTCTAGTTCTAGTCCTAGCCCTAACCCTCCTTCTTTATGTCCTTCTAAACTTCTATATGTTTTCTCCGTCCAATTGTCATGCTTTAGTAAGAATACGTCAGTCACATTCCGTTTTTGGAAACACGAGGCACAGAACGGAAGGCGCTCAAACTTCCAGAAAAGTTCTTAGAAGATATTGACAAAGATCTTTTCCAACATTCGAGAATTCTGTCGAACGGTTTCATCTCAAGCCCGTCCAATACTTCGTGTTAAAAAAGGAAGAAACTAATACAAAGTTGACGACTTCAGACGAATGGAACTCCGACTGTTCAGCGAGAAGAAACTAGATTCTTTTTTTTTCATTGCAGACTTTACAGCATGGACAGAAAACCCCACCCTCAACGAAACAGGCGAGGAGGAAGACGCGGAGGAAACCAAGGAAGTCGGGGTCGTGGTGGTCATACAGGACGTGGGGGACACGGCTGGCAAGGAGGACGTGGAGAGAAAGGAGCAGCTCATGAACGAAAACCGGTTAGACTTGGATTCATGGCATTACAAGAGGCGCTTAAAGAGGAACCGGATAAAATTGCGTTAGATTTTGGATCACAAAGATGTTTACCTGCTTTTCACGATTTAGTTGACTCGAGAGAGATGAAACCAGATATGGTCAAGCTGCTTTTGAAGGTCCTTGCCAAAGTGTGCGAATGCCGAAGCAAAGAATACCTTTATTATCTTTTAAGCGAGGTGAATGATTCCATTTTCTTGCTGAAGCACGTCAAAGCATATTTATGTCGAATGACCCTCGGAAACTCGCCGTCCGACGACTTTGTTGAAATCATTGCAAATGCGACCACCCTTTTTCATACTCTTCTTCGGAGAATCCCGAGTTCCGCCGACAGTCTTCCGATCGTTGACCTGTTGATTACGGTAAAGAAATTGCAAGAACGAGGACTACAGTTTGATAGCGACGTTCTGGGCGAAATAAAAAAGCTGAGCGTTATACAAGAAGAATCTTATGCAGAAGTGGAAAGTCAAGTAAAACAACAGGATTCGGGTCATTCTGGGATGGCTATTGGTAAGCAGTTTAAGTCGTCTCTCTCCCTTTCAATACAGTATTTTGCCCTTTTATTTCAATGATTTCAATTTGGTCGAAAATTTCAACCACTGTCATTCCCAACGTCTTTCATGTTGCGTAAGTATTTCACGCAGGCTTCTGGCGGGTCTACGTTTTAAACGTACGAGTGAATGAGACCTGCAAATTGCGTAGCAACGTCCACATGCTGTACCGTTTGAATGCGAGTTTTCCTGTGTTGCTGCCGGTTTCTCGTAAGTACCAAGGAGATGATTCGGAGTTGGAAAAATACGTTTCGATGCGGTGGGCACAATATGCAACCTTTCGCTAGCCTCGTTCATATTTAGGCCAACAAGAATAAAGCCACGAAGTGAAACTAAACGTCCACACAAAACTACCAATAATAATTTTTTTAAAAAACTAACCTTTTGTAGAAGTGTGATAAATGCATTCACCATGGCGTCATTTTATGTTTGCTGCTGTAAATACCTAAACCACCGATACCAAAGTTGCATCAGTCATAAATGGAAACTTTTTATGTCAGATAATTACAATGACCATTTGATGAACGTACGTTTGGAGGAGTGTGTGTGTAATTTTGGGTTTAAGCCCTACATCACGGTATCCAGCTAGATGCCTTTGTGATTTGTACTTCACATAAGTAAATTCTTACCGAAGTAAATTCATTTATACTTCAGTTATACTTCACCGAAGTAAATTCATTTTCCTGCAATAATTCCTGTGCTATGCACACTTTCGTAATTGGTTGTAAAATTCGCAGTGGGAGAGGTTCTCGTACTTATCGACAAAGCGAAGGGTTGCTCAATGTTGTACAAGATATCGATAAGCAAAATGTGGCAGAATATCTAAATATCAGAGAAAAGATAATGGCTTAAAAATTTTGCAACTATTTGCTGTCATTCAAGAGTATCGTCATGCTCTAATGTTTGTATTTAACGCACTTTTAGCTTTATTTGAAACGCAAAAAAACATCCCTAAAACATATCCATGGTCATGCAGCAATCTTTAATCGAGATGTTTATCTTGGTCGTAGATTCCATTGGACCACCACCGAACAAGTTTCGAGAGATGTCAGTGGTTCCACGACACGAAGATATACATTCTGAGGATCCGGTGTACCTGAGACGTAACAAAGTAGACGGGGCCTATGAAGATCTCGACCATTACTTGGACGTGCAATTTCGTTTGTTGCGCGAGGACTTTGTGATGCCGCTGCGCGAGGGTATTAAAGAAATCATCGCGACAAACGGACGTGTGGATACTTTTAAAAGGCTCACCGATATCCGTGTATATTTCAACGTTCGTGTGCTTTACCCTGAATGCAGTGGCCAGGGCTTGGTATACCGCCTGAAGTTCGACAACAGCAAACTGCAACGCTATCGTTGGGAGAATGGCAAACGATTGATATTTGGATCTCTCCTTTGCCTCTCCAAAGACCAATTCCAAACTTTCCTCTTTTCCACTGTTGTTAACAGAAATGTGAAAGATCTAGCTCAGGTGAGTGGCTTTGGAAGACCTAAA
Organism: Heliopora coerulea; assembly: GCA_030142905.1. Lineage (NCBI taxonomy): Eukaryota > Metazoa > Cnidaria > Anthozoa > Scleralcyonacea > Helioporidae > Heliopora > Heliopora coerulea. The sequence continues at coordinate 2,146,918 of JASJOG010000015.1, read as the reverse complement.
TGTACTAGATCACAACGATAAAGAGCCAGGCAATAAAAGAATACCAAAGCTAGCCGTTTGACATGTATTATGCGTCACCTTGATGTTCAGAGCTTGTCAGGTTAATGTTCACTTCAGAGTATAAACAAAACTAGACGAGCCAGAAATAAGACGCACCTTTGTCTGTTTTGTCTTGTTTATAACTTGAATATCAAGCTGACATAATGAAGATTTTCGGTTTATGTTTTGTGCTTTACCCAAATGAAATTATCAATCTCCAGAACGGTTTCTTCTCATCAAATGATGCTTTGCTTTCCATGCCGAGGTATTTCCAGCACCTGACATGTCCTCAGTCTTAGGACTTGTTCAAGTGAAACTTTAAAATGGACGTTCGTGATAACTGTAGGTGGCAGAAGAAACCGATCAGTATATACGAATATGAAATCTTTTTGCCGTTGAAATTATTGCAGAGTTGGTTGTTCTGGTTTTAGAGTTGGATTGTGTAATTCTTCGCGATGCTTCGGGCCCAGATTCATTGAGTAGTGAGGTCAAACATCTCGTTATAAGGATTTCGCTCTTTCAAGAAGCTGTGTGATCAAAGCTTGAACATTTTAAATTTGTTTATTCAAGGGAATCGTGACAGTTAAGTTCGTTGGATCTGCCCACGAGATCGTGGGAATACAGCAAGATGATGTCTACGAAATGGTGGAAACAACAGCCTACTTTGAGGCTTATAGACATGTCCTTAAAGCCCTACAAGAAACAGAGCAAGGCGACTTACCGTTTGAGGTAAAAAAATTGAAATTTGATTTGCCAGGGACACATCTACACAACAGCTCCGTACCCAGTTACCTCGAGGAAGCCGCGATAGGAGAGTGCGCGCAAGTGTAAGGACCTCTATAATATTGAGGTCCAGACCTTCCAGACCTTCCCAAGCACCTTTGCGTACTTGTATCTCCCGCGGCTTTCTCGATAGTGCCTGGTCGATGTGTGGTGGTACGACGCTGTGCACACAATAAGATTGTTGCATATCATTCTTGGTCCCCGGCGTGTTATCCTGGGAAAACTCTTGTGACTAAATCGTATACATTAGGACGAACAATTGTGTCCTACATTCGTGCTTGGTAGATCGTCTTTAAAACCGAGTTGAAAAATATGTGATTTATCTGTCGTGTGAGAGTCATACTTTCGCTCATTGAGCAGGATATCAAATCAGCGTAAATAATGTAAAATAACAAACGTTACTTAGGTTACCACTTGTGATATAAGCCCGGATCAGAAATCAAGTTCAATAGGCTTGCAAATTTCAGAGCTGAGAGCTCGAGCAAAGCTGGGCCTTCTCTCTGTAATTCTTATTCAAGAGGCTCAGTATCAGCTGTAGACTTGCTACAAGGCGACTTCTTATCTTGCCAAGCGAGAAATTGATACAAAGTCGCAAGAGACGGCGAGAACTCGACTTATTCCGCTTGCTAGAAATCGAATTTATTTTGCTAAAATTGGCGCGAAACGTTAATGAAGTCATTGAAGACTGTCATTTTTGATTTGTTAAAATACCAACACGCCTCCGACCAAAATACAAGTCGGAAAAAAAATGGCGCTAAGCAGCCTGGAAAAGTCCGCTTTCTCTCCAATTTTTTTTTCCTTTTCCCCACCAAAAAAAAACAAAACAAAAGAAAACGGGCTTTGAGAAAGTCTTTGTCAGCTGCAATAAAACAAGCAGGCTCAGTATCGATTGGGACAAAACTGACTGTCCTAGCAGGATAACTAATTCCTCACAAAGGACATTTCTAGTGGAAGAACTTAATGTAGCTTCAGCAAATTTTGCGAGGGGCACACTCAGTACATTTAAGGAGGTGTAAACAAGTAAACATGGCATACTGTACACACACAATCGTGGAAATGTCTAATTTCATGGTGCTTAAAGATTACATTGTTGTACCAAGTGGGGATTACCCTTGACGTGGCTCAGTGTTTTTGTAGGGGGTCTGTGGCCCCCAAGCCTCCCAGCAGTTTCGCCACAAGTCCCGGCACCTTTCAACATTTACCTTATATCCACCGATCGATTTAACTTTTTTCCCATTCTAGAATTATTTTGTTGCCTGCAGTCCAGACGTTACTTCCCCAAGTTACCTGCGCCGAGCACATTTTCAAGAAGCGGCAGTTTTTGATTTTTCACCGATTTTGAGGGAGACAAGTGCGGATGAAGTACAGCACCAAAGTCTTCTACAACGATTAATGACAATGCGTATCAGAGCAGTGGATGCTACGAAAGGTAAACCGAACACGTTAGTGAAAGTTGATCGTGAAGGCCGTCGAAACGTCAGTCACTACAGTCTTTCTGAAGACTACGCTAATCTGGACGATCAACTTTCATCAACACACACTAATTCTTTCTGACTTTCGGACCATCTGCTTTTAAGGCAAACAGAACTGAGATGCATCCGTCTAACTTTGCGAACTGCTTTCTTATTTACAGTTCCAGTTCTTGACACCTACAGCTGGCCATCAGCAGAAGACATGGGGTTAGATGATTCTCAGTTAGATTCATTGAAGATAGCATTGACCAAAGAACTTGCTATCATACAGGGACCTCCAGGGACAGGCAAGACATACATGGGACTGAAGGTGAAGTATACAAACATGCATAACAAAGTTTGCCATATTAGTCCAAAGTAGACAAAGCATGTTGCATTTTAAGTCAATATTTAAATTTGTTTGTTCACTGTTTGTGCATGTTAGATCGCCAAGCTTCTCTTACATAACAAGGACGTATGGTTAAGAGACATCGAGGAAGATGTTGCTGAAGATGGTAAAGTAAAGAAGAATACAAAACCAATCTTAGTTATTTGTTACACCAACCACGCCTTAGACCAATTTCTCGAAGGCATCCAAAAGTTTCATCCGGAGGGGATAATTCGTATTGGAGGCCGTAGCAGCAGCGAGGCTTTGAAATCTAAGAATTTAAGTGCAGTCAAACAACATATGCAGAAAGACAGAAAAGTACCAAGGCACATTCACCGAGGGTTTGCGGAAGTGAGAACTGACCTGGAAGATATTACAAGTAAGGCTTCTTCTTATTTAACTGATCAATGAAACGAGTATCAAAATATAAAGTATCCCGTAAGGCCTAGGATTCTACCATTTTTATATATAGTGTTGGTAATTACTCGGTACTAATTTCACCAGTTCATGATTATTATTATTACTGGTCTGACAATCTACTTAGTAATTATGTACCGACACCTAAATTGCAAATTAATGTTGGCTGATTTGCTAACTATGAGCTGAGCTTGTTTAATGTGATACTAAAGTTCGCTTGGTAATTGTTAATTTAGAGTTTTAATGACTGGTAAAAAAGGCGGATATGAGAGCATTGTCAGGAATGGTGTTGCATCGTATCTTACGGTTTGGTATGCTATGTATAATGGGAAATATAGTTTGATATGATATTGTGCAATATATATTATATCATATATCGTATAATATGATCTGTGATAATGTATGCGATATGTGATGCAATGTATAACATCATATGACATGGTATGGTATGCTGTAGCAAGGTATTCTGTGGTGTGCAATGAAATAGTAAAATGGTGGAGTAATATTGTATGATGGTGCAGGATATGGTATGGTATGGTATCATGTCATGTCGCATATTATCGGAATACTATTGTACGCTGAAGTAGGTTATAAGATGTCAATTAACTATGATTACCTTAATTCTTGATCTCAGGACGTATGACGTTATCTACAGACGCTCTCAAGAAATGCCGAGAGAACATTTTGACAGAAAGTACTCTGAAACGGTTTGGACTGATCACTGAAGAGCAATACAAAGCACTGAAGAAGCCATATCGAAAGAAGATCGTTCAAGGCTCTGTGATTGTAGAATGGCTACAATTAACGTCGGTCGATGTGAAGGAAGAAAAGGTACCCTTGGCGGTGACATCAGGTTGGTGTAACTAAACCGAAGTAGGTTGAAAAGAGATTGATTGGAGATTCAATTGAACAAAGTTCAGGTGTGATTACGTCGTTGTCCAGATAAACAAGGTACTTTCCCTCGGAAAGGAAAACTGTGAAAATCATGAACCTCTATAAGAAAAGTCCAGTTCTTTTCCACATTGCTCGTGTCGACCGCACACAGGGTAAATAGGTACACATTCCCTATATTTCGTTGGCGCGATTGGTTCAATATTGGAAAAATAAAGTCGTATGTAGCGAAGTACGACAGAAAATCACTGCTTTTACCAAATGAGCAAAGTCCCTGAATCCGAGGAGAAGCAAGCATTCGTCGCGTTTTCAAACTCCGATTGTTGGGCACAACGCTGTAATGATTTATTCACATTTCCTAGCTCTTACTACCACTTACTCACAAGTGAAAGGGTTTCTTCTGATTGTTAGAGATTAGTGGGTTGTTCACGTTTGATAGTTTACAAAATATGTGCATTCCGTCATTCTTTGTCAAAGTAAAGTTGGGTTTGTACTTCACCCGTTACAATCGAAAATCATAGTTGGCGTCTTAAACCACACCAGGCGACATGAAACAACACAACTTAAGAAAACATAACGAAACGAAGGTAAAAGTAAAAAAGCAGCAGTGTATTTTGGTTTTTCCGTGAGCTTAACCTGATTATTTTATAGCTCAGATTTGGTGTAGTACCGGAGTAGTTCCAGTGGAAACACTGCAAACTGGTGCTTCTTTCTGTAGGTGAATTTGAAGCCGCGTTCACACTAACGTCCTAGGTCTGGCCTGATCCTGACCTGGGCCAAGATTTTTGATAGTTCGAACGGGTTATACCTGGACCTGGCCTGGTCCCGCTCAAATTTTCGCGACAAGAAGCGCTAGGGCTAAACAGTTAACACGGTTCTTAAATGTAATGTTGCTAGTTGAAGGAAATTTACTGCGCTCTGTGAGTTCATTGAACCACGGCATACTTTACATGTAGGTTTTATCGACATTAAGGGCAAATTCTTTGACAAACAATGAGACCAAACTTCAGTTCATGCCATAGCGTGAATGTATTTAAAATAATCTTGCGTTGTCAAGTTTCAATCGCACGAAATAACTTCTGCCGGCGAAGCGTCCTTTCGCGTTTTCTACAGCAATAGCTAAAACCAGGGAAACGTTGCCGAGTCCGCAATTGTCAAAGCGTGACCCTTCCAGGCTAAAGTGAGCCTGTTCTAATTTGGCCTGAGAGTATAGTGTGAACAGATCCACTTATACCTTGGTCTGGCCTAGGTCAGGCCCAGGTCAGGCTTAGGCCGATAGTGTGAACGCGGCTCAAGTATTATGTAATGTTACCCATGACTCGCTTATTAGTAACTTTGCGTGTAATGTATCTCGCAGTGCTTACGACTTTAAATTAAGAAAAACGACTTCGAGACAAGATGGTAATCTTTTTAGACACATGTGGGTGTGTTTTTGACGTTTTCGTGAAATTTGAATTTGTTTTAGAACCGGTTGAACTTCTTGAGAATGGTCCAGTTACGTTCGATGGAAGAATGGAAAGACAACATAGAATTGCTGGGATGGAATTTGGTGGCAAAGACTTCTCTCTCGTGGCTAAAATAATGACTGGTAGCGTAGGAACTATAGTGAGCAAAGCAAGATCGAAGGGTGCTTGGATGGACAACTGCAAGTCACTGTTTGTCGATACAGACGGTTTTGTAACGTTTGCAGTCGGAGGAGTTGGATTGATTAACAGTAGGACGAAGGTGAATGACGGTCAACATCATGAAATCGCGCTCGTTTACGTCGCAGAAGAAGGAAGGTGGGTAGATATCGCGTAAGAGAAAACCATGTGATCTAAAAATAAACGAACGGAAATGTTGTTCCTGTGATATTTCCGGTAATTATCCCTCGCCAAACTTGCGATGGGGAGGCCGACGCTAGACGAAGCTTGGCTTCGAAGGGAGAGCTCCCACCGGAAAAGAGTTAATGTTTCTGCGAAATTTATCGCCAGCGTAATTTGGCTTTCTGATTACTTGGTCAGCGGCTCACCCCTACTGGCTAGACGCCCAGTTACAGGGCACGAATGAAAGTCGTTATAGGAAAAGATGCGAAGGTTATAACAAGTACAGATGCTGATGCTCAGGCAGCACTTCCTCGTTAGTTATTTTAAGACCTGAAGTAGTTATCCATGTATCCTCTCGTTCTCCTTGGCTAATTGATCATTATACCAACGAAATATGTCCCAGATAGCCTTAAAGAATACGTTGAGGTTGATTCACACAGCTTTTACTGACTACCTTATATGATTTATTCTGTATATAGAGTGCTTCTGTACGTTGACCATGAACTTGAAGACGACTCTCTCTTACCTTTAACGGCAGACAACCGGGAAGATGTTGTCAAAGTGGGATTTACTTGTGACAATTTTCCTCTGCAACAGTCCTATTTCTCCGGCACTATCAACAGTTTGACCTACCACCCAAATTCCGCTTACAAAGAACAGGTTGCTGGAGAAGGTAATTTGAGGTTTGGTTTGAAATTTCTGGTGGGGAAGTTTAGCTTGTATTGTCTAAACTTGGAATAATATGTGTGATCAGGCCGTGTTGAATTGTTCATGTGCTGACGCAGAGGCACATACACTCGTCTACTCACACACAGACAAGCAAATGCGTGCGCTTCTATGTGAATGTGTGCGTGCGTGAGCTTTCGTGCGTTCTGACGCGCGAGTCCGTAACCATGCGTATGTAGTTGTACGTGTGCTTTTGTGCATGACTGTTCGCGTGTGCGTGTACGTGTATGTGCTTTCGTGTATGTGTGTTGGTGCAGACCCTTTTAACAAGTTTAAATGCGTATAAGTTTTCGCGTTTGACATCACATGTTCCTTTCGAGTTCTTATGAATTCTTTTCAAATTTATTGATGTCAAGTGTAACCCAAGTGTAACCATGCGTTTGTACATGAACGCGTGTGTGCGCTTTCGTGCGTAATAAAGCGTGCGTACGTGTCATCCTTGCGTACTAACGCGCATGTGCGTTGACTGTGACTGTGGGTGTATATATTTGCATGCGCATGCTGGCGTATCGTTAATGCTTTGATATATATATATAATGTAATTGCAGGGTAGAGTTCAACCTTAAGCACTTTCATTTCATAAAGGTGGTGCTATCGTGGAAAACGAAGCTACGGCCATGCACGACCAGCGAATGGTCGACGGAGAATATGATGAAATGTTGGGAGAAATCGGGGAAAAAGTTCGTAGGGTCACTGATACTTTCATCGACGTGGTAGATCCGACGAAAGAGCACGTCGTTAAACAAGAGAGTGGCTGGAAAGTACAAGACCCCAAAAAACTGAAGAAAAGGATTGAACGCACTTTAAAACATGAACTGACGAGCTTGGATGTGATGAGTGACGTTGAAGCTAAACGCGTAGGAGATTTGTGGAAATTGAGCGTGCCTAATCGATGGCGTTTGTACAGAAAATGGACAAGTGAGATAGTTTCCAGTCACGAGAATACTGTGGCGAACATCCAAGAGGAATATGAACAAGGAATTCGAAAGTTAGAAGAAGTCCGGAACTTGCACAGTTTTGAAGTGCTGCGGGACTCTCAGGTCATTGGAATGACAACGACAGGTTAGTGTCAAGAGACGTGAGTTTGAAGATATATTAAGAAATCATTCATTCTTTAGCGTGCTCAGTCAAGTTGCGGATGCACGCAGGAAGTTAGAAGAGCAAGATAAAATAGTAAGAGTTCGTTGAGCCGATAACCGAGCTAATTTTTTCTCGTCTTTAAATTTTAAACTTAACAAAAAAAAACAAACTAAAACGTTTGCATGTGGGTAGCACTTTAAACTGATATTTGGCAGTAAAAGTTTGTCGTCAGTTAGACAATTTATAGATTGAGGCATGAACTTGGAATCTTTGTGAACTAAATGCTTGCTAAATTTTAGTGTCAGCTACCGCAGTTTTGGCGTAAATAACTAACCTATACCGTAAGTATAACATTTGTTTTTGTCTTTTATTTTTTCAGGAGCTGCGAAATACCGTGAAATTTTGCAGCGTGTTCGTCCACGAATCACGATCGTGGAAGAAGCAGCAGAAGTGCTGGAATCCCATATCGTTACAGCGTTGACACCAGCGTGTGAACATCTTATTTTAATAGGAGATCATAAACAGTTGCGTCCCAACCCAACGGTTTACGATCTCGCAAAGAACTACAAGCTGGATGTATCTCTGTTCGAGAGACTGGTCCATAATCGTAAGTGAGCTGCACATGACACCAAGGATTAGATCTCTCTCAATTCACGGCTTATTCAACTCGGCACTTTTTCGGATGTTAATTAACTTTATTTCGTCATGAATTAACGTAATTATTATATTGATGATGTTAAATTCACAAAAATAATGTATTACCTCTTTGCTCACCCTGTCTGGATAGGCTCACGTCTGAGGATTTTACTTGGCAAAGGGATACCGCTGGACAAAAGAGAGATAAACAACGTATTAACCTTTTCCGGTCCGTACCCAACTTTTTAATTTTACTCTGGCTAACGCCAGACAATTTAACTCGTCAAGGGGAGACATCTTGGACAGGAAAAGGTTAATGTCTTGTCAACATTACATTAGTATTGTTATTGTAAAATTCGTTAATATTTCATTAGGAACTACGCCAATGAGAACCTAGCATGTCGTCACACGATGGACAGTATCGAAAACCCAATAAAAACGTCTTAGGTCCTGGCCAAATGACGAAACATTGTAGGGGAACATTTGAGATCTTCCTTGTTCGCTCAAATATTTCTTCGTTTGCTCAACCGTGGAAATATTAATGCTGAAACAGAATTGTCTTACCGAGAAGTGAAACAAAATAGTTTCTCAATGAGTTGAGGAAATCCTTTTTTTTTTCTTCCCAGCCTGGATTTTTGTTCAGAAACATTGTTTCTTCGTTTGCCCACCGGAAAAACAATGTTACCTTGTTGCCAAGGACGTCACTGCATACACTAGTGCTCTGTATTCTCTGAATACGTGAATTTCTACCGCTTGTCAATGTTGTTTAGCTATGCTAGGGAAACAATGAAGGAAAAAAAATGTTTCAGCCTTGTTTGCCAAGGTCCTTAGGATTCCGTGTATTTTAAACAGAAAACTAAGTATCTGATACGGAATACTATCCGACACACATTACGAACTTAGCGATAATTCTTTCAAAACTAAGTTTTAATCTATAAAAAATCAAGTTAATTTTAATGTTTAATTTACAGGATTACCATTTGCGTGTCTGCGCGCTCAACACCGTATGAGGCCGGAAATTTCCCGAATGATGAAGCACATTTACCCTATACTAGAAGATCACGATTCCGTAAAAGATTTTGATAACATCAGAGGAGTAAACCGGAATATATTCTTCATCCAACATCATGTACCAGAGGTAGTTAAAGAAAAGGACTTTTCATTACTGTGTGTTTAGGTTTGAATTTTTGCTATGTTTCGAAATGTGGCATAATTTATTGGATTAGTTTCTGAAAACATTGCATTTTAAGTATTTGGATACTTGCAGAGCTGAAAAAGGTTTCATTGGAGGAACCTGACGGTCTTATAAACCTTGATTAAAAATAGACAACCTTATTCTAGACAACTGAGGATTTCTCTGTACAGGCAAAGAATTTCATTTATTAGTTGACTAGTGTTAGGGATGTTTTCAATTGCGTTAGACTTTGAAGGTTTTGTATTCCTTCCACTTGAAAAATAGTGAAACTGGAAATGCTTAAATTGCATTTTTTGCCACTCATGAACAGATATTCCGACAATTGCTCGAAAGATCCCGACCGACCGATGGGTTATCAAACGAACGTATCAAGAAACCGACCGATTGACTAGCGGACGGGTAAATTAACCAATGGGACAATGAGCAGGCGTAGTGACCAGCTCACCGACAGATAATCGGAAAAACCAATAATTCACCGACTGATTGACGAACTAACGAACTTACAAGATCGCGAAAAGGACTGAAACTGACATGCAAAGTTTCTCTCCACGGGCAGCCATTTAGGCTTCATTTTTTGCCCGGCCAAATGACTGGGAGTTAGCATTGCAGATATGGAAATCGAGTTCTCAGGGTTGCAATGACCGACCGCTGGACAGATTAACAGACAGACAGGTCGAAACCCAGACGAACCAACTGTCCAACCAATCGAAAGACAGACGAACAAACCTAGTGTGTTGAGTAGTATATGCTTATTCCAACTTTTACAACATAAGTAATGAGGTGTTCATTCACTTTGAGTCGTTGTGTCTAACCGTTCTCGTTTTGTTAAGACATCTGTAGATGACATTAAAAGTCATTCTAATGACCACGAAGCCAAGTTCATCGTAGCATTGTGTCGATACTTGCTTCAACAAGGCTACAAGGCATCGCAGATTACTATTCTCACGCCCTATGTTGGTCAGCTGATTGCCTTCAAAAAACACATGATACCTCCAACGTCTTTCAAAGGAGTCAGAGCTTGCACGGTTGACAACTTCCAAGGCGAGGAGAACGATATTATCTTGATGTCTTTGGTCCGGAGTAACGAAAAACACAAGATTGGCTTCCTGAGCACAGATAATCGCATCTGTGTGGCGTTATCCAGGGCGAAAAAGGGCTTCTTCTGCATCGGAAACATAGCCTTGTTTGAATCTCAGAACGACTTGTGGAAGAAGATAATCGGTGACATGCGAAAACTTGGCAATGTGGGCGAGGCTCTGACACTGGCTTGTCAAAATCATCCTGGAAAAAAGATCGAGGCGAGACGTAAGGAGGACTTTACGAAAGCTCCGAACGGCGGCTGCTTACAGCCATGCGAGTTTCGGCTCAAGTGTGGCCATGTCTGTGAGCAACTGTGCCATCCAAAAGACTTGGCTCACGAGGAGTACAAATGCCGGAAGCCCTGTGAGAAAGACGTGTGTCAGAAAGGTCACAAGTGCAAGAAAATATGCTACAAGGACTGCGGTGTGTGTCGAGAACCTGTGAAGAAAATCATACCTTCTTGCGGTCATGTGCAGTTAGTCCCGTGTCAACTCGACCCCGATGAGTTTTCATGCCAAGAGCCTTGTGAGAGGACCTTGCAGTGTGGTCACGTGTGTAACAAGAAATGCGGCGAAGATTGTGCCGAGGAATGTGTTGTTCTGGTTGAGAAGGAGTGGCCGCGTTGTGGTCATCGTAACAAAACGAAATGTCAAGTTGATGAAACTACGAGTCTTTGCGTATACCCGTGCCAAGATGTCTTGCTTTGCGGCCATAAGTGCCCCGGTAAGATGACTTGTTTGGGAAAAAGGGGAAAGGCAGTAATAATAATAAGAAGAATATTTAATGAGGAAACTCCACTCATTTTCCAAATGATTTTCAGGGAGGTCCTAACTGAGAATCAGGTTAAATACAAGGAAAACAAAATATGATATAAAAATACAAAATGATTAAATTGACCGCCACATATAAGATCAAAATAGATATAAAGTCATGACAAAATCTTACAAAGCCTATTTTTAAATAGGTTAAAGCTACCAATAATACAACGTGATATTGCACAAGGCATCGAAAGAGAATAAAAAGAAAAGCGAAGGGAAAGAATGATTAGGAAAATATGAGAAGGGAAGGAAAGCGAAAGCAGGAAATATATGGGAAGAAAAGGGATGAAATGGAGAAAGGGGAGGAGAGACGAGGTGGGAAGTTAAATGTTCTAAGTCAAGAAAGGAACGATACGGTCTGGAGACTAACGATAATAAGAGAAATGAATTGAGGTGAAGTGATGAGAAAGCGAGAATATAGACGAAAGGCGAGGTGAAGAGTAGAGATAGGCACTGAAAGGACGTTAAGGGAAGAAAATTAAACAGACTTATTAAATTTGATGATGAAATTCTCTCTTGATGTTACCCTGAGGATGATTCTGCGGTAGACCATTTTAAGTTTCTTCATTTTTCTGAGTTGCTTAGTCCGACGTGAATTTAAAGTAGTGATTGTGTGTATTGGTTTAGCTTGAATTTTTATTCACTGTCAATCAGGAACGTGTGGTGAGTGCAAACAAGGCCGTTTCCATGTACCATGCACCGGAAAGTGCGGTCGCGTCTTGTTCTGTGATCACAGTTGCAACGAGCCATGTACCAGCAGTTGTCCTCCCTGCTCACAAAAATGCCAAAACCGGTGTGTTCACAGCGCATGTAAGAAGAAATGTGGCGCGCCCTGTCCGCCATGCAACGAGCCTTGCACGTGGAAGTGCAATCACTACAAGTGTACAAAGAAGTGCGGAGAACAGTGCGATAGAGAGAGATGCAACGAACCTTGTAGGAAACAATTGAAAAAGTGTAAGCATCCGTGTATCGGTTTATGCGGGGAACCGTGTCCGACGAAATGCAGGATGTGTGATAAAGAAGAGGTGACGGAGATATTTTTCGGGACTGAAGACGAAGACGACGCGCGATTTGTGCAACTGGCTGATTGTGGTCACGTTTTTGAGGTCACAGGCATGGATCAGATGATGGACCTCGAGTGGGAAAAACGACAGAAAGGAGAAACTTCTAATGTTAAGATGGTGAAGTGTCCGAAATGCAGCGTGGCAATAAGGACTAGTTTACGATATGGTGAGTATCAACGTGGACAAATGTTGTAATTTAGTAAAAACCGACATGATAACTGTCTGTTCATCATATTTTTCGAAGCCACGACTAATCATGTTTAATTACTTTCGTCAATAACTTGTTAGATCGGAAGGCATTAACCCTAATCTTACGTTGCATCTAACCTCCAAATCCTTTGCTTGAATGGCTACGTTCACGTCTAACAGAAAATTCCAAGCATTCTGACGCTACGTTTACACTTGGCCAAATTTCTCCGGGTTCGTAGACACTCTGGGCACTTTTTCTTGCATTTTTTCAAAGCAGCCGGTTGCACTGAAGTAGTGAATCCGGTGTTAAAAGTCTTCGGATTGCACACGGAGCTGGATAAATATGAATCCGAAGGAGAATCTGGATACTTTGAATCCGGAGAGCTGAGACTCCAGAGAAATTTTCATCGTTTTTTGTGTATAACTACCCAAGTAGCCTGTGCTGGATCAATTTTTTTTTATCGGAAACTGTAATAAACAAAGAATGGAAAGAAATTTTTACAGTTGTCTTGGGTTACTTTCAATAAAATTCGAGGTTTACGTCCATTCTTAGATAAGAAAGCACTGTTTGCCTTAACACGAATATGCAACTAACCCAGATACGTTTTCCTGTGTGAACGGCCAACGAATGAGAATACATTTCAGGGTTAATCTGAATACTTTTTGAATCCGAAGACTTTTTCTGTAGTGTAAAAGTACCCTGAGAGCGTTGTCTAAAGAATTTTATCAGTTCAATAAAAATGATAAGAAATAATTTGTCTTTGGAACACTAGGTCCCTCAACACCAGTAAGATGCTTCAACCTCTGATTTACGATAATTAAATATACTGAATACCATTTTCTTTTTAGGAAATATAATTAAGAAAGTACTGAAAGATTTTGAAATGATAAAAATTAAAGTGGCTCAATTGGATGAGCAGGCAAAACAACAAACCGAAGATACCCTGGAAGAAGTGCGAGAGCTTAGCAAAAGCTTTCCGGTTGAAGCCAAGAAGATTACGAAGGTTTTGAAAAGTGATTACGTGAGCAGTAATGCTCTCAATCTTGCCCAGAACCAAACACGATTTCTCCGGTTTATGGCCAAGCTCAAGGAAATCGTAGACCAGTTGAAAAAGGACATGAGACAGTATCCAAGAATGAGCATTCACACTTCAGTTGTTGTGAACGAACTGGACGCTGAAGTTAGAGTTTTAAGGGACTGGGTTTGTCAATCCCGTCAGAGATTCGGAGAGCAAGAGTTGGAGGACTTCAACGAAGAACTTCATCGTAGCTTGCTACTTTTTACCCACAAGGCGTTGGAAACCCAGTTGGCAAACAGGGATGTTAACTTGGATGAAATTGAGAAAAAAGCCATAAAGAGGGTGGAAAAAGTGTTGGAGAAAGGAAAGAAACTGGGTAAAAAAGATAACCTATATTTATGAAAAAAGCTATAGGAATCTAAATCCGACGCCATGTGTAGGGCTGTTGGCAGCGGTATTGTACTGAATAGGCTCAGTCAGGGACAGCAACCTATTAATGGGCAATAATTTTGTTTACTGTCCGGGAAATATAAGCTGAGCCATGTGATGAATTGTTTTTATAATTTATACTAGAAAATCTGGTTTTCTGAATCCATATATATGTAATTTCTCCCGGCTCTTTTAAAGTTAGGTGAAATCATATTTTGAAGGTGATAATGCGCAGTGCTTCGCTGTAATCAAAAATGGCTAGTTTAAACCAAGTGCCTGTTCTTCTTCTTTCCAAGATCCTGACCAAAGAGAACGCTACATGAGGTTCCTTCAAACCATTTCCGAAACGTACTGTGATGACGTAAGATACGATGTTGTCACGGACTCTGAGAAAAAGATGATTGTTAAAGCAATGGATCTGAAGCAAGGCCATTGGTTCAAATGTCCAAAAGGTAAGCTGGAATTAAAATTTGAATTTTTTAAATTAAGGGTAACTGCCTACCGAGATTTACAAGCGGACAGGCGCTTTGTACAATTCTCATGGCAAACGGCCGAGAAACGTCAAACAATCAACCGACTTGGGGCTCCGCTAGTAGAAATAACTACCAGAACATGAATTTGCATGTGAATAGCGTGAAGAGAAAGGAAACTTTAACTAAATGAAGGGTACTAATGAATGGTAGTGAGTTGAATGGTATGTTGACGGCATACCATTTGGGTTGTTAGTTGTTTTTTTGGTGCGTAAATTTACCAGATGGTGGGTTGGTTCGCGTGTTGGTTGGTCAGTCGGTAAGTCAGACTGTTGGTTACGAGGAATTTAGTCGTTTGGTTGATTTCTTGATGACCTACTGAGTTACTTGACTAAGATAATTTGGTTGGTTGATTGCATGGTTTGTTTGTTGGTTTTCTTGATTGATTGGTTGGTTTGTTTGATTGATTGATTGATTGAATGGTTCGTTCGTTTGTTGGTAATATACCTGACTGGCTGGTTGGTTTTGATAGGTAGGCTGGTTGGTCGGTTGACTGAATGAATTGCTCGAATGGCTTATTGATTCAACTGATCATGAAATTAAATGAAATGATTGGTTGGTTGACTGACTGAATGATTAGTTAATTTAAAACTGGGATGCTGCGTGGGCGGCATAAAAAGTTAAAAGGTTGGTAGACTGCCGTTGGTAGACTATGAAGGGGCATAGCTCGAAACATTAGAATTCTTTATCATAAATTCGGCAGACTACCAACCTTTTAACTTTTTGTGCTGATTGGTTGATTGATCGCTTGGTTGATCAACTGACCAATCAATCGATATATTTAATCGATCAGGTGGCTCGGTCGGTTTGTTTGAGTCGACAGTACTGGGACTGGAACTAGACTTTTTCAAAGTCAGATGTGAGGTGTTCATCTAAATTCCTCAAATTAATTTAGATGACTAATTTGACTTAAATTCTGCCCTTCAAAATTTCAAGGTCACATTTATTGCATTGACCAATGTGGAGGTGCCATGGAAGAAGGCAAATGTCCTGAATGCCACTCAACGATTGGTGGAACCAACCACAGATTACGAGCTGACAACCGACTGGCTGGTGAAATGGATGGAGCTCGATATGCGGCCTGGTCTGAAACTGCCAATAATATGGGTAACTTTGATTTTGATAATCCTTGGTGAAAATGAACATGAAATCTCAGTGCGAGGTAATTGTGGGGAACAACGTTTCCTTTCACTAATAATACCCTTAATGTTGTGAGAAGTCTTTAGTTTGCTAGTTGTATCAAAAACTGAGAAAATAAAATGAAAGTTAGAACTGACTTGTTGTCATGTGTTCCATAACAAACCGTACAAAGGCGTTCCATAACAAATCGTTCTTTTGCTTACAGGTAACTTTCACCCATCGTAGAGGTAACGCAAAGCACAGGAATCAAATTTTCCTCGACGAAATTGTGCAATTGAGCTCTCCAAATTTTCAAACGTGTTCCCTTCTTTAGGCTTGCAAGTTTGTGCAAGCCTAAAGAAGATAAACAATTTGTCCAAAACTGCGATGTTCAACAAAAGTATATTTTGTAATTGATTTTTCTTACAATGGTTTTTTTTTCCACAGCAAAATATCCCATTCTATTCACTTTTGTTCGGCTTTGGCTCCGAGGTTGGATACCCGTTCGCTCCGGGTCAACTCAACGTAAATAAAAGTTTTAAAAGAAGTTTTTGAACAGGCCTGTTAATGAGTATTGCGTTCAAAGTTCTCTTCTTTCATAAAATTCAGCGCATGTCGTGTCTTAAATCTCGTGCCATCCAACCTGGGGTGCTTTCCATGTGGTGAAGCCCGAAGAGCTTCCGCGTGGAGTATGGCTGCTTTTTGGTGTAGAGGCGTGAGATTGCTTTCCTGCCGTAGTGGTGCAGTCATATATTTCGCCCTAAACTGTGTGCTGTTGTGGCAGCGTCTGTCCATGATTACGTGTTTTTGATTATGCACATTCGCGGAATTACATTCATTCTGTCTTCTCTTCGGTAATATCATCATTATCATTGGCACTAGTTTAAATTACTTCGCTTTATTCCTGACCAATTTACCATGCAGAGAACGTTGGAACATCTATAGGACCATCCATACCAAAATAAGCCACAAATGGTGCAGTTATACGAGCATTTTCGCGAGTTAAACTACTCGCGGCTTATTTAGGAGGCAAACAAAGTCACAGCAGACCATTCATACGAGTGGTCGCACCTTATCTTTAACTTAGGTTTACATTACTCGCGGCTTATTTTCTGCCGTACCAACGGCCCTAAACTTGTGGTTTGCGCTAAGTCTAGGGCTTGACATTGAAGATATATTAAGGAAGGTTTCTAATGAACAGCTTGATAGCCCATTGGCACGATACTTAATACAGTTCTTGGCGTATACAGTGATCAGTCTTGGCACTCCTTCGGCGTGGCATATGCATGGAATGCACCGTGACATCCAACAATGGGGAAAACCGGAAGTCACTAGCACACTCATAAATGGTTGTCAATTGGGTAATTTTTTAGTTGGGCATATGGTTTTACATTTAACCGTCATGAAAAAGGAAAAGATTCAGTAACAGGTATCTGTTCAGAAATAGATGTACATTATGTCTAAAACGAGATGAAAATCAAACGCTGCGGCGTAAACAGCTTAGTAAACTGAGCTGTTTGTTAGGCGGTAGTAAGACACATCTTAGTGGGCACAAGCGCGACCTTTGTACTTTCATGAAAAACACCAATGAGGGGGGGGGGCTTTGTTCAGCATAGTTATACGGTTAGTTAGGATATAAGTTTAGAAATACATATACCTTATTTCTAAACCGGGACGAAAGTCAAACGCGATGACTTTTGCTAAATTTGAAACTAGAAATGGCCACTTGGATTCTTGGAATTTTAATTAAGTGCTTTCCTGGTATTTAACGCGACAGATTTCTTAGTAATTTGACCTTTTTATCAGATCGTGATCATACCCCTGCATTTTGCAATGTATCAAATTGTGCATTTTTAATTTTCCGGAAGAAGTTAAACAACCCCAAGATGAGGCTTTGCTCAAATATGTTTTCCAGTATGTCCAGTCTTACATGAAATAAAGAACTCTACAAAGAAAAGGTGAGAACTACATCTATTTTACTGAAGCAAAAGGTAGTTTAAAGGCTATAAAGATATTACAGTACGCAATTATTATAAGTCCAAGTGATCCTCTGCCATTCCGTCGTGGAGACAACCATCTTGAATTTTCGAAACAGCCAGTAAGCAACACAAGAACTGGTTAATTTTTTTTCACGCATACCAGTATTATTTCCTGAAAGCCTCCCATTTCACGAAGAACGTTGAATAATAGGCCAACGTGCCCTCACTCATCTTTAATCCAAATGTCCTTTCTTTAACCTGTAGTTAAAATCCTAAGTTGATCTTGATGGCTGCAATCGGTCATCATATGACATAGACGAATAACGAAAACTGTTTGATGAAGATTTTAGAGAAACTACTCTATACTTTCTCGTGCAGTATCCCCAAGAGACCGGCAACTTCGTATTGCAAACAATCAGGAAGCCTTGTTCACAAGAGCATTGTTCTCAAGTCTGTTCATGGCTGCCAGAGTGTAACGAATATTCGTAACTCATGGGCTAAATGAATACTAACTGCAACATTAAATTATGAAAAAAAACAGGTCATATAGTATAACTGTAGTCGGGGTTCAGCAGCTAAAAGTTGAATTAAAAGCGAAAGTACAGTGAGGTTTATTTAACTGATGACGAACAGGACTCATTCAGGAACTACAGACAAACCACAGCTGACTCGTCATACATTATTTAATCATTTGAGTTGTATATTGCAGATTCCGAGATCCTCGGTCGACTATTTCCTTGGGCGTACCACACATTTAAACAATGCCCGACGAGACCGTGCTGACCGTGTGAAGGGCACAAGATTATTAACAGAAACGTCTGCAGCCAATATGCAACAATATGTCTTTATATTCGGTTTTGATGTACGATGTCAAGCCCTGAAATCAAACACTAAGAAAAGCGTTTGCAAAATGAATAGAAACCGAGTTTTTTAAACGTTCTTCGGGGATTTTGTTCGAAGGACCAAACACTCTCTTGAGCGTTAGATATATCTTCTCAACAGAACCAATTCTTGAAGGTGAAAGTTGAGCTAGAAGTTGTCTTAATTTATGGAAGTGTTTGATCATGGTTTCTCAAAATTATTGATAGTTCATAGAATGAACATTTGCCTTTTTATTTTAAAGATGTCGTCGAAAGGTCTCGATATTAAGACTCCTCATACACACTGGCACTTATACTGAAACGCCTAAAACTTTGCATTACATGTACCTGATCAATCCTAAAATGCTGTATTCCATAAAGGATAAAATTGGAGCCCTGCAAATTATGTCAAGGATAGCCATAAAAACAGTAAAAGCTTTTTTAATTATTAAATAGATCTTATGTTTCGTTGTCACTCGCAACATCTTCAGAGAATAGATAAACACACGTAGTCACTGCAGTTGCTTTAAATAGCGACACTACCCTACATATGTATTCAGTCTATCATTTATTCATTTTCTGAAGATGTTGCAGGATGCAACGAAATTTACGATCCATTAATGTTTTAAACTTTAAATGTTTTCAAGGCTCCGCTATATTTCCTAGGCTCGAATTCCTATCCAAAAATACTGAAAGAATTATGTTAAGAGCGCTAACAACAGCCAGTCCGCCAATCTGTATCGTGCATATAACGAAGCTTTAACTTTGAACAAGCTTCCAAGTAATTATCTTTTCGATTAGATTTATCGTCCACGAGATTTGTAAAGATATATATATAGTTACGATGTCTTTCTAATATTTATATCGTAATTTCTATTCGGAAAGTCAGATGTGCTTCAACCTTCGGGCTGCCAAATTTTTGCTTAATATTGTTATTGCTTTAATTCACAGAGGTGTTCGAGGATCAACCATTTGGTGCGCAGTGATGGCCAGTGCTCCCAAACGAAGTGCACGTTCGAGATCAGCTGAGGTAGGAAGAAATAGGAGGAGGCGTTACACAAAAAGCCACAGAGATAAAAACAACACTTTCCCCTCTACGGAGAAGAAGGATGAAATATTAACACAAAACTACACAACTCTTAGTCTCGAGAAATTGAGGAGCTTGAACAAGAAGCAACCAGATGAAATTGTCCAATCTCTTGCAAGTTCTACCTGGTTTGGAGACTTTCGAACATGTATCAAGAAAGAAAAAGTAATTCCACAGGATCTCTTTGAAGTCTTACTCGAGATATTTTCGAAAGGAAGTGAAAGTATTTGTAGGGACGATCTAAATAAAATTTACTGTGAACTGCCAGATTCTTTGTTCCTCCTGAAACACATCCCACATCACTTGACGATCATTGCCACAACATCACCACAAAAGGGAGCTCTAGTACTTTCCAATGCGATAAGAGTTTTGACTGTGCTAGTGCGGAAGATTCCTGGATGCTACGAAATTCTACCAATGAACGTCCTGAAGAGAGTACTACAAAAGTACCAACTTTCAGCAACGGCCATAGACGAGAGAATATTTAATGACTACAATCATCTGGTCGAAATTCATGAGGATTTATCAAAACCGAAACAAAGAAATGTAGACGTACAATCAACAAAACGTCCAGGTGAGAAAATCTACTATAACAGATTGTCTTCCAGAAAACGTAATGAGAAATTCACACAAAACAAGTAATAACAAGCGAACTACCTTGGCAAGGGCCTTAACTGGTATTCCTGGTTCATACATATCCCAAAAATAACTTCTAATTGACATGATTTTCAGTGTTGTCTAAAATCCGGATATTTTACAACAACTTAATCTTGTGCAACATCAAAATATTTTCAGAATACCATTGTTAATCTATCTACGATCGATACTGCCAGCGAAAAACATCACAGATCCCCGATTATGCACATTTGTGCATAAATTACGTTCTACCGCTTTGTATTAATCTCCTTGGATTAATTCTGAGGGCCACTAGGGAGAATACGTTTGTAATTGGTGTTACCCTCATGAAATAAAATTTGACGTATTGAATTGTATTGAATTGTATTGTATTGCATTGCATCGCATTGTATTGCATTGTATTACATTGTATTCTATTGCATTGCATTGTATTGCATCCCATTGTATTGCATCCCATTGCATTGCATTGCATTGCATTGTATTGTATTGTATTGAATCCCATTGTATTGCATTGCATTGCATTGCATCCCATTGTATTGCATCCCATTGCATTGCATTGCATTGCATTGCATTGCATTGCATTGTATTGTATTTTATTGTATTGAATCCCATTGTATTGCATTGCATTGCATTGCATCCCATTGTATTGCATCCCATTGCATTGCATCCCATTGCATTGCATTGCATTGCATTGTATTGCATTGCATTGTATTGTAATTTTAATCGTGAGATTTCTGGTAAAATAATTAGTTCGGGATGCGAATACCCACTATAACTCCCCGTCCTGCATGTGTGACCTAATGAAAAATTTATGTAACATTTTTATGCAAACGACCATGTCACAGTGAGGTCTAGCCTGTGCGCAGTGCTCGCGTGGTTAGAACATGCCACTTACTTCCGTTTCATAGGATTTATATTTGTCAAATCAAATTGCTTTGTAGAATAACAGTACATCACAGCTCTACGTGCAATCCATACGTTAAATAAGGTCAAATGACGATGGTCGAATCAATTTCTTGACAGTTACGGTGACCTTGTTGTTGGGCAGTACGGGGGGTGTTGTTATTAATTGAGACAGTTTTTATCTACAACACAATCTCAGACGCGTGGCATAGTCACTGCCCTTTAAATTTCTGAAAATATGGTAATAATACTCTGGAAAATCGAAAGCACGGGGCGAACGCAGTCCCTGTATGAGATCTAAAATGGGGGGCCGTGATTGTTTCACTGATAATAGAAATTATTTCGTTTATGAAAAACATCTTTTAGCTTCACGGCAAGTCCGAAGATCAATGATCGCCAACTAAACTGGTTGGCACATCCTGATAAAAATCAGTTGCACAGACACAGTATTCAACTACAATCATTTCCAACCATCATTTCGCCTCTTTCGCCCACTGTGTCGAAAAAGACCTCAGCAAACAAGCCAGTGCCGTTCATACATCGTTTTGCTCGTCTGGAACACCGAATTGTAGGCAGGAAACCAGGGGGCGTACATAGCCCATTTTAAGTGGAAAGTGCGAAGTTTGATTTGTCCGAACATTCTTCTTTTCTTAAAATTCCTCAAATTATCTTTTACGCTCGTGGATTCAGACACCACGGCTACCCGTCCAACAGAGTTAATCCTCGTCGGCCTCATCTTTTAACAGTCAACAACAGTCAAGCGTTTAATAATAACTTCAAAATCACAGGGGATACCTTTTCCGTTTATATTTCTATTGCCTTTGGACCTTGGGTTCCACACGTAAATAGACATACCGACCAAATTTTCTCGAACTGTAGGACACATTTCCCCATATTGGCCAAATTTTGTCGGGTTTTTTGACACCCCTGTACATCCCCATTGTATTAACCCCTGATGGAAACCATCTTGAACTATATTTTATGACCATTTTATCAAGCGGCTGAAAATGGGTTACTACTGATTGATTACTGAATAGACGAACCTTGTGCTTCACGTTCTCTTCTCTTCACGTTTTTTTTTCTACGGCTTGACTTAGAATACAACACCAACGTACAAATTCACGTCACTGTTATATTCGTAGTGCAATAATAAATAATATGTTTTTTTCGTATGCAGATGAATTTTCAAAAGTTCCTGATCAAGGACCACCTCCAGATGATTTCCGTACAATTCAAATTTTACCCGGACGCGATGACATTTTCCGAGATGATTATCCGTATCTGCGAGAAAATCTCGTCGAAGGACAATACACAGACTTGGAGCACTACCTCGACGTGCATTTCCGACTGTTGTACGAAGACTTTCAGGCTCCGCTTCGAGAAGGGATAAACATGTTGGTCCGTCGAGTAGAAGCACGTAAAAAAGAGCCAGAAAAAATGGCCAGCAAAGGAATTGGCCGAATAGATAACGTCTATGTGTACGAAGGAGTGCGGATACTAAATCCAGTTTGCGATCGGAATGGACTGGTGTTTCGTTTGACATTTGACGTGACCAAATTTGGTAAAAGTTTTGTTTGGGAAACTACAAGAAGACTTACCTACGGCTCTCTCTTATGTCTGTCCAAAGACGATTTCCAAACCTTCTTTTTTGCCGTCGTTGCTAACAGCGATGCTAGGCAGCTAAAGAAGGTAAAGATATTGTAAGAACTGTGTTGATCACTTTTTTGAAGAGGTGGAGTAACCTTCCCCTTCCCATATTCCAAAACGACCTACTTATTTTTAACCATCACTCTAGCCCTTGTCCCAGCTTTGGGATTAAAATTTTGGCTGTCACATAAA
Organism: Heliopora coerulea; assembly: GCA_030142905.1. Classification (NCBI taxonomy): domain Eukaryota; kingdom Metazoa; phylum Cnidaria; class Anthozoa; order Scleralcyonacea; family Helioporidae; genus Heliopora; species Heliopora coerulea. The sequence goes on along the minus strand of JASJOG010000015.1, from coordinate 2,123,955 downwards.
TTCTAAATTGATGTAAAGCAAATAGCAACAATAACAACAGCACCAGAAATAACAACATAAACACTAGCACGGCAACAACAACAACAACAACAACGACAATAACAACAACGACAACAACGACAATAACAACAACGACAATAACAACAACAACAACAACGACAACGACAACAACGACAACAACGACAACGACAACAACAATGACAATAACAACAACAACAACAACGACGACGACGACAACAACGACGACGACGACGACAACGACGACGACAACACGACAACGACAACAACAACAACGACAACAACAACAACGACGACAACAACAACAACAACGACAACAACAACGACAACAACAACAACGACAACAACAACAACGACAACAACAACAACGACAACAACAACAACAACGACAACAACAACGACAACAACAACAACGACAACAACGACAATATCAATGACGACAAAAAAACAACACACTGATTATATCAGAAAGCAAGCCAATCCAACATTTCCCCCTAATATTCGAGTATTTACAACTCTACTTCTTTCTCTTGAGAAAACCACAACTGGGATACTTTGTCTTCGTTTCACTCCGTTAAACAGGGTAAACTCGATATCAAGATCATGCTTAACCCTTACGAGAAGGTCAACCTTGAGATTGATGATGTCTTTCTTATGGCCGAATCAAGAGCCTATTTTGAAGCTTGCAGACATGTATTAACTAGACTTCAGGAGACTGAAGAGTTACCCTTTCAGGTACAGTTCTATTCTAGACTCCTTACCTTTTGGCAAAGTCTTTGGTAGGTGGTCAATAGCGTTGTCTGATGAAATATGTCGTAAGTGGGAGTCTACTATCTGAGTACGGTCAACACAACTCCAACCAATATTTAATCCCAGACCACCTTCTCCTAGACCTCTGGTCTGATAATCAAAGTCGTCAGGATTTGCATTTACTTCGGCTACTGCAGTCTCAAGGCTGTTTTAACCTTCACAAGTGCTACTTTCTGCACTGTGTCAACTTGAAATTTCACTCCTCTAAACCAATTAGAAATGAGATATTTTTCATGTACCTTATCAATACATCAAATATAATTCATGCAAATTGCTTTAGAATAAGTTCTATGTTCATATGACGTCTCCTAAATATCTAATTTCCCAACTCTTTCAGCAATATCTGGTTGAGTGCAGACCTGAAGTAGATCACCCTGCGTACTTGAGGTCGCACGATGTCGAATATGACTTTTCTTGTATCTATAAAGACACAACTCACGAAGGTAAGGGAGATGAAAAGTTTTTTTTCCGATTTTGCTTCTGTTCGGCCATCTCGGTTGTCGTCTCGAGATCATGTCTTTTTTCTCGCTGAAATTACTTTAAGGATCGTTTACTCAAGACTTATCAAAATATAGATCAATCCAAGATAAATCTTTGATCGACCTCAGCTCAAGCTTAGTCTACGTCCACACCGGACCAGATTTTGGCTATCTAAATACACATCGTATTACCTTGAGTCTCTAACTCGAACCACTCAAGTAAAAGAAACATTCCTCACAAAATGAATTGAATTCGAAGCCATGCACATTATTACTAAGTTTCCTACACAGTTTATGCCAGTGTTTGGCGCCTACTGTAAGCGGTGTGCTACTTGTCTTGTCTAATATTTGAATCTGGTCTTCCCCAAAGGACGAGAATCCGTTTTCAGAACTTGATATTTTCCAAGGAAACACAACCTCTGTTTTGTAATGCGTATTTTAAGTCTGGCTCCTTTTAGAACGCGAGCGAAACGGTTGAGGTCTACATGTACTGAACTGAACGAAAATGCGGAGGAACTTAAGCAGGCCTCACAGCTTTTTATGTAGTCAGTTGTTCAATCTAATTAAAGTACTGAGTTGGTGAATGTTGCACGTACACCGGTCTTTACCATGTATACCCCTGACTTACAACAATAAGATCATTTTAATCTAGCTTTAGGTCTGATGAAGTCTAGTATTCTTTTTATCTAAATAGCTCAAGTAGCTCCGGCCCTCAATGCTAAGAGCTGGCCATCTGCGTCTTGTCTTGGATTAAACGATTCCCAGTTCAATGCTTTGGAGACGGCGTTAACAAAGGAACTGGCACTTATTCAAGGGCCACCTGGCACGGGAAAGACCTATGTTGGTTTGAAGGTAGGTTTTATAGGTTTCTTTACTCCTGTTAAAAACTATTTACAATATGAACGGCGGTGTTGTATCAAATGTACAAGCTCGAGCCGAAGGCAGGTGATTGTATGCCTGATACAACACTGACGCGAATATTTTATAGTGCTTATGATGCGAATTACATGTAAACATTTGTGTTCTTCAAAAATGCTAAAGATTCCAACGAATTTAGTCGAGAAAATAGCACGAAAAGGTCATGTTAACCACTGGTTGTATCACATTTACAATAACTGATTAAACTTTAAATTCTTCTGTTTTTTTTCTCTATGAATTATTAATGATATTATGTCAGTAAACCTGCAACAGTAAGCACAGTAGTTTTATAAATCAATATCTGTAAGGATTACGGAGATAAACAACTACCAATTAAATAACCGGGAATAAAGCGCTCAATAACCTTTCTTCCCATTCGATCACCTGAATAAGAGATATAAAACGCAAGTCAGATTTTAGGCGCATTAGCATGCGCATACGCACACACACTCACACACGCACGCACGCACACGCACGCACACACAAACACTCACACAAGCACGCGCACACTCACACCAGCCCATCCTATCCACTGGCTATGCCACTGATAGAGATTTTATTTTCATAGATTGCGAAAGTACTGCTTGCAAACCAAAGCAACATAAACCTTGGGCCTATACTTGTTGTCTGCTATACAAACCACGCCTTGGACCAATTCTTAGAAGGAATACACAAGTTTCACAGTAACGACATTGTTCGCATTGGTGGGCGTTCGTCGAGCGAAATTATGAACCAGTGTTCGGTGAAAAATTATGTTCGGAGGAAGAAGAGAAAATCACGTCTTCTGGACTATGTTGGCAAAAACCTTCGTATTGCTAAAGGTTTGTCAAGCATGCATTAGGTTAAGTCCTGTTGTACAATCTTGCTTCTGTCATTCATTCCACAACACTCCCCCATGAATATTATGATCAAACATGAATTTAGTAAGGGAAACTAAAACCTGAAACTGCAACTGTGATGCAATGGTTCACAAAATTAACTGTTCACGTAAGTGCAGTGCTATAAAGTAAAGTACCAAATTTGTCAAAGCAGTTCAATTCGCAACCGTTAGTGGTTTCATTTCCTTGGCAAAGAACGTTTGATACGAAGTGCGTGAGAGTTGAATGTAATAAATCTAAAGACACAACCTTCGAGGCAATATTTTTGGGAGACAGCTTACCCAAATCAAAACTGCAGGTTGACTTACTTAACAGTTCGAGATGCACTCCAAATCTGTTCCCCACATTACCAACCTAAAAAATTTTCTAAGGTCCCATCGAAGCCCTCACTAGAATGTCTAAGTTAGTTTTCGCTATTCAAAATATACATATTTTTATTCTGAAGTCATATGGGAACTCCTTTCAGATGAATTACAGAAAGTTGTCCGAAGCATAGAAGAGGTCAACCAGAAATTACTACCAGAATCACGTATTCGTGAAGTGGTGGGAGATCTTTTAGAATCCTTGGTCTGTGACAAGGAGGGATACACTCCAGCGTATAATGAAGCAGTGCTAAGATGGCTGGGTCTTTTTTCGGATGATGCTGGCTTAAATGAAGAAGAGCTAACAGGTAATAATTGACCAAAATTGATTAAAAAGTTAGGATGAGAAGGCAGAACGTAATGCAAAACAAGGGATATACAGAAAACAGAAATGTCAAATGTCAGTGAAAGAGAACGAACTTTTAAATGAAACAACTTTAACCATAAGATTATTTAATCCGATGTTTTTAGTAGCTTTTTAGATGGTGTTTTAGGCACGAGAGAGACTATTGTCTAAAAATTGCCCCCACAGCAAGCGTAAAGCACAGTCAACTTATGACAACACCAAATCATTTCAATTTTAAGTTCTCGTGTTAAGTGACAATGGTGAAGTCTTCACAACGCAACCTTCAGAAGTTGAAAGCGTGCAGCTAGCAGGAAGAGACTTTTCGGTGGTGGGAACCGTTAAAACAAGAACAGGCGGAGGGATACTATCAAGATTCTTGGAGCCACAGATTTGCCAGAGATTATTTATTGGCGACGACGGTTTCTTGACCTTCGAAGACATTCAAGGGAACAGAAGCCGACTATTGCTTGAAGGAACCACAAAAATAGACGATGGCCAGTGGCATGAAGTGGTTATAACATACGAAGAACAGGAAGGAAAGTAAGTCTTGCAACGAACAGCAATTGTACTCTGGACTAATATATGTCACTACAAAGTTGATGTTCATGAATAGATGAAAAGAATTCTGCGCTCATTGGGGATGAGTGCCTCCTCTACTGAAGCACGGCCAACCTACAACAACTGAACGTTAAGTTGAAGCACGCCAAGTCCTGTCGCAGAGTTCTCAACTCATTTTGGGTGGGTCGAATGTCCCTGTTCACGAAAGTCGTCCAGCAAAGACCATTACCTTTCGCTATTTACATTAATTCAACAAATTACAAAAACTTTATTGCTTTATTGCTAAGGTCTGGTTTAAAAAAATATCCTTTTTCAATCAGTTTCGGGTAGACTTTCCCACCTTTTGTCAATAACAAGTACAAGACGGACAGAGTAGACCGCACGGATTGCCATTATTATTTCTTCCTAAGTCCACTGAGGAGGTTCCTCGATTCCGGTTTTATTCCTTAAAACATTTCCCTGTTGTTCCACTTTTTAGTGCTTTGCAAATTTAACCCAGTTGGTTAGGTTTCTATTGTATATCTTGTTTTTAATGTGCTGAGTGATGCACGTTTGTTTGGTTATAGAGTTTCCTTGTACGTTGACAGAAAGTGGCAGATAGAGAAAAATGGTTGTACATTTTATGAGTATAAACCTGACGACGAAAAGATACTTGTTGGTTCGAACCCTTTCCCTGAAGAGCCTGAACAAAATGAAATTATGATCAAAGAACTGGTTTACCTTCCAAACGCAATATCAGTTCACAGTGAAAACCCTGAAGAAGGTAGGACGTCCGCATTGACGATGAGAATTAACGATATTGTGGCAGAGGATTCATAAAATAATTGAAATTTGAGGCAACATTTACTGCTTACAGGAAATGGAATACGTGTTTAACCACTTCACCACACTCAAGTTGTACACCTCTGATTTAATAGGATAAGCCAAAGGATGAATGAGAAAGCGCGCAAAAGGCTTTGGATTAAAGTTTAAAAAATGGTTGTATTGTCTGTGTCTCTATTTTTATCAGAATCACAGGAATCCTATTCACCAGAAGTGCAGGTGCAATACGAAGCCGATTTCATCCAAGATCAGCGCATGGTCGAAGGTGATGATGATATTGAAGGATTTCAACCCCAATCGGAGTCACAACCCACGATTTTAGAGAAAATCTTAGGACGACAAAAAGAAACTTACCTTAGATGGACGGTGGTCCAGAACAAGAAAAGTGAGCTTTCTAAGTTTGAGAAAATATTGAAAAGAGAATTATCACGAAAAGATTGCATGAGTCTCGAAGACTCGGAAAAAGTGAAAAATGTTTGGGAACTGAAAGCAGAAGACAGATGGCAGCTTTACCGTAGATGGATCACTGCCGCGAAGAAAGAATATCACTGGCAGATGGCTACGAAACAGGTCGAGTACGAAGACGCCATAGAGGCGTTTGAAGAAGCCAGGAGCGAGGAAGACTCTGAGGTGTTGCGGTTTGCATCAGTTATCGGCATGACTACTTCAGGTAACATGCTTTAGCCATGGCAATACAAACAGTTAATCATAACCTGTAAAAGCATTATGTAAATTTGCTTTAGAATGAACAGGAAAATGTTTCTCGGTTATAACTCGGTAATACCAGTTGAGTCAGCCAAAAAGATTAGTTCTAATATACGGTTGTAGCGTTGTACCATACAGTGAAGTTACTGGGAATATACTGAAAATATGAATAGTTAATCCCACATCGGTTTTCTTCGTAGGAATTTTATAGTTATACCGATATTTCGAGGTTTCTAATATGTCGGGATCGCCCATGTGCTTATTCATGAAGCATACAAAATTAAATTTAACAAGACAATTCAATTTTTTAACTCATTCACAGGTGCAGCCAGACGTCCTAAGCTGCTGAAAGGAATCGGAGCCCGGATTGTGATCGTCGAAGAAGCCGCAGAAGTCCTAGAATCGCACATTGTGACGTCACTGACTCGAGAATGCGAGCATCTGATTCTCATTGGTGATCACAAACAGCTCCGCCCAACTCCAAACGTATACGACTTGGTGACAAAGTTTAACTTTGACATATCGTTATTTGAAAGAATGATCAACAACGGTATGAAGAGCAAGTTTTTTTCACAGCACAAAACTCGCATTCACCAGAATTATATCCCAAAATTATTAATAGCTACATCGACCAGTCATAATCACGATGTTGGCCCTTCACGCGGATTTCGACTACAACATCTCCTTTGTTTCAGCAATTCCTCGACTGATGCTCCCCATTAAATCCTCTTTTCCTACTGAGCTATAATCTACAGAATTTTAGGTCTATTTTATGTTGTCTGTATAGCGTAGCTTAAAGCTTTCCGCCTTTTGCTGTTCGTCAGAATTTCGATGATAAAGGATAGATCTTGGTAGGTGATTTTCCCCCAATCGAGTCAAACGAACACACCAACGAAGACGTTTCTTTTCAGGATGAAACGAACGCTTTCCACATTTACTCTCTCAAGAATTTCAACATTAGTACTTTTATCCCACCACTTTATTGTCATGATTCTACCAAGACAGCTTGAATGATAAGACTGGAGGCTTCTTATTTGAGTCACATACCCCGCCCGGGTTTCCAATCCGTAAGATAGTGTCGACAAAATAAATGCTTCGATTTTGGTCTGCAGTTGTATATAAAGTTTTCCCATGCTCCTTCCTTGAAAATGATATATCCGGTGTGGAAATGAGTTGGAAAATTGTACGTGAAGATTCAAATATTTCCAGTACAGATCCGATTAAGATATCTGAATAATGGTGGAGGTGACATCTAAAATGTTCCATTGTTCCGTGAATTTGACGACGACCACTTTAATGCAGATTTTGAAAGCGTCACAACCTCCTATGGAAATGCTTCCCAAACTTAGCATTCCATGTCATTAATATAAATGTATTAACTATGAAAAACGATATATTTCGTATTGTATTCACCAAGCCATAATCTGCTAAATAGCAATTTCCCGTATGACACAACCCAATGTAGGGTTTTGTCCAGAGGGTGGACAGGGTGAAGCTCCCCCCAAATCCTTTATCATCCCCTCCCACGTCCAAGAAGGTAAAAAGAAATAAAAACTAGGAGCGTAACTAAAAGGACCAAAAATCTAATCAGGTATCAATAGCTGATGCTTATTTTTCCTGTTCAAGTGTGCTTTCAAGTATTACGAGACAACCAATTCCAAAACGTTAGCAGTACTTTGTTTGGTCTAAGGCAGCAAGATGTCCACTCTCATATTTCTTTGCTGAAATGCTACACCATGCATGCATAAAGCACTATTTCAAACACTCAGGCAAATAAAGGTTTAGTAAAACCCTTGCTAAGACATGCCGCATCCATTCACGTCCACCTCTTACCACAACACTCGCACCATTGAAGCGAATGCCCTCTTTTACAGTTTTGCTGTTCATATCTCACACCACATTGCAGTTCTCACAAATTTTACTATTTTTCTTTCGTAGGACTACACTACGAGCGCTTAAAAGAACAGCATAGAATGAGACCGGAAATCTCGCAAATCTGTCGCCATATCTACCCTGATCTAGAAGACGGTGAAAACGTTCATAAGTATGCAAATATCTCGGGAGTGAAGCACAATATTTTTTTTATCCATCACGAGCAATTGGAGGTTAGTTATATAAAATGTGTTTTTTAGTTGGGGTTATCAAACTCCGTCACTCTACAATATACGGTGCCCTGAGTACTCTGCGACGAAGATATTGATATTCTAGTCCTCTTCCACACGACCGACTCACCCCTAAAAATGCCGGCCCAATTTATTGACCTTTTTCATAAAGATTTATTATCAAATAAACGCAGAAGTTATGGCCAGCCCTTGGCAACAGTCTTCGCAAATCAGCTGGTAGAGCACTGCAATAGATTCGCAGGGTCCCGGGTTCGATAACCAGCCGGCGGTCCAAGAGTAGCAATTTTGCAACTGGTCTCAGTTGGGTACTAATAAGATTCTGACCCTCGAAAATGTACTTCGAGAAATATAAACTTCATTTCATGTGATCGAGTGCAGATACCAAGTATTCGTTGGATAAGGCAGACGGACATAACGAGAGAAAAAGGGGCAGGAGTGCATCTAAATGTTTCTTTCCTTCTTGGTAAGTTCAACTAAAACACGAGCAGCCAGGCAGTAAGTAATTTTCAATTGACCAAGCAGATATGAAACATTTTTTCTTTTATTATAATTTGAGAATCTGCCAGTGATACAGCAGTATCTTCGTGTATTGCATCAAATCGACTTGTAAACATTATTTTTCAGGTTACCGAAGCTGACACGAAGAGTCACGTTAACCGACATGAGGCTAAATTCCTGGTAGCCCTGTGCAAGTATCTACTTCAACAGGGCAACAAAGCTTCCGAGATAACCATCCTGACGCCTTATACCGGTCAGCTGAGAGAAATTCAGAAGTGCGCGAGAGGAGTTTTACCTAGACCTCCACGCGGCGAAAAAAATGTACGAGTTACTTCGATCGATAATTACCAGGGAGAGGAAAATGAGATCATTTTACTGTCTCTAGTCCGCAGTAACAATTGGGGAAACATCGGCTTTGTTAAAACTGACAATAGGGTCTGCGTCGCGTTGTCACGCGCCAAGAAAGGGCTCTACTGCATAGGAAATATGAAGATGATACGAAGAAAGAGTGAGCTGTGGAGAAATATTGTAAACGACGTGGCAAGTCGAGGTCTACTAGGCCCAAAGCTTACCCTCTGTTGCCAGATGCACGACGACAAACGTATTGAGGTCGAGACAGCTGAGGATTTTCAACGTGCACCCAACGGTGGTTGCACTCGCATTTGCAATAAAGAACTTTCGTGTGGTCATATCTGCAAGAAAATTTGCCACCCAATCGATCAGGAGCACGCAGATCAATATAAATGCCGCGAGCCTTGCGAGAAGTATCCCTGCAATTTACATCCTAGCAGAAGATGTATGGATCGTTGCACGGACGCCTGCAGCCCATGCAAAGAAGTTGTGTGGAAGATTTTACCCGAATGTAAACACATGCAAGAGCTTTTCTGTCACGAAGATCCGCTTGAAAGTACATGCACAACACAGTGTTCAAATGCTTTAAGTTGCGATCACCAGTGTCCAAACTATTGTTCCGTTCCGTGCGGTCCTTGTAAAGCGTTAGTGAAGAAGATTCTACCAAACTGTGGACATGAACTTGAGATGCTGTGCCCTGAAGACCCAAAAGAATTCGCGTGCATATTACCTTGTCCTAAGACACTTCCGTGTGGGCACCAGTGTTCTCGCAAATGTTCTCAACCTTGTGGCAAATGCACGGTAAAAGTCACGAAAACATTGCCTGGCTGTGGACACCAAGTGGAACTGGCTTGTTATAGGGATCCAAGCAAAGTGGTCTGCAAAGCAGCTTGCTCCAAAACATTAGCCTGTGGCCATCCTTGCACACAGCTGTGTAGAGAACCATGCAATGAGGTATGCAACTTCCAGTGCTTAAAAGACCTAAACTGCGGACACTCGTGTCCCGACTTATGCTCTGCACCTTGTAGCCCATGTGGAGTTGTTATCCAGGTTATTTTGCCAAAGTGTGGCCACACGGTGGATATTTTATGTTCCGAAGATTTAGAGACAACCCGATGTCCATATCCTTGTTCAATAATTCTTGACTGTGGACATTCATGCACTGGCAACTGCTCGGAGAAGTGTATACCTTGTCCTAAGATTGTGCGCAAGAAACTGCCAGGTTGTGGTCACGTGGTTGATGCACGTTGCTCCGCACCTCTAGAGACTATTTCCTGCCCATTTCCGTGCGAGAGAACTCTCCCTGAATGCGGCCACACGTGTCAGAAGAAGTGCTACGAACAATGCACACCGTGTATGCAGACGATCACTAAAACGTTGCCAGTTTGCTATCACCGTGTACAAGTTCCATGTTCACAACCAGCTTCAGAAGTTTTCTGTCCACTTCAGTGCAGAAGAATTCTCGCCGAATGTGGCCACATGTGTCAGAAGAAATGTCATGAGCAATGTACGCCCTGCATCCGGCAGGTCTATAAAACTTTGCCAGGTTGCCATCATCGAGTACAAGCCCCATGTTCAATACCAGCTTCTGAGATTTCCTGTCCAATTCCCTGTTCAAAGGTGTTGGATTGTGGTCATCAGTGTGCTAAGAAATGTTCTCAGCCGTGTCATCCTTGCCAAATAATGGTCACCAAGGAGATACTACCTTGCAAACACAAGCAGAACATGCCTTGCTCAACAAGACCGGAGGAGGTGGTTTGTCGGTCTCCTTGTTTGAAAACGCTTCTCTGCGGTCATCCTTGTCCCCGAAGCTGCAATGAAGCGTGTGGTCCATGTACCTCTGAAGAATTGGTTACCAAGATACTGCCATCCTGTGGTCACAAAAACAAAGTCCCGTGCCGCCTACATCCCACCAAATTTTCCTGCAAGCAATCGCGCTCGATGCCACTTCCTTGTGGCCACGATAAGAAGGTCCCGTGTCTTTCGACGTTAAAGACGTTTTCCTGTAAACCAAAGTGTGAAAGACTAGGAAATATCAAATGCGGACCAGACTGTGGTAAATGTTTGGCTGTAAAGTTGAAGCAGCTACCTTGTGGTCACAGAGCCCCTGTTCCATGTTACAAGTATAAGGATGGAACTGAATGCTTATCTTGTTCGTATCTTTTTATGAAAGATTGAAATCCTCATCGTTGAATGTTACGGATGGATCGATTTCTCCGTGAAATTCAATGAAATTACAATCACTATAGAGTCTACGATTTTCTCGATCATTCAACATTTCGCGAAAGAAAAAGATGCCGCGATCAGAAAGATATGATAAAGTTGATTTTGAATATCACAGTTGTATTTTTTATTAGTTATGTCATAAAGCGATGTGAGGTAAACTTCTGCTTTATATGTATAAAATAAAAGTGCACGTCTAGAATAAAGTTCAGAGGTCGCGGTTGCAATCGCACGTGAACTTGTCAAGTATTTAGAGCCTGTTGGTACTGCTGCCTGAAAAAAAAAAACAGACAACTGATGTCTCTGCCAACCCAGGGCTCGAGATTAATGGTAGTTAACTAGCCAAAGTCTAGTAACAATTCATTTCTGGTTAGTAGATTTCAGTTTTAACTAGCCATTTCGGCAAGTGGAAATCGTTGCGTACTGCTGCACTGGCGTACCAGAAGAAACCATATGAAAATTGAATATTTTCTGATCGATGAATCGCAAAAGTAAACTGAGAAAACCCAACTACAACACGAACTCAGTATATGGATATCCTGTGATAAATTAATAATTAAAGCTAACTGAAAAGCAATGGAGTTTGTTGAAGACTTGAAAAACTGATCAAACTGCATCTGAGAAGGTTTTATTCTCATGCCCTTGCTATTTTATTGAGGGCCCCCAGTGCAGGTCTGGCTAGTGAAAATTCATTTTGGCTAGTGAAATCAAACCTGTCACTACCCATTGCGCTAGTAATCTGAAAAGTTAGTCGCGAGCCCTGCAACTTATACATAAATTAATACGGAGCTGGACAATAACCGGTAGGATTTCTATGAGAACACCAGTTCAAATCTGATTTAATTTTGGTCGTAAATTAGTCTTAGTCGGCTATTCCTTGCATAGCCACAACTACAGATTTTGCCTATTCGGTTTTTTTCTTAGATTTTGTAGTAGGTACTAGCTTAAGTGGACACTTAATTCTACACAGGACGTATTCTAATTAAAAAGGAGAGAAAAAACAACTTCAATAAGTATTATACTTCTAATGTTTTTGAAAGCAACAATTACATTAACATGTAATGTAACATTTTTGCTGGAAAATTGAGAGTTACTGGCTACAAATTGTGTACCCATGTACCCTAGCATATATTAGTGTAATGTAATGATATTTTCCTAGCATTTCTTTTGCCTTATTTTCTGGCAACTCACATTTTAATTTCAATCACTAATTTGTCCTCGAGCTAACAAAACAATACACTGAAATGAGCTACTGGTTGGAAAACTTAGAACTTCGGTCAATGGAATGTAAACAGACTGGCTGTAGAATCAATTTGCAGAGCAAAGCTTCAACAAAACATGGAGAGTAATGTGGAAGTGCTACTAGTGTCCTCATAACTAGGGCTACTTGACTCAACATGGCAGTCAATTTGAAGGAAGCTGGGATAAATCATGTAATGGGTCTAACTGGAAGTTTCTTTCAGCATGTCAATGTGTTATTTTCAAGATGGTTGACACAGTTGATTTGCAGGGGACAGCCAAAATGAATAACATGGGAGTTGATGTGGAAATTATAAACAGCCCATTCCAATAAGGTCAAAACAGAGTGGTCTAGAAATTATGATCATTTATACAAATTGACAGGTAGAAGAAATTACTGATGCCTGATAACCTCAGACTCTTGAAACAAGCATTACAGCAAGGCTAATAAAGGTTTAAATTAAATAGGTTTCGATGGTTAAAAATTGCAGGGCTAAACTGTAAAATGAGTAGGTTGAACCATGAAAACCTTGGTGATTTAAACTGACTCATAAAAACTGATTGAAACTTGACTCGAATAAGGCAACTTTAATGACATGCACAAATATCATGAAATCCTAATTGATAAAGAGTTGGATGTACCTCATAAACAACTTCAGTGTGGATTATAACACTTAGCAATAAGCCATTTGTTGATCAAAAATACCCAATAGCCATTCATTTTTGTTCTGCACAGACATTTTGACTAAGCAATCAGAAAGAATTGATTCTCTCATGCAAAAATCCATAGCTTTTACCTTTCTGAAAATTGTCCTGTCTTTACATTAACAATAATACTGTTAATACCCAGTTGTAGTTTTTTTTAGCATACTTGGTATGCACATTTTGCACAGGGAAGATATTAACTCTTTCCCAGCAGCTTTAGACTTCTATTATTTTACTCTGGCTAATGCCAGAGGATTTTACTCATGAAAGGGAGAGCTCCCACAGTGAAAGAGTTAATGTACAAAAAAACCTGGTGTAAGTCAGACCCACATAAAATTATTATAAACCACATTATGGGCAACACAATATAAACTGGGTAATGCATCAAAATTTCACAATACAGACATAACTTACATCATTGCACTCATATTTACATGTGCTACCCCAAATGTTTGGCCTTTGCAACTTTTTTACTCTATTTAACACCCACGTACAGTGTTGACAACTTACAGAGGACTCTTATATTGTGGACTTACCTTCCTTCTCACTTATATTTAATGGGAAGATTAATTTATAACTCATTCATAAATCCAAATTTCCCTTTATTAATTAACCAATTCAATCCCACTCTGGTGTGATTCAGTTAGTTATTCTGTCCCTGCAGTTTTATTTAAATAAATAACTCATGTTTTTAGCCACATTTTGACCGGCTTAAACCACTTTTGACGCTTCACGGCTGAGATGAAAACGGCTTCAGCCCCAGTGGAGATGAAACAAAACGTGGGATCGCTTGAACAGTACAGATGAGCAATGAACAGCTTGAATACATTATATGCCACAGGCCCAAGTCATGAATCTTATCATTGATATAAAAATAGGATACTGTATACACAGTATTTAACAAGGTAAAAAGTTCAAAGATTGCTAATATGTTTCTTTCTCTGACGAAGGGTCTTTGCCCGAAACGTTGGAATTCTTTGAGATCAGTAACGACAGTTATCAACCCATGAATCTTATCTCCTGTTTATTTTAACAAAATAGACAATAACAACAGCTTATTTCGAAACAGAAATCCAGGTACTGAATTTCTAGAAATTTGTTCTTGACGTTTCGTGTCTTTGAATGATCTTGCTCAAAAGAAAACAAATATATGATATTTCCTTCACGCCCAATGTGATCAAAAACATCGCTACCTACCCAAAACATTCCCAAGAACACTGTTAAAACTAGTTCCACGAGAAAGCATCTGTTTTTCCACTTTATGACGCTATCCACCAGCCCGCGATGAATTTGTAGAAGATGTGACTGTCTAAAAAGGGGTTTCTATGATAACATCATTGAAACGCTGGAATCCATTTTGAAAACTTAGTAGCCTTCGCTTAGCCGTTAGTTTTATGGTCAATGCCATACATCAAAGTATGAAACTCGAGAAATGACGCAGGCGATACAAAACGATATACAGACGGTCCCTGACTTACGATTTTTCGACTTTACGATGGTGAGATAACGATACACATTCAGTAGAAACCGTACTTTGAAATTTTGAATTTTGATTTTTTCCCGGGCAGGCGATATGCGATACGATACTCTCTCCTGATGCTGGGCAGCGGCAGCGACCCACATCTCCCAGTCTGCCACGCGGCCGCTAGTGTATACAACCAATACTCTACAGTTAAAATAAGTTGGGAATCGAATGAGGCCAATAAAATATCAGCTATTTTAGTAAATATCTTGTACAGTAGCCTTTGGCCTCATTTGATTCCCAACTTATTTTAACTTAACATGCTACTGAAGGACAACTTTATTCGTTTAATACTCTACAGTGTTCTGAGTTGCCAGCGTGTTTTTGGATACCCTCCTGTACCGACGCTGTGTTTTGTACATCCATCATGTCTATATGTAAGTGTTTTAAGCACGTTTAAAGTAGAGTAGGCTAGGCTATGATGTTTGGTGGGTCAGGTGTATTAAATGCATTTTCCACTTACAATATTTTCCACTTACTATGAGTTTATCGGAGTGTAACCCCATCGTAAATCGTGGACCGTCTGTAGTCAAACAAATTCCAGTCGTTAGTCGGAAACCTCGTTCCAAGGTATGTCACGTGGTAGTACATATCACATTCCTTGCATGGTACATCCATACGAGAAATATCCGTCTGGGGGATTATTCAACAATATTCTCTAACCTTGAGGCGAATAATTGTCTCAGTATAATTACACAGGTGATTTTTTGAAAGCTACTGTGAACACATATCGAAAATCATTACAAAGTAAATTGTAGTTTTTTCGTATCGCTAAAAAGTTTTTTTACTTATTTATGGCCGAAAAAAATCAACAAAACATGTTTTGAGTGAGCCTCGGTGTAACTACCAACCTTTGAGCAATTTAACCTTGAATTTAGTGGACCGAAAGTTGCGAACGAGAACAATTCGGAATTAATGTTTAGCTCCAGCTATGAGTGATACGATAGAAAGAAATTGGTCACTGCTACTAACGGTTTTAACGCTTTATTTGTCCTCAATACAACATCAAAACTAATCAGAGAAATAGCAAAAATGAGCTGTGAGAATTAACCTTAGCAAAGGAAGCAGCGTGACAAGACAAAAAATACATTTAATTTTATACTACTTAGAAAGGTTAAGCTTCCAAATATTCACACAAATGAAATTGTTCAAACTGGGCAGTAAATCGGCAACGTCGTTCACTTTAGTTTGGGCATAATATGTCACAACAATAAATATTAGTAAAGGAATGTTTATAATAACAGGTAACCTTCTATGATATCACCGGATATGTGATCCGGCGGAGCTGTTCCATCAAAAGTATGAAGTGGTGTCGCAAGGATAGTTGCATTACAAAACGTTGTATACCGACACGATACACTCTGGGCTTGGCACTTAAACCTCATCTTTTGTATACCTCCACATTTTTCAATTAAGTCGAAATACGTATCCAGTCTTTGGCACGTGTTAGTTGTAACGATCATCCGACCTCCAGGAAGCAGTTTTTTAACGCCGATGACTTATTTTTTAAGATACTTCACGAGTTCTTCCGCTGTGATCTCTTCAACCGTACCGCTTCTTTTTCGGAGAACTCTCCCTAAAAGCAAAGGTTGAAAATTTTCACTTTGTGTACTAAAAGAGCAGGAGTGCTTTATCGGGATTTAAAACACGAGGCGATAGTCGAGTGTTTTAGATCCGATAAAGCAGGAACTGCGAGTTTTTTAAATGACTTTTCAAAAACTCATTAAGAATTCATGAGGAAATCAGAAAAGAAAATCATAACCATGTCGTGTCTTTAAATGTGATAAAGACACGTGTGACTTTATCCTGAATTTCTCTTCAAGTTTTCTTCAAATTCGGAGAGACAAACCTATAATTGTCAGGCCTTAAAAAAGACAAATGAAATAGCTTTATGTGCACTCTTTGCTTTGAAGTGGTTTACACTGAATTCGACAAAATTCCTTGGTTCAATTATAGAACAGAGTTGTGAAAGTTTCGTCCTTAAAACATGTCTCGAGGCGAACATTGGCTTTTAAAATGAATCAGGCAAATCCTACAGTAACAGGAAAGGAAGTGTTTTAGATGTTTCCAATCATTCCACATCAAAGAGGTCTTGAAAAACAATCCCATCTGTTGATCAAAACCAAACGCATTCAACAATCGTTTATAAAAAGACGTTGTTAAGCCTGAAAAAGTTGATTCACATTTAGACAATTATACTTTACAACCAAGAACAACTCAATATTTGATTTGAGTGGACGCGACAGTGTGCTTTTTGATTAATTCACTCTGAAAGAACCGCGACGTTTGGTGCAAAATATCGTTGAATAGTCTTCCCCATAACGAAACGTCCTTTTGTTTTCAGAGAATTTTATCGCATTGTCGTGGGGAATGAAGGGAAGGGTGTCGCATTTCCTACCAAGAAATTGCGCAGTCGACGCTTCAGACGTTGAGTTAATGTTGTCTTCTTTCATTCTGCAAGTTTGCGCATATTCATTGGTATGATATATTTTGTTAAAAGCGGCAACTCCTCATTGAACCTCAATGATCTATCTTTTCGTATCAATTTAACAGCAAAATCTGCTATAGTTATGAAAGTTCACGAAAAATTCTAAAGCTATTTTTTTTTTAATTCCAAAATTTGGTCAACTGTTTCTCATCAAAATTGAAAAATATATAGATTTTAAATCATTAAAACATATAGTATAATAATTTTGAGGACAGGAGGCCTGAGGAACGAGCGAGAAACTGTTTCAGTAATGAACTGTTTTACACCTTGTCTTATTAAGAGAGTAAGAGCCCAGTATAGTATTATAAGGTGGAGACCCATGAATAAATGAGGCCAACGGTAAATTTAAAAAAATAATTTTAATGATTTGTTTTACACCTAATTGAAACCCAGAAACAATTTAACTGACCAATGAAAACAAGATCGCGGGTGGAGAGCTGAAAACCTCTCCCTTAAGCTTTCTTTCTTGCTACCTAGTTCTTCGCCCTTTTCGTTTCTACCATTTACAAATCATAACATACTTTTGCTTTCGCGCTTGCATGCTCGTCGAAAAAGCTCTTGTCTAAGTAGATACGTGATTAAAAATCTTGCAATCATAATCTCAAGCGAGTTCCATTCGGGCTTGGATAATGACAAATGTCGATACCAATTCGACAAACGTGTCTTCTTGTCAACCTTTGCGTAGCTAAATCTGTCCCTGTCAAATCTGTGTATTGCGAACCGAGGATGAGTGATTGCTGAACTTGTGATTGTTCCTTTAGTTCTGCGCATGACGTGAGCCTTCCAAAGCTATAACCAGAACGTAAAATCTGCACTCAAAATTGCAACCGTTTCTACTTATATTCAAGATTGCAAAGCGTACTTTTCGTAGTGAGATTGTTGTTTAGCAAAGTAACTTGTCCACGAACATTGGGTATGTTCTGGGTTTGAGTTGGTTCCGAGAATATTTACTGAACAACCTGACGAACTATTGTGGTTCGATTGAAATGTATAACGTATAGGCGTGCTTTTATGTTTTGATTTAACAGGGGAAAAAACTTTATGAATTGGTGTAAATTTTAAAATCAGAGTACTTTTAACCTAAATCAGACCGAAAATCAAACGCTTGGACAGTTGCTGAGAACGAAACGGAAAGCACCAATTACAAACTTTACATAGATTTCCTGGAATTTGACGATGTTGATTTCCTAGTATTCTGACCTTTTTATCAGACCGTGATCAGACCCCGCAATAACATGTGCTCCTCTGGCATCGCTCGAGCGAGCTGAAAGATTGGTTCGAACGTGTTTTCTAGTGTGTGTCGTCTTGGAAACAGGAGAAACATGGATAAACACAAGGTGAAAACTACGTTTGCTTTTTATTAAGAAAAAGGAATCCAAGTATTATTCAGAGGTTTCTGTTCGTCGTTGGTTCAAATTAAACGCTGTCGTTTCATTGCTATCCCGACAAGGAGACAACCATCCTGCCGTATCGAACGGAGTAGTAAGCAGTACAAAAACCTACTGATTTGTTTCCTATCTTTTCTTAAACCAGAATACGCCTTTAAACCTACCCATTTAATGGAAACTATTGAATAATACTTTCCAACGACCAATTATAAGTTTATGTAGATCTGGTTAAGATCGCATCAGTTGGTTATCAATTACTATAGAGTTGAATTACAAAAGCTGCTTGACGAAGACTTGGCAGAAATTACACAATGCTTTCTTGTAGAGTTTTCCTCGCAGACTAAAACTTGGTAAGTATCATTCAACTGTGTGTTCATGTCTGTTTGAGAGTAACGAATAACGTTTCAAATGCAAATTGGCTTCGATCGGTGTGGGTTACAGTAAATTATGTATCCATACGCTATTGAAAATAAAATAATATGGTTGGGTTCTTAATACGCACGCTCTCAAGCTGTTCTCTCAGAAAAACTCTCTGACGGGTTTACAATCGGAAATTAGGAGGAAAAAAGAATTAAAGCAGGGTTTCAACTTTTGAGACGAACAGAACTTAATCGGGAAGTACGGGCACAGAGTGGCTTCCGCTTAGGTCGCGCATATACATCGAACTTGCGCCTTAGCTCGCCATCTGAGTCTTGGTAACTCAATGGTTAGTGTCTCACCGGTCATTAGAAGGTTGCGGGTTCGATCCCCGTCTGGGGCTCAGAATCGTTTTCTGAGTACAGGGCTTGACGATCATTCATCTCTCTTAACTTCATCTACGATTGAAATCAATTAGTGAATGTAGAAGCGTGTTTTTAAGATGCTTAAAATGCGCAAAAATTTGAACATGTTCAAATTTCTTTGAAGATCGTTCAATATCTTTCAACATCATTGAACATGGGCGGCCAAAGGCATTCAACATGTCACATGCAACAATGTTAAACGACGATAAATGAAATGTTGAAAGCGTTTGGCCAGGGCTTAACTGATGTGAAAGGAATTCGTAATCTGGTAAACTGTCGAGTTCCGGATTTAACATTGGCTCCCGTTGTATCACGTGATTAAAAATCGATCAGCTGTCTGACGTTGTGGGTCGCGGAAACGCGACAAGACTTCTAAGCATCGATAGGCAGCAGCCAAAATTAAGCTCTAATGCTTTGATTATTACTTTCTATTTCAAACCTAAAACTTCAAAACTGTCTTCAACATAGAGAATTGTAATATCTTGCAATATTTTTGAAGGCTTTAGGAGGTTAAGCCACGTTTTAAAACTGCTGAACTATGCATCAGTTTATGACACACATTTCTCATAATACGAAGTACATTCCACCCAAATATCACTTTTTCAAAAGCATTTATCCTGCAGAATAGATCGGATGGAAACTGTTCACCCAAGCCTAAAGGAAACTTATAATGGGAAAAAAATAGCAGCCGTAAAATCTTTTTCGTGTTAAATTAGGATAAACGATAATTATGAGTTCTTTTGACTGGTCACCATTCCCGTAGTAAACTGTGAATATTTTATATAGCACTTCATCTTGATGTCGTAAATGAGTTTCTACCAATTTCATCATCGTTCGTTCTCCTCAGAAATGTTTATTCACATTTTTAAGAGTCAAAGCTGGTTTTCTTTCATGCTTGAAGAAATGAAATGGGGCCAATTTAAGCTTATACATCATATTCAGACTGTCAGTTAACTATTGTTATTTTTTTCATTAGATTTTGCCAGTAATAATTATTTGATACACAACAATGACCAGTGACACCAGCAGTGATTTAAAAGCCAAGTTCCGGCGCGAAGGTCCCCATAAAACCTTCTCAACACCCAATGAAAAGGAAGAAGATGGAGAAAGAGGAAGAGGGAGGGACAGATTTAAGCACAAGAAATGCCAACCATTTGCAGATTGTGAGTCAGTGAATTTGACTGAGGATTCAGCGAAGTTTGCAATTGCTACTGAAGCCAGACCTTTCAATGGCGAGAGAAAACCAGCCAAAGGAAACGTTAGCAGGAACAACCCAGCTTCTGAACGGGAGCGGCAGCCTGAAAAACACCCCGAACGTACGAAGGGTGGTCGTGGTCCACTGCCAGTTGACCACGTTAGAATTCTACCCGGGAAAAAAGGTGGCAAAAATCAGTTACTACAAGTCACCTCGCGTTCTCGCTCGAAGACAAACACCATTCGTAATTGTTCACCTGTTTCTGTGGAAGAAGCTACAATGCAAAAGAAAGCAACAACAAAACAAATACGTCGTAATGTCAGCAATTCAACTGCTCCTTCAACGCAAATTCCGATTACTGATGAAGGTAAAGGAAACTCGCCTCATTGTGGCGGAGCGGGGTCCAAGTTTGGCGCAAACACCTATGCCAGTGTTCTTAAACAAAGCGCACACTCGGAATCCGTCGAGAAAGGAAAGAATAAGAAGAAGAATAAAAGGAAAAGCCACGCAGGGAAAAAATCACACGCCTCATCAGCAATAAAGAACGATAAAACATTAACAGAAACCTACGATACTCTTTGTTTTGAGACATTACGGAGCTTAAGCAAGAAGCAACCAGATGATATTGTAAAATATCTTGTCAGCTTTCCTTGGTTTGGAGACCTTCGAATATTTATCAAGAAAGAAAAAATAATACCAACGGATCTTTTTGAAGTTTCACTTGAGATGTTTTCGAAAGCAAGCGAAAGTATCAAGAGGGACGATGTGAATATAGTCTTCAGTGAACTGCAAGATTCTTTGTTCCTTCTGAAACACATCCCATATCACTTAGGGTACATGGCTGCAAGATCACCACAAAATGGAATGTCAATACTTTCAAATGCGATAAAAGTGTTGACCGTGCTTGCGCAGAAGATACCTAAATGCTACGAAAGTCTACCAATTAATGTCCTGAAGAGAGCACTAGAGAAGATTCAACTTTCAACAACAATTATGGACGAGAAAATTTTAGATGCTTTCGACCTGCTAGTTGAAATTCATGGTGACTTATCAAAACCGAAACAAAGACATGTAAAGTTACAATCAACGAACAGTCAAGGTAAGGAAATCTCTTGTAAAGAACTATTTCAGTAAAATGCAACAATAAACCCACACAAAATATGTATTAGCTAACGTGCAACTTTCAGACATAAAAGATCAGAGTAGAATAAGAAAGAGATAAAAAATATTAAAATAATTAAACTAATTAATAATTAAATAATTGAATAATTGAATAATTAATACATTAAATGTTAATTAAATAATTAAATACTATATATTAATTAAATATCAATATTGATTAAATATATAAATTAAATAATTAATAATTAATAAAAAATCAAACTCATTCAAAAGAACGCATGACGTTATTGAATGAGTGTATGTTCGACTGAAGTTGCTGATTTCCACTCAGAAAGTGGTTCAGTGGGACGCATTAATCGAAACGTATGTACAGCGCTTGTTGGCAGTTGTCGATTTCTAGAAACAAACGTCTTGACAGCATAAGATGAAAAGTTTGAAAAATTAGTAAACAGGTGATCCAAGTATCAAGTGGTTTCTAAAAAATTAATATAGTAATGAGCTTTCCCTCGGTTATTTGGTGGACGAGAGTATAAGTCAGAAGCTGCTGAGCACTTTTGTTCAAATATTACTATAGTCAATTTCAGTCTTGTCTAAATCCCAAACATTTTACGCAAGCCGTGACAATCCCTCTGCAATGCAATGGTGCCAGTGGCCAGATAACTAGTAAAATTAATCGCTGGCAGTTGGGAAATAACACATTTTTGAGATGACCTCATGAAATCCGAAGGTTCACATGCACTAGTCAAACAACCATCAAGTCGTGATGTTTAACCCATTGCAACGTTGTTCCTCTACAGACAACAGCTTGCACGAACAAGCTAGAGGTGTTCAGGTAAAATTTTTGCTTTCTAAAACACTGAACTAGAGATGCCAGAGACCGTTTCAGTTTATTTTATCCCAGCCACTTTCTTAACTGCCGTTGATATGACCACCTAGACCGTCGTGTTAACCGACAGCCGAATGACTGGGTGAAAGATTTGTCCAAGTAATTTTTTCTCTTGACATCTTCAGAATTTTGTGACTTTAAACCTACAGCTGGAAAAAAGAAATCTTAGCCTTGGTTACGTTTGTAGTATTGTAATATATAATATCTTCTTTTCGTGTGTAGGTGAATTTTCAAAACTCCCAGACCAAGGACCACCTCCGAATGATTTTCGAGCAATTCAAATCTTGCCCAAACGCGAAGACATTTTCCGAGAAGACAATCCGTATTTGCGAGAAAATCTCGTAAAAGGACATTACACAGACTTGGAACACTACCTCGACGTGCATTTCCGACTGCTGTACGAAGACTTTCAAGCTCCGCTTCGTGAAGGGATTAACGTGCTAGTCCGTCGAATAGAAGCACGCACAAAAGAACCAGGAAAAATGGCCAAAAAAGGAATCGGTCGAATAGATGACGTCTACGTGTACGAAGGAGTGCGGATACTAAATCCATCATGCGAGCAGCATGGTCTGGTGTTTCGTCTGACATTTGATGTGAGCAGATTTACCAAGCCTGGTTTTTGGAAAACCACAGAGAGGTTTACCCATGGCTCTCTCTTATGTCTATCCAAAGACAACTTCGAAAACTTCTTTTTTGCTACGGTAGCTGACAGACAACCAGAGGATCTAGAGAAGGTGAATATATCACAGGAACTATGAGGATAATTTTTCAGTGAGTTGACCTTAACCCATTTCCCTGTACCTTCCTCCAGCTGATAAAATTCCAATTCTTGCGTGCGCCAGCCTTGAGGTTAAACCAACTTTTGGCTCCGTTATGAATATTGAATCCATTAACAGCAATAGCAGCATTAGCAGCAGCAGCCCTAAGTGTTCACATCACCTGATTAATTGTTTTCGGTCCGTATCCAGGTTTTTTGATTTCATTCTGGCCAACGGCTAACGCCAGACGTTCTTACTCGTCAACGGAAGACGTCTCGGACCGGATAGTGTTCAAGGGGGTCCGGCGGAAAATCTTTGTATACAAAGGCTGAAACTGTAAGATTATACGTGCTGGTCCATTCATAAATTAACAGCCTACATCACAGCGGAGATAATCTTGGAATGGGGACGTCATAATTTTTTTCCACGAGTGGGGGGAAGAACTTTTGTCACATGATTAATTCATTGAACTGCTGGGAGTTTAATTCTCCTCTTTTCAATAGGAATTTGTTTCATCAACAGCTTTCAATTTATCTCTTCGTCTCACAGTGCTTTCACTAGGTCTTTCGTCAGCTAAGTTAAGATACAACCGCGTTCAACTACCGGACAAGATTTTAGGGTCCTCGTTTTGTCGACCCACGTTTGATAATTTGAGTCTCCACACAAATTTATTTGCAGGCGTTCACATTATCTGACTTTTATACGAGGAAAAATCGGTTCGTTATAAATGGCCTTAACGTTACTATCATATTCGTGTTGATCGAACTTTGCATCTTTCCTTGAAGAACAACATAAGTTTGATATTTTATTTCTCTTTATTAAACAGGGTAAACTTGATATCAAGATCATGCTCAATCCTCATGAGAAGGTCAACCTTGATACTGATGATGTCTTTCTCATGGCCGAATCAGGAGCCTATTTTGAAGCTTACAGACATGTATTAACTAGACTTCAGGAGATTGAAGAGTTACCCTTTCAGGTTTGTAGGTTATACTCTACGCCTTACCGCCAAGCACTTGGCTGTTAACCTTGGTCATGATCTAGAGCAATGTAGACTAGAAGAGAAATTTCGGTATCCATACTGCATACCTTTATAGCCATGTATAAGTTCACCACCGCCGACTTTCCAGATATGTTGGTTTAAGAATTAAGGTCACTAGTTCTCCATTCGTTTCCACTTGTGCATTCTGTTGCCAAACTATTTGTGTACTTTTTGCTGGTATATATTCATAATTTTTTGTATCGTTTCTTCAATGTTTCGTGTACAATAAATATCTCGTATCATTTTATTACTTCCCTTTTCCTTTTTAACTAGAAAATCCTTATGTCGCTTTAGCATAGGCCAGCAAACTGTACATACGGTGTAGTCATAAAGTAAATTTGGAAAACTTTTGATGCGAATATTCTTCTTTTTACTAAACATGCCACAATACTTTTTTAGCAATATCTGGTAGATTGTAAAGCCGATGTAGATCCTCCTGCTTACTTGAGGTCAAACAACGTCGAATATGACTTTTCCTGTATCTGTGAAGGCAGAAGCTTGAGAAAGAAACATCGTGCTGGTGCAGGTAGCAAAAAGGTTTCTCTTCTCATATCCATTACAGTTTCCATCGTCGTCTCTATCTTATTTTTTCTCAACGTGAAATTGCCTGATTATGCAGCATACTGTTCTTCAACATTTGCCCTTCCGGGCAAAAACAATAGTTCACTGGTAAGAAAACGCTCCTCGTAAATAAAATTGGGATATTTTGACTTCAGCTTCCTGGTTTATGTTTGAAATGGTACGGTTCAAAAGTTCACGAGCACGTACACAAATACAATCACCCTTCTCAACTCAAAACTGAAACTTCTCATGAGTTTTTTTTATGTCCATACCCGACATTAGTCATTTCGCCAACGAGATAACTTTTTTATATTTTAATATGTGATATTTTAGTCGTGAAATTTCTGTTACGGTCGTTTGCCGTAAAAAAAAAGGTCATGATAATCTACCATTTAAGTACGAAGAATTGAATGTTTTTTTTTTTTGGTTTTTTGTTTTTTTTTTTTAATTGCATTTTTAGTTGCTCCTGCTCTTGAACCGGAGCGATGGCCGTCCGCCTCGTATCTGGGATTAAATGATTCCCAGTTAAAAGCTTTGGAAACTGCTTTGACAAAGGAACTGGCGCTTATTCAAGGGCCGCCTGGCACTGGAAAAACCTATATTGGCTTGAAGGTAATTTAATATCAAAGGTTAATGGTTAGCAAAAATACTACAGTTCATGAGAAAAAAAAATTAAAAAGGCAGGCTCCTAACAGATCTTTTCCAGATATCGGTAAATAACCATAGCAAACTTCGTATCAACAACAACACGCTAATGTTATCAAAGTCAAGAACAAGTATCATGAAGTGTAGCTTAAGCAACAAAGCAGCAGCGAAACCCTGGAACAGTTCATCAAATGCCTTAAAAGATTCATCTTTTAAGAAAACCATTTTTAACATGGAGCTAAAAAACGTTCGCGTTTGTCGTGTAGACTGTAGAGTTCGCTGTAGTCATAATAAACAATGTTCAACAGAAATATTGATTCAACCAGTCTTTTACTGATTTCAAATTGCTTTAGATTACCAAGCTACTGTTGGAAAACAAAAGAAAGACAAACCTTGGACCAATACTTGTTGTCTGCTACACAAACCATGCTCTAGATCAGTTCTTGGAAGGAATATACAGGTTCCAGAAAACGGGGATTGTTCGCATTGGTGGACGGTCGTCGAGTGAGATTTTGAAAAGATGTACCCTCAAGGATTTTGTCTGGCAGCATCGAGACAAATCTGAAAGTTCTTTGGACGATTTCGAGAACCGGCTTGGCGAAGCTAAAGGTTTGTTAAGTATGGTTTATTGTCATTGTAATACCTTTGTTCTGTCAGTAGATGTTTTTGTATGTTGAGATTACATAGCCCAGTCAATTTTTAGAACACCGATCGGTTCATGCTCATCCCGTAACACTCTGCTCTGACTACTTTATGTAATTCCAGCAGTTCCCGGAGGATTATTCGAGCTGCGTTCTTATGTTTCCTCTCCTGGCAAGTTTGCTACTCTCGTTCACTATTATGCAAGCATCTAACACTCTCAGCTTTCTGATTTCATATTATTCACAATGAGATCTCTACGTTCCGCATCAAGTTTCACATAATTGGTTCTCAAATCCAGCTCCAGTGCTACAAACGCCAGCTTTTCTGTTTCTGGTTTAAGGTCTGATTTCTTTATTCAATTCCACGTTCTTTCTCGAGCTTTTTGTTTTCAGTTCCCTCAGGACTTGTTCATAAGTCATCGTATTTCCCCACCAGGACTTCTCTTCACCTTGCACAACTTTCTTGCTATATTTCCCTGGTTTTAAACAATTTTCACAACTACACCTTAAGCATCTTTATTGCTTTCAACAATACGGGCGACAGAGGTACCAGGCGGGAATCGCAGACGGAGAAGAAATAATAAAGCCCAGCAAAAAACACGCAAAATAGGCATATTAAAGGTTTAAAATGTATTTCTAACGTTTCGTTGCTACACGCAACATCCTCAGAGAATGAATGAAAAACTATATTACAAGGTGATGATATATTACATGATAAGTAAACGATGTAATATATCATCACCTTGTAATATAGTTTTTCATTCATTCTCTGAGGATGTTGCGTGTAGCAACGAAACGTTAGAAATACATTTTAAACCTTTAATATGCCTATTTTGCGTGTTTTTTGCTGGGCTTTATTATTTCTTCTCCGTCTGCTTTCAACAACGGTCCAATGCTATTTTTCTCCTCATGAACCACCAAACATTCTCTTCACTCCATCTTACACACTTGGTTAAACTACGTACCCATTACCATTACCATTACCGTTATTACCATTACCATTATCATTACCATTACTATTACCATTACCGTTATTACCATTACCATTAAAATTACTATTACCATTATTATTACAATTACCATTATATTTACCACTACCATTCTCATTAAGATTACCATTACCGTTATCATTACCATTACCGTTACTATTACTATTAGCATTAGCATTACCATTATCATTACCATTATCATTACCTTTACCATTGCCATTGCCATTATCATTACCGTTACCATTATTACCATTACCGTTACCATTATCATTACCGTTACCATTATCATTACCGTTACCATTATCATTACCGTTACCATTATCATTACCGTTACCATTATCATTACCGTTACCATTATCATTACCGTTACCATTATCATTACCGTTACCATTATCATTACCGTTACCATTATCATTACCGTTACCATTATCATTACCGTTACCATTATCATTACCGTAACCATTATCATTACCGTTACCATTATCATTACCGTTACCATTATCATTACCATTGCTATTATCATTACCCTTATATATTAGCATTACTATTACCATTAACATTATCATTGCCAGTGTTATAACTACGATCATTAACATTGCTATTATCAATTCTTTTACCATTGCTATTGCTATCATATTATTATTGCTATTGTAATTTTTATTGTTACGGTTATTGCTATGATTATGATTTTGATTATTGTTGTTATAAACTAATCTATTCACTCGTAAAATGCTCCAAAGATTCTTCATATAACCATGTTCTAAATCCATATAAACTCGTCAAGAGGACATTCCTCGACCCTAATTCCGTAATGCTACCAAAGTTGAAAGTGATAAATGAAACTATAATACTTTTACATGTCCAAGCTATAAACATGATTATTCTGACACACCATTCCTCGTTCATTTTAGACGAATTAGAAACGGTTGTCCCGAATATTAAAGAAGTCAAAAAGAAATTACTGCCAGAATCACTTGTACGTGAAGTGGTTAGAAGAGATCTTTTAGAATCTTTGGTTCGTGACAGGGATGGATACACTACATCGTATAATGAAGCAGTTTTAAGATGGCTGAATCTATTCTCAGATGATGCAGAAATCAATGAGGCAGAAGTAACAGGTAATCACTAAGTTTTACTAAACGGCAAATATAAGGCACAAAATTTCAGGCGATGTTTGAGGTATCAAAGACTAATCTTTAACATATTGTCCTAACTGTTATGACAATATGTTGCAGATTAGTTTTTACCTACAGTCATTTACATGCACACATAAATGCTTAAAATAGGCCGCAACGCCACGTTGTTTCTTAAGTTTGAAAATATAGCAGTACGACATCAATGCTGATAAGGTCAGCATATCAGCATATATCTTTCCAGTACTCTATGCGGAAAACAGTGATTTAACCAAGACTTTACACGATAGATATTGATTTCAACAAACTATATAAAGACCAGTTGGGATTTTTTGAAATTAGGACGTTTACAGCTGGTCTAGCTTGCCAAAAATCTATTACCTTTCGGAGGATCCAAATTTACGACAGATTAAAATTTGCTGTTAATTATTTCTGTCGGGGAAGGAAGGTTAAGTTTCTTTGACTTCTTCCACCTTTTCGCAGATATATACACCAAGTCAGCATGTAGATAAAAGGACAACAAAAGATGATTACAACACAATTGTCAAATAATATCTTCTTAGCTTCACCAAGATGCTTCACTATAGTGTTTTTATTCGCTCCTGAAGAGTTCTTAACACGAAAAAGAATCTGCAGTTCAGTTCTTTAATCCACTGATAAAAAATCTCAACAAAAAATCTATACAAAGCAGCGCCTTGCGGCACGTTGTCTAACTAAAAAACTAATGAAAGGACTAAATTGTGTGAAACTGTTTTTGTTTCAAAGTTCTCTTGCCAAGTGAGGATGGTGAAGTGTTCACAACCCAACCATCTGAGGTTGGAAGCGTGCAGCTAACAGAAAGAGACTTTTCGGTGGTCGGAACAGTGAAAACAATAACTGGTGGAGGAATAATATCAAGATCCTTGAAGAAGCCAGAAATTTCTCAGAGGTTATATATTGATGACGAGGGTTGCCTTACATTTGAGGTCACACGAGACAACGAAAGAAAAATATTTCTTAAAGGAACTAAAAATATAAACGATGAAGAATGGCATACAGTGGTTATGACCTATGAGGAACAAGGGGGAAGGTAAGCCCGGGACATTACAAGCAATTACTCATCTAAGGATTGAAACACATGAAGAAGCATCTTAATTTAGGTATATTGCATAACTTTGTCAGCTATAACTAAACGGTATTACCTAGAGATGCAGTAAGGGCTACCCCTTTATGAGTCTGTTGTTACTCATCATCATCCTCGTTTAACGTCCATCTTGTCCCACTGCTGGGGTCGGACGTGATATGAGTCGTCTCCAGGTCTGCTGTGATACCGAGGGAGGAAACTGGAGTATACAGTGAAAAGTAACAACCTTCGGTGTTTGGTGAAGTCAAATGGGACTACACTCTTCTCACATATCATATGACCTATTCAGTAGGGTACTTTGATCTGAGAACTGAACGAAACCAAAATCGAACATTTGAATCAGAAGTAAGAGATGCGTACATTACCACTGTGCCACCAACACTCCTACCATTGGGTTGATAACTTGCAGATCGAACTGTAAACCTTTCCACAGGGGAATCAGTAGCTCCAACAGCGACCAACGGACAATATATAACAATTTGATGCCAAATTGAAGAGCCTTCTTCATAGGTCTCTGGTATTATGTTCGCTGGAAACCTCGATTACCTACACCGGAGTAAAAAAAAGCCACATATTCAAGCTCACAATCTCCATTTTCAGTACGTCACTCTTATCTAAGAGCTACGCCCACCCTGGCTTCCTAATTAATCTGCCTTGGATAGGAGTAAATGCCAAGTTTTCCATCCAGCGATTTAAGGAATGACTAAACCTAAATTGTAAACAAGTCACAGTTATGGCTGTCTAATGAAGAATATTGGTCTCCTCGATCCAGTTTTGTTAGTGTGCAAATTATTTGCTTGTGTTTAGAATAAAGGGAAGAGTTCATTCTCAAAGGATGTGTGTAGATAAGTCATGATGTTTGAATAAAAAGATGTTCACGCACGCAGAGCGCACTCAAACATATAGTTTTACACGTGACGACTTGCTGGTGTTGTTGGTGGAACTTCAACAACAAAATTTCCTTAATTGTTATTGTATTAGGTACCAACGCGGCCGCCGTATCTTTGTACTGGTTGCAAACCATCAATGCATTAAAGTACAAAAGTAAACACACACATACATACTCACATACGTAAATACGCATATACATACGCACATATATTCATAAATATATGCATACATACATTCACACATACTTAGGGACAAAGTTTAATAGTTGCATGCATTGATGTTTGCATTTATAGATGCAGATTTCAGCTCGCTATTTAAATCATTTGGTTTAGCGATGACTGAATGTCGTCCTAAGTTCCAAGGGGTTTAAAGTTTTTCGATTTACATTTTATTCTTTGAATAATGTTGTGTTATTTCACTTTTATGTTAGAGTTTGTTTATACGTTGACAAAATGTGGCAGGCAGAAGAACGTGACTGCACGTTTTATAAGTATAAAGGTGATAAAGAAAAGGTACTTGTTGGTTTCAATCCTCACCTCGACGAACAGGAGTTCTACGAAATTACAATTAAAGAGTTGCTGTACCTTCCTAACGTATTATCCATTTACGACGTTGATAACTCTGAAGGTAAGATGTACTCATGTAATATGGCTAAAACGCGTTCAATAACAGGTAGTCAAAAAGCTGGTATTCCACCTATCTTGGTTCACACCATAGTTTTGAACAAAGACTTCCCCAAAAAAGTACTCGTTCAGAGGGTAAAACATTTGAGTAATTAAAACCAAGATCAATCTCTTTCCTGACGGTCGCTCTCTCCCATTGACGAGTAAATTCATCTCGCATTAGCCAGAGTAGAATCAAAAAGTCAGATACGGACTGAAGAGAGTTAACTGTCGATACATTGTGGTGTAATGTAAACAATTCTAATGATATAATGAAAACAGTTCTGAGGCTCATCTGGCACGAAGATACTAAATTATCAAACGAAACATAGCTCTGCGAAAATTCATTTTGCCGGATAAGGAGCAGATGTGGAAATGACAGAATGGAATGGCTCAAAGAACTGGTTTCACTTCTCCAATGTTGTTCTATTTTATTAGAAGCAAAACTGCGGTCAGATTCAGAAGAAGTGCCAGTGGAATACGAAGCTGATTTGATCCAGAACCAACGTATTATTGAAGGTGATCATGATGCTGAAGGATTTCAGTCCCAACCGAGGTCCAAACGCTCGATATTAGACAAAATCTTATCGGGAGAAAAAGAAACTGACAAAACTTGGACTGTGGTCAAAAACAACAAGAAAGAGCTTTCTAAGTTTGAGACAATACTGAAACGGGAATTACCACGAAAAGATTGCATGAGCGTCAAAGACTCAGAGAGGGTGAGAGATGTTTGGAAATTAAAACCCAAAGACAGATGGCAACTGTATCGAAGATGGATCGTTGCTGCTAATAAAGAATATTACTGGCAAATGGCGACGAAACAGGTGGAGTACGAGGACGCCATAGAAGCGTTGGAAGACGCGAAGAGTAGCGAAGCGGCGGAGTTGATCAAAAAGTTTGCGTCAGTAATCGGCATGACAACTACAGGTATAATTGCTTTACTTGAAAACTAGACATGTCAATATAAATATAACTCCGCACAACATGTAGAAACGCCAGTTTGCGGACTTGTTGGTAATGCAGGGGAAAAGGTTTCCCGATTGTGACTGGCAAATGTAAGCGCAGTTAATCTCACATAGCTGCTCAAAAATGGAAGAATCAAAAACGATTAACTATCAAGCAAAAATGAATACCCAATTCAGAAAATGATTAAGGACGTGCTAATGTCTTAATCACCGTTAGAAATAAAGTAATCATCAGTAATAGCACTCTAAAGTTATCAGTTATCGTCGTGAAAAAAATGTGAATTACTTTTCGGCTGAAAAAGTAGGTAAAGCGAACCTGAAAATAGCCAGACATTGAACAGAAGACTTTGATTTACGACTGTGTGTTTCTTTCCCAGAAAGAATAAATATTTGGCCGAGACTTAAAATGCAAAACGTCGAAATTAATCCAAGTCAAGTTATCCTCAGATTACTACTTAGATTAGAATCGTAAACAGCCCAAAGTGCTTTGTACTAAATATCCCAGTGCTTGGTGAAAAAGTGAAGCGATTTTATATTCTTAATCCTTGAGATTATCCGTCACTCGTGATTTCTTTTTTCCAATTGCACTGAAAACCATGCTATGATTTATCTTGAGCAACTAGTAAGCTCTCGTATCAGTGATGGTGAAGTTCTTCGGAATAGTTATAGTGTTTCTCTACGTCTTACTTTATAGGGGCAGCCAAGCGTCCTCAGTTGTTGAAACAAATTGGAGCCCGGATTGTGATCGTTGAAGAAGCCGCGGAAGTCCTGGAATCTCATATTGTGACGTCACTGACTCGAGAATGCGAGCATCTGATTCTCATTGGAGATCACAAACAGCTACGTCCCACTCCAAATGTGTACGACTTGGTGAAATATTTTAACTTCGACGTTTCATTATTCGAAAGAATGATAAAAAACGGTACGGAAATGAAACGTTTTGGCCACGCGAATCATCTATTTAACGCGACACCGCTAATGTAAATTTAAGTACGGCATTCAGTTCAATCACACCACACATGCTGGCGATAGAATCAAGCAAGTGACACACAATGTCAGTCCTATTCAAGAAATGTTAAAACCATTGCAAGAACAATCACTTGTTCGAATTGAGGTAGTGACCCCTGGACTTGATGTTCAACACTTTCTCCACCTTGGGAAAATTTCCTACACTGAGTACTTAATGTCATTGGGACAAACGAGTAAAATAGGGAAAAGTAGCCCCTGTTTAGGAAGGTGCGTCTGAATGCAACGCACTTATAGCTTACAGCAGTATGACGAGAAACAAACTCAACAGAAGACGTTCATCCAAACTGCCAAATTACATTGCTGTTCATTAATTTCAAATTTCCTTTCCTCCTCCTTTTCAAAGGTTTGCACTTCGAATGTTTAAAGAAACAGCACAGAATGAGGCCTGAAATTTCACTGGTCTCTCGCCATATCTACCCCGACTTGGAAGACCATGAATCCGTCCTTTCCTATGAAAACATCTCAGGAGTGAAGCATAACATTTTCTTTGTTAACCACAATCGGATGGAGGTTAGTCATATAAGAAAGAATATTAATTAGAGTGTATACCACCTACTACATTACAGGATGCTTTGCAAGCGAGTGCCAATTGAAACAGCATAAATATGAGGGCAATAGTTATGAAACAGCTAGTCTAGTTGTCAAGCCCAGCAATTCTTTCCTACGTACCATTGAACAACCATTTTTACCGCTGTTTACATTGCCGTGGGATGTTGTTGACCAATTGTTGCCATATTCACAGCGAAACCACGTTGACCGCATGGGCATAATGGCTGTTCACGAGCGGCAGCACAACTTTATTCAACTCTGTCAGCGCCATTTCACATCCGTGAACGCGTGTAATTGCATGCCTACTTATCTTCCTGACTACTTAGCGATCCACATCTAGGTTGGTTGGCAGGCAGGTGTGTAGATTGATAAATGTGTGAACTTATTATTTGTCGCTTATGCATATAGGTATTGAACAATTTCATTTTTTATTTCAAACAACGATAAACTTGTAATGCATTAACACCCAGCGAATTGCTAATAATGGACCGGAAACTACAATTTTCTAGGTAGCTGAAGAAGACACGTCAAGTCATGTGAACAAACATGAAGCTAAGTTCTTGGTCGCCCTGTGCAAGTATTTTCTTCAACAAGGCTATAAAGCGTCGGAGATAACCATCCTGACGCCTTACACTGGCCAGCTGAGAGAAATTCAGAAATGCACAAGAGGAGTTTTGCCAACACCACCACCCGACGAAAAAAATGTACGAATTACTTCGATCGATAATTATCAAGGAGAGGAAAATGAGATCATTTTACTGTCTCTAGTCCGCAGTAACAATCGAGGAAACATCGGCTTTGTTAAAATTGACAACAGAGTTTGCGTAGCGTTGTCGCGCGCCAAGAAAGGGCTTTTTTGTATAGGAAACATGGACATGATACGAAGAAAGAGTAAACTGTGGCAAGAAATCGTCAACGACATGGACGCCCAAGGTCTAGTTGGTCCGACGCTTACTCTCTGTTGCCAGATGCACGACGACAAGCGTATTGAGGTCGAGACAGCTGAGGATTTTCAACATGCACCCAACGGCGGTTGCACTCGCATTTGCAATAAAGAGCTCCAGTGTGGTCACATCTGCAGGAAACCTTGCCACCCAGTTGATCAGAAGCACGTAAATCAATATAAATGCCGCGAGCCTTGTCAGAGAATTCCATGTCATTTACATCCAACAAGAAGATGCACTAGTCTTTGTTCAGAGAAGTGCAGCCTTTGCAAGGAAATGGTGACGGTCATTTTGCCCAAATGTGAACACGAGCAGGAAGTTTTTTGCCACGTCAGCCATAAGAACCTCTCCAAAATCGATTGCAAAGTAAGATGTCCTAAGGTTTTAAGTTGCGGGCACCAGTGCCGAAACCTTTGTTCCATCCCTTGCGGCCCTTGCCCAGTTTCAATACGGAGGCCTCTGCCAAAGTGCGGGCATGAAGTGGAGATGGTGTGTTCGGAAAACCCTGAACAATTCGCATGCGAATCTGATTGCCCTGAGATTCTTCCCTGTGGCCACCCGTGTTCTGGCAAGTGTTCTCAACCTTGTGGCAAATGCAAGATAAAAACTGTGAAAACTTTGCCTGCCTGTGGACACCAGTTGGAGCTGCCTTGCTACAAGGACCCAAGTGAAGTCTCCTGTAAATCACCATGTACCAAAACACTAATTTGTGGCCATCCTTGCACTAAGCTGTGTAGTAAACCGTGCAACAAGGTTTGCAACTTCCAGTGCTCAAAAGTGTTGAACTGCGGACATCCATGTCCCGATCTATGCTCCGTACCTTGTCGCCCCTGTGCAGTTGTTACTGAAGTTATTTTGCCGAAGTGTGGTCACGCAGTGAACATTCTGTGTTCTCAAGATCCAGAGACAGCTGGATGTCCATATCCTTGTTCAATAGTTCTTGACTGTGGGCATAAATGCACTGGCAAATGTTCGGAGAGGTGTATACCTTGTCCTAAGATTGTGAGCAAGAAGATGCCTGGTTGTGGTCATGTGGTTAATGCACGTTGCTCCGCGCCTCTACTATGCGTTCTCTGTCAATCTCCATGCGAGAGAACTCTCCCTGAATGCGGCCACGTCTGTCAGAAGAAGTGCTACGAACAATGCACACCGTGCATGCAGACGACCATGAAAACGTTGCCAGTTTGTTATCACCGTGTACAAGTTCCATGTTCACAACCTGCTTCAGAAGTTTCCTGTCCACTTCAGTGCGAAAGAATTCTCGCCGAATGTGGCCACAGGTGTCAGAAGAAGTGTCATGAGCAATGTACACCCTGCATCCAGAAGGTCTATAAAACTTTGCCAGGTTGCTATCATCGAGTACAAGCCCCATGCTCAATACCAGCTTCTGAGGTTTCCTGTCCAATTCCCTGTCCAAAAGTGTTGGATTGTGGTCATCAGTGTGTTAAGAAATGTTCTCAGCCGTGTCATCCTTGCCAAATAATGGTCACCAAAGAGATACTACCTTGCAAACACAAGCAAAAAATGCCTTGCTCAACAAAACCGGAGGAAGTAGTTTGTCGGTCTCGTTGTTCTAAATTACTAGCCTGCGGTCATCCCTGTACCCAAAATTGCCGTGAACCTTGTGGTCCATGCGTCTCTAAGGAACTGGTTACCAAGATCGTGCCATCCTGTGGTCACAAAAACAAAATCCCGTGCTTCCAAGATCCTTCCGAATTTCCTTGTACGCAATCGCGTTCGATGCCACTTCCTTGTGGACATGATAAAAGGGTTCCGTGTGCTTCGAAGTTACAGACGTTTTTCTGTAAACGAGGGTGTGAAAGACGCGGAAATATCAAGTGCGGGCCAGATTGCGGTAAATGCTTCGCTAAAATGTTAAAGCGGCTACCTTGTGGTCACAGAGCCCAAGTTCCATGTTACAAGTGTAAGGATGCAACTGAATGCGTATCTTGTTCGAGTCTTTTTATGAAAGGTTGAAATCCTCCGTTTAACGACACGCACTGGTCAACTACTTTGAGAAATCAACTGAACTTGCGTCCAGTACGCTTTTTCCAATTATTCCGCTTTCGGCGAGACAAAAGGAAGTCGCGATTACAAGGATAAAATTAGTTTTGCATGTATATCGCAATCATATTTTTATTAGTTATCATGTCATAAAGCGATGAAAAGCTAACTCCAGCTATAGCCGTTTAAGATAAAAGTGCATGTTTAGAACGAGGTTTAGAGGCTCCAGCCGCATTCCGAAGTGAACAAGTTATCAGAGTCTGTAGGTATTTTTAGTCTGAAAACTGGCAAGTGACGTCCCTGTTACCCTGTATATAAATCAAAACGGAATTGAACAATAAATGATGGGATATCCGTAATAAAACCATTTAAATCTGATGTAATTTGGGTTGTACTTTAGTCTTATTCGGCTGTTTATGGCATTGCAACAACAATAGATTTTGCTTCTTCGATAGTTCTTTTTAATTGTGCAGTAAGTGCTGTCTGAAACTGTTACATAATTCTACACAGTACTTCTTTTAGTTAACCCATTATGAGTAAAAGGCATACTGTATATTTTTACTCTGGCTAACGCCAGACGATTTTGCTCATCAAGGTGATGAGCCTTGCTTCTTAATGAGTTAAGCAAGGGTGAAAAAAAACCTTGAATAATTATGATACTTTTCATTTTTTTAAATATAACAGTTTCATTGACATGTAATGTAATATTCTAGCCAGCAAACTGATAGTTATAGGTAACAAGTCATGAAACTGCTTTACAGGGCATACAAGATCATTGTAATGTAATATAATTCTGCCAATATTTCCTTTCTTTTACTTTCTGGTAATTTGCACTGGTCATACTTAAGCAACTTGCACTAGTAATTCTAATGGTGGGAAAAAGGTTCGATCTTCGGTTTTTTCAGCTCTTCAAACCTCCGCACGATATCCTTTTTTTTAAATACCGTATGTATAATCACCATCAATCGTGCCAACAAACTTCAATGTTTGATTTGTAGCATACTGTTTAAAATCTGGTTAAGTTTTTGGACTCATGTTTTGCTGTTTAGATATTTTTCAATCAGATAGATGAAGTTCGACGTTTTTCGATTGAAATGTTTTGTAAAAGAGAACGTTATTTTTGAACGTATTTAATAGCGAGTAGTAAAACCTTTTTATATTTCACATTATAAGTAAAGGAATTACAAACTTATAACCGAACACTGTCTACACAAACTTCATTTCAGGCTTTGACCTATGACCCCCTCATAAGCAAACTTGTATATATTTGTCATGCAAATGGGCCTTCTAAAGAACGAACTCGCTGTCGAAA
The DNA here is from genome assembly GCA_030142905.1 of Heliopora coerulea. NCBI lineage: Eukaryota > Metazoa > Cnidaria > Anthozoa > Scleralcyonacea > Helioporidae > Heliopora > Heliopora coerulea. The sequence continues at coordinate 2,086,289 of JASJOG010000015.1, read as the reverse complement.
TAAAACGAAAAAAAGCTTCGTTATCATCAACCAGGAAAAATGAAATAGCTACGATATGATAACTTGGTGTTAGACATCATAACAAATTAGTGAAGACGTACACAGCAGCAGCAGCGGCAGAAGAAGAAGAAGAAGAAGAAGAAGAAGAAGAAGAAGAAGAAGAAGAAGAAGAATGAGAAGAAGAATGAGAAGAAGAAGAAGAAGAAGAAGACCAGTAAAACTCCACATGTTTATTAAAATCATAACCATTCCTTTAGTCTCCTGTGCAGTACACGGATTGAAACTTTTGAAATTAAAACCATAAACTCAGTTAACATGTTTTTTCACTACACGTCGGTGTTACAAGATATATCATAACAAATTTCACGGCTTCCACTGTGTTCTTCGATGCACTCTCCGGGAACCCACCTGCCATTAACCTTTTGCCCGGTGCGACACTTCACTCCGTAAGTACACGTGTGTGAATGTTGGACTCGAGTCAACCTCCATTTCTCTTTTGGAGATTCGATGCAGTCATCCAAGTCGTAGTTGTCGATGCGCCTGCAGTGGCCCACCGATACCTTATCATGGGCAGCGGCGATGTAACTGGAATATCCGCTATATCCATAACCACTTGAACTGGAACCATGATCGTCGCCATCTTCATCGTCAGGTGGACTTTCTTCTTCACCTCTCATATCGCCTAAATAGGCCGCCATCTTCTCCAAGTACCCCCTACTACCACTGCGACGTTTCTGGATACGGTGGCCTGTATTCAAGAAAAGCATTTCTCAAATTCGTTAATAATTCATGAAGTTGACATAAAGGAAAATCAAACCGAGATATGGTATCAACCACAATCAAACAATTGCATAAATAAGACTAATTTTTTGACACACGAGTGAGAGAGAGCGCCTGACCCTGAGAACAAAGACCTCGCTAAGCGATTTTTTACCCCTACTTCAAGATGGCGGATACTTATAATATAACGCGAGCACGAATAGTTCTCAGGCTCTCACGGTAAGTATCTGCCATCTTGAAGTGGACGTAAAAAAGGAAGTTGCCCTCGTTCCAGACCGTTTGCAATACTCTGCTTCGCTACGTCTTCCAAATCAACGAAATCATCAAGGAAAATACCATAGGTAGTTCAAAGTTTTGTAAATGCCGTCACTAACAGCAACGAATTCGATTAGAATTCTTTGCGATCAGTCTCAGCAGTTACCAACCTTTCAACTTTTTACACTATTTAACACTATCTACGTAATATTACTATTTTTATGTCATTACAAGAAAAATAGCAGTGTTTGAACACCAAAAAAATACTGACATACAAAGGAGAATTATCGAAGACGATCTACCTTGGGGTTTGTTCGCAGAATCTGAAGTATGAATGACTGCCATTTTGAAGATTGGATAGCTTCCACAAAATTCTGCCATAGCTGGGCTTGGCGTGTTAAATTTGCCGTTCTTCATTAGAATTCTTTCTATGGTGCGAATGCTCCTTGGTTTCCCTTTGTAGATAAGCTTTAGCTAAAAGATCAATTAAAGTATCATCAACACTTAAAGTACAACAGCCTTCTTAGCTTCAGCTAAATGACTATTTAGCCTGTTAGAAACACTTTTGGTAGAAGAAACAGCAATTTTTTTTATCAGCGCTGTGTGTATCTGACAGTTGGCAGTACAACGTGATATAAAAAACATTTCTGAAGACAGTGAACTGTTAGGAAATATGGGAACACAAATATTAATCCTAGCCGTAGCGTGTCTAACTTTATGCCCACCTTTGCAAAGTCCATCAAAACTTGCTCTGGAGAACTTTCATCTGCTGGCATTTCTACAACATGACATTCTCTCAAGCGTGGTATTCGGGTAACAGACAGTCTCTGCAATAATGATAATAACAAAACCTCAACGTTTTAGAACCGAACGAGGGAATATGCATGCATATTATTGGTATTAAAAAACAAGTTGGCTTAAACTGATGGGAATAGTTCATAAATTGCAGTTTGATGCAATTAAGGTTTGTTTCTTGCTATAAGCTAACAATAAACTTAAAATTGTGTGGCGTTGCTTCGGCAAATAAATCTCATTGTAAAACTAGTGATTAGCTATTTTCAAGTCTTAATCCAAGCTTAAATGATCAGGGAAGCATTTGATGGTAACTTACCTGTTCGTAATCATTCAGAAGGTCAGATTGATCAACGTCATTATGAGCAGGCACTTGAATTGTCACAGTATTGTTTTTGCTGACCTTCACACGTTCAGTGAACTCGGTACCTCGTTCACTGATTTGAAGACTGAACTCCCCACGAGATGCCTGCAAAACAGAGCTGCGTTAGAACCAAAGATTCATAAAGAAAAGCGCGTGAAAACATTTACAGGCTTGGAGAATGGCATGACAAGCAAGCGTGATAGTATTTACAGATGTTAGAAGCGTCTACAAAAGATTTTCTCTCATATTTCGGAAGTGGGCTGATGAAAGTGCAGCGGTAGCAACATTACATGTTATGAGACAGCTGTAAGCATGAGTACAAAATTTAATTTAAAGACCACACCCTGATCTCAATCCGGTGCGAAAGTGTTATCTTCACGTGAAATCGGTGAAAAGGCCGTTTAACTTATTCAAATCTGGAAGTTACCGAAGAGGAATTATCATGAAATCATTACACCCATCTAGTTTAACTCGTCTCCTACTTTAAAAAGATGGAATGCAACACTTACCATGTCTCGTGCCTCAGCCAGTTGCGTTAACGTGGAGCAAGTAGCCAGGACTAGCAGAACTGTAGCTCTCTGTTGCATCGCGTTAAGTGGCCACATACTTCAACAAACGAACGTGGAACAAATCTGGACTTCTCTACGAGTGGTTGCCAAAGGTGTACTGTAAACCATGAGAATGTTGCCTCATTTTATAATCTCCAGCAACAGTTTCTTGACCTTTATGTGATATCATTTCTCACCAACTGTCAGCGGGAGTAAATTACCATCTGGACATCTTCATACACCCACTCATCAAATTTCTTGCCGGCTGATTGTAAAAATCAATCGGATGACAACGATCTTTTTCCGTAAACAAAAAACGCCTCTTATTTTATAAACGACAGGTAAAACTCCAACGACGACATAGTTTATTGATACACAGAACATACCGATGAAAATCATAAGACACGTCGACTTGTAGTATCATCTTGCAAAGTTGTGCATTGCTTCGCTGACGTAACAAGAACAATGTGAGGTATCGAAAGATCGATATCATATCTTGGTGCGTGTAACGTCATACACGTCGCAAGGACAATGAGGAACCTGGCGTCGCTTATAGAAATAACGTCAGACAGGAAAGGTTTTTTCGCACATGCTTGAGAAAAAACAACATGGTTGAAATTCCAAATTCGCGCTTTAAAAATTGTTATTACGAATTAACATCATGATGTTATTGTAAGACGAGGCGGAGCTGTCCATGCCGCCGCTCGAATGTTAAAAAGGATCTAAAAAGTTTACCATTCATACATAAGCTTCGTACCTACCAAAGGAATTATACTCCGAAAAGAACTACACTAAGTAGGAAGATGTCCGTATTCAATGAGCTCACTTTCGTGTTGACGACGTTTAGCTACTCACCCAAATACATCATTTACACGACCTACTAATAAATCCATTTTCATGACAGTTGAAGATCCAATCCTTTGACTCGTTCTGAAGTAAAATTGGGGAGGAAATCAGTATTGCGTCTCGACTATTTTGAAAAGAATAGAAATATCATATTCCAACACATCCTTTTTTGGTATGGCTAGATTATCAAGCTCTGGCGCACAGCCATTATTATTTTGCACACGAATAGCTAAATTAAAATATGACGCAGAACCTTCATCGCTACCACCAGGAATATTGCACAGTTTAATTGTTAATTGCCAAGAAACTGGTTCAGCAAACCTTAATCGTTTATGTATGAGCCATGCATAGGCAAGAGCCAGATTTACATCAATAAAGATTTCTTGAAGATAATCGTGAGACGCGGGACCATATGATTTGAACAGCCCCACCCCTTCTACAATAGACCCTTCCGGCAAAGAGCTACATTGTGAGTGATTAGGATCATGTTTGTTTATCCACAATAGCAATCAAATAGTCCAGACTATAAAGCTCTTGAAGAGTTTGTCCATAGAAACAGGAGGTGCGCAAGAGCGATATCATTACAGCGCTTCCGTACACTTTTGAACTTGCATTTTCAGGAATAAAGAGCGAGAACCTTAGTAAGAACGTAACAGAGGGATAAAATCGTACACATTATCTTATCTTCATGAACCCGAAATTCTAATAGTGATTTCAGGGAACTGAAGCTATTTGGTGAATAACCGGTAACTTGACAGTTCCACGACCTTACACTCACGAAAGCAGTTGAGCAAATAACCTTTGTTTGCTGTTTTCGAGATGTAGTAGGCTGAAGTCCAAATTATGTATTTGAATAAACGCTTTCCTTCAGGCCGATTAAGTACTCTTGCAGCTAACAGCGCAGATTGTGGGATTATTTTGTTGAGAAGTCTGGGCAACTGCCCAGGTTTCCCAACCCTAAATTCTGCTCTGGTCAGTAAGGACAAACATTAAGGTCAAGTTTAATAACATTATGTTCATAAAGGTGTTGAGCAGGGCAGTTCACCTTAAATGACACGTCAATTGTAGTTTTACTTCCCATCATGGTTTTGTGGTTTCAACTCAGTTTATTCAGCGCAGAGAAAATACTCGAAACGCTCTAAATGTATTTGCACCATTCGACAAGAATTTTTAGTGTATTCACTATCACTCCGAGATCTTACATTCCAGCGGTGAATAAGAGAATATTAATATTGACATCTGAAGCAGAAGTCTAAAACTATGCGAGCGAACACACGTTTTCCTAGAGACCGAAGTCTGCAATGAACGGACACTTGTGAAATTATTTTGTGGAGAACCCTGGGCAAGTGACCAGACGTCCCTGTTCTAAGTTCGACACATTTCAAATGTTGACTTATTTTCCATCATTTTGTGGCTTAACCCCCAACCAGTTTATTCAGAGCGGAGAAAATACCCAACGTTGTCTAGCTTTCTTGCTACCACTAGATACACTGTAGGTACTTTTGTTGATTCACTGTTACTCCTAGATTTGTCATTCCAGTGGTGACGTATGAATGTTCATATCGAGATCTGGCAACTGAAGTCTAAAACTATGAGAGTGCATGAAGATGCGTTTTCCTTGAGGCCGATCAAGCAACGTCTGCAATCAACGGACACTTATGAGATTTTAGAATTCTTGACACCTGCCCAGACTGCAGTGCCTTAAATCCAGCAGCGGTCGGCAGGGAGTAAATTATAACGAAATTAAGATTTAAACAAGGAACAGATACAATAACAGCAATGTTTTGGCTGCTTTACTTCCTTTTCTCAAATTGTTTGAAATAACTAGTAAGCAAAATTTGCAAATGAGTATACTTTAGCTCGGGCAAGATCTCTCCCAAACGATTTGGGCAGGAGATTCAGCTGGCGTTGTTTTGCGTCGAGACGCGAAGCGACATTGCACGCAATGCAGCAATTGAAAATGTCGCAATAAAGGAGGATGTATCAAGATGATCAAAGAGGTTAGGATAGAATACGGTTGAGATACGTGTCAGGGTTAGGCTTTCAAAAAAACTAGGGTCAATGATGGTTTTTCTTCTTCAATTTCTTTTTAATCTAATTATCGGAAAATCGCTTCCCTGCTTATCCATGCAGACACGATCCCCATATCTATCAGTCAATTGAACAATTAAAAAAACTTTGTTTATTCAGGGTAATCTTGTCACTTCAAAACTTAGAACTGTTATCTCCGTGACCCGTGACCTGATATTGCCAGTAATGCGTGAAGATCTTAATGAGGAGATTTTTTTTCTGCCAAGAATGGTTTTTTCAACCCCAAACATTTTGTTATCTCAACATAAGTACACTTTACATCCTGTTGCCGCTACAAAAGACACAACGACAGACACGAGGGAACAGAGTCAAAAGTTGCCAGAAAGTAAAACTGCTCGATAGTCACTGAGTATTTTCGTGTACCATCAAACCTTCGTCGTCGGAAAAATCTCCGTGCATTTTACCCCTGGGTATTATCGCATGGTTTTTAAAATATTAAAATATAGGGCACCAACTTACTGCACGACTTATTTCAATTCGTCAATGAAGCGCACAGCATCAATGCCAGATTATCTTTAACAGGCTTGAAAGTTCCAGAAGTAGGTACAGAGATCGTCAAAACCAAAATTTCGTACAGTGGCGCTATGTTGTTCAACTCTCTCTCAAACTCTTTAAAGGACGTAAACAACAATACAGTTTACTTATTTGAAAAATCTTTGACAACGCTATTCCTAAAGCTAAATAACGAAGTCGACCATCTAGAACAATTCGCATGTATAAATTGTACATACATAATATCCTGCACTTGTAATCGATAAGTATCAGTGCATTTATAAACAACTTATTATATTTATAAGTATTTTATCTGGACTATATGTAATAAAGAAGGCCAACTGGAAGAATACTATTGTAAAGTTGTTAGACCTTAATTTAAATTAAGTTTTTATCGCATGGTCTCTTATCTCTCTTGCTTCACCTCGACGGATAAAAATAACGGCAATTAGCCCCACGGGGTACTAAAGTTGCGCGTCCATTTTTTAGACCTTGTGAACATGATCTCAATGTCAATAACGTGGAATCCAAAACAGACAGAACAACCGGGTTTGATTTATTAAAAGTACTCATGCAAAACAAATCTGATATCAACGTAAAACAAATTCATCGTACAGTAGTACTTATTTAATAGTATTAGATTATGTCTAAATTATCAACTACATTAAAAACAATCAGTTCTTCAAGATATTACATGATGCTAACCAAACTGAATATAGAGTTAGAACATTCGCTGTATAGGTAGGAAAAATTACATATATATAAAACGGAGTGCTGAGACGGCAGTTCTGAACGAACCAGAAAAGGTTTTATAGTAGTACTTCGCCAAAAAACCAGAGAACAAGGAACTGAGCAAGAACCTTTCATCGGAGTAAAATGTGCAATTTCAGCTCAAAAATTGGGTCAAGCTGGAATAAATTTTTGAGAAAAACTCACTCAATTTACTCTTGCAACACAAAATAATAAAGTTTTCAACGGGGCTCGGCGACCGCGCCCACTTGACAGCATGGCGCCGAAAACCGTGAAACGGTCTATTAAATAAAAAAGAATAAACAGGAAATGTCGAAGATCACTCTTCAGTTAAGGGTGGGTGCGGATTTCCTGCAAAGCTACAAATTATACACAGGCAAAAGCTCCACTTATTGCGAATCGCGGCTTAAAATCCGGGTTTTGTTTCCTGGCACAAATCTTAGAATTTAGGAACACGATTTTGGCCAAGACAGGTCTGTATTAGGAAATAAAATGCAAAAACGAACATGCAAGTTCGAATCCCACTTAAGTCAACTCAGCTTTTTCGAGTTGACTTTCGTAATGTAGGTCAATCACGGAATTTTACCTTCATGTTACTCTGAGGATGATTCTAAAATACAATCAAAACAGGATAAGCGTTAAGTTGTCGTGATAATCTCTCGTGCACTTAAAATGGATTCCAGGAGCATGTCCTTAATTCACTTTATACGTCAACTGGTAGATCGACGGTGCGGAAACCCGAACTTGCGGAATTCAAATCCTACTCAAGTCAACCGAATTTTTTTCCAGTTGTCATTCGCAGTGTACTTTTAATCATGAAATTTACTCTACATGTTGCCCTCAGAATGATTCTGAAACTTGAAACAACGTGGGAGCGATAATCACCAATGACGTACATCAACGGTTAGACAACAAACAGACGGTCACTTTCACGTGTGTGCGTCATATGAAAGCTTAATTTAATTATTATCTATCATACCTTTCAAGACTGCATTGATAAATAAAAAATCTCTGCAGCGCAGATAACTGAACGGTGGATTTACTTTGTTCGTAACTTCGGTAGTTCTGTACACATCAAATAATACGCGGATGATTGCACTCAAAATGAAATTATAGAGACAGGATCACGTAGTCTTATCTTATACCCATCATATCTTTCAAGACTGCACGAATAAATCAAAAATCCCTGCAGCGCAGTAATAACTCGACCGTAGATTTACACTGTTCGTAACTTCGCTAGTTCTGTACCTATCTAATAATACGCGGATGACTGCCCTCGAGATGAAATTACGGAGACAGGATCACGTAGCCATATGCAAGAAGGTCTAGATGGAGTTGAAAACTGGTCAAATAACAATAAAATGTTCATTGCTGCCAAAGACGAAAGGCATGTCCATCTCTTTTACAAGGACAATCGCTGAGCCTCCACCCCTTTTTTACTGGTGTCACTAATCCAAAGAGTTAAAACTTTCAAGCTCTCTGGAGTTTGATTCCTAGCCGACTTGAAGTGGAACTAACAAAAGATTATATTATCTTAGAGAGTGTAAAAATTTGCGCTTACCAACAGGAGTAGGTTCAATTACTTATCTTACAAAGATCAGACCTTTACTCGAACACGCTTCTCCTGTATGGGGAGGAATCCCAATTTACCTGGGAGAGGAAATCGAAAGAGTGCAAGAAAGAAGTCCAAGAATTCTCGGTCTTGAAACCCTTTAGAACCTTTGTCGTTGAGAAGGAAAGACGTTGTACTGAAAGAATTGGAAAGGATCCAGAAAGACCCAAGCAACCCATGCAATCGTTTCTTATCCAGAGTAACTCACTCGGATCATTATTATCTGAGAAGAGAAGGAAGAAAATGCCTATACCTAACTCTTTATCTGAAACTACTCGACATAATCAAGCCTGTGTTCCAAGAGCTTGTCATTATTTATCCAATTCTTAATTTATGTAAATATAATATTATGGACTTTTCTATCCCAAAATAAATAAATTTTTAACTTCAATGTTTAATTAGTAGTTTCGCTCCTTGATATTTTTCGAGTATTTGTAAATCCTTTGTATTTCTATTCTTAGGACGGATATCTATTAAATTCAATTAAAAACAAATAATAATAAAAACGAAAGCCCTGATCGATTCTCAATTCAGATGAAAGTTATACGATCGACGAAGAAAATGTTCACTGATCAATGCTTAGACACCAAAGTCGCCATATTTGTCGACGAGTATGTCAAGGTTGCCGACCTTTTTTACGATGATTCATTTTAACGATTAAATTATGATTTCTACTGGGTCACTTTCGAATCCCACACATTACCAATTATATATAGGTCGGCTGCGGTCATTGGTTGGGCAAAATATCAGCTAACAAACTGGCACCTGGCAAGTGTATGTAAAAACAATAAAGTCGTTTATATTTCTGTGGTTTAAAGAAGCACACTTACGCCAATAACTGTGCACATTTGAGACCCATAAAACTTCAGTCTAATAGTATTGATTTGATATTAACAGCTTTGCTTGGCGAAGCTAATCTTTATGTTTGACAACCTTGCTTTTGATTGTTCTACGCACTTAGTCCTGGAACGTGGGGCTGTATGTTGAGAACGAGAACATGCGCCAAAAGTTCAAATACCTCCTAACACCCAGTTTCTGCTCAAGTACGTTTGAAAATGCACGAGAAAATCAGAAGTCTGGTCAAAAAAGTAAAGAAAACTTCAGGACACCTTTCGAGTCTTAATTTTCACCAATGTTGAACTGAAAATCGGTTATGTGACCGAAAATATTACATTATTTCTATTTTATAATTACATTTACACGTTTATTATAACACATGTACATTTTACTTTTACGATATTCAGCAATCAACGCACTGAAAACTAAGTCGCAATATGACAGTAACACACCAGCTCAAAATTCTCACCGAAAGAGACATCTCTCCACAACAGAGAGAGATTACTGTTTCCGTGAGAATTTGAGCTGGGCTCTTATTTTCATATCGCCACTTTACTCTCTGCCCGGTAAATAGCTAGTAGCTATTTTGCACTGAAAACTGTTGTTGCTTTGCAAAGGACCGAAGATTCGACGTCCCATCTGAAATGCCCATAAAACATTAATCAAGGAAATGTCATTACGGAGGTGCAAGAAAAAAGTTTCTTCACTACCATACCCCTATCCCACTTGCAATTTTTCTCCACAGTGGTCCCATTTACCCAACACCCCACCTACCCCCTATACGTACATACGTGACGTCAGATCGCACCCTACGACTTTGACCGAAAGCCAAGAACGAATGAAAAGATGATGACAGGTAGAATCTGTATTTTTCAGTTGTATTATTCATCTGTATTATTCATTCACTAAGTTCATGCGTCAGGATATATATGCCTTAAATGAAAGTTTGCTGCACTGCACAGTAGACACGTTGTCAGGAGTGGATCGGGAGTGTCGGCCAAATATTCCCGTACGGTTCCTACAATCGGGAGCAAAATATGTTGAGGCAATAGTTCTTACGGAAGGTAAACTGTATCATCAGATCAAAAATGGTTCGTGTGATTTTCCCTCTCTCCCCCTCCCGAGCAATTTCGGTCAACCAGATCAATTTGATATGTCCTGCACTCAGCCATCACAGGAGATCAGGATTTATACAGAGGGGAGGGGAAGCGGGGGAGAAAGATGGTCATTAAGGATCGTTTTGATGTCTGAAAGGAAATTAGTTCCAGGGAGTTCAAAAATGTCTCAACCATTTTGTTTCCGATTGTAGGTTCGTCCTCACTAGGGTAGATGTGATCGTGATACTTGGACCAGCTTTATGTCTTAAACTTTCTCATTGTATGTCAAATGAGAAAGAGTGCGCTTTTCGCCTTTCTGTTCATCATAATAATCGCTTTCCCCAACCCCGTTCGCTTCGGTCACGTTGGAAAAGATCCACTGAAGTCGCAATCGATCTTTTGCCCAGGCTCCCATAATTTTTCTCTGAGCCCCTGAAGCTTGATGCCTCACGCATTTGCGCTGTTTTTACGTTCCTGTCCGGAAAGTTGATGATGAACCAGAAATATACTGGCGCCCGCACTGCACTGAACTGTTCCGTAAGTTACTTATTATTCATCAACATCAATACTAAATCAAACTCTGTACAACCAATTTTTCCCACGGCAAGAATTCCGAAACTTGCATGATACGCGGTATTGCGTAAGAATTCATAGGACGTACTCATTAGCTGAGACAACAAGTCCACTTTTATGTAGAACTTTTCGATATTGTGGCAACTGGATTAGCAGACGAGAAAGAAGATACAGTCAGCTTATCATACTGTATTACAAGCCATCAACGTACTAAAAAAATCAGGTGCCAAAACTTTCGCCGCTGTCCCTTCTTGTTCTGTTTACTTGCAGCGGATTTAAATTTGTGAATCCGATTCAGATGCTCAGCCAAATTTGATCCAAAACGTCGAGTGGATTGACTTTGTTTCAATGACAGAAACGACTCGAAAGTTTTTGATCGCCTTCATGCACTAAGGGATTGCCTCAAGTGTTTACCAAAGAATTAAGAAGAATGAATGAACATTAACAAGGAATTGGCGATTTGAGCGGTTTAAGGCCGTGCTACTCGGTGCCACATTTCAAGCAGTTTGAGTCGCAAAAAAAAAAACATGCAATCGTGGCAGGTGCAGGAAGGCATGTGTGGGGCTTATTACATGAGATCGGTAGTAAGTCAGTATGACTTGAGATCGCTTCTCATACAAATCTTTGTCTTAGTTAACGTGAGACCTATTCGGAAAACAAACTTGCACCGGTCTCACTCATTTCGGGTGCTGGACCGACACAAATGAGTTCAAACCGGTTTGATATTTTCTTCATTAAAACGCGAAATTTCTCCAGACCAACCATTGATGTGACGAACAAGCACTGTTGCTGGAAATAACAGAAGACTCGGAATGCGATCAGAGATATACGCAAAAACATGGCTTTAGTTTCATTCCCGGTCTCATGTAAACACTTCAGAAAGTCTTCACTTTAGCAGCACTCTGAATTCGTATCGGTCTCACATACAACAGAGGTCTTAGGGTCCATTGACACGATATGATTGTTCGTTATTGTCTACGTTTGTTTGTTCTCATGAATCAGATTAACTCACTGGAGTCTTTCTGAGGTATTGCTGCATTGGTGAGCAAATCGTAAACAGGAATTGTACGTTTAAAGGCTACATCAGATTACGACACTCCAGGACGCAACTTCGACACTTCAAATTTATTTTCGGAACACAACTGAGATCAACAAATTTCCCCGTGTACTGTAAGTCGAGCTTTGCTAGTCTATTAATCCACAAATTTACAGACGACAAAGATTAACTTTTTGTCAAATCATCGGTGGTTTATTACCGGTTTAAAAAAGATGAAAAACATAAACCAATAAAAAAAACACTCTGGAATCCCTGGTGATCCTTCCCAGAGGGGGAACAAATAGTAGAGCGTGAAATTCCAGTTTAGGCTGATTTTGAAAGCTTGCGCGCCGTGTTTTTTCTATGGATAATCATATCACGATTAGTAGCCAAGAGCGAACGAGGTAAATTATAAGTATGCATAAAAAAACAAAAAACGCAGAAAATCGGTCACATCAGTCTTCCCCTTAGCAAATTTCATCGCGACCTTTCGGCAGCACATTGAGATGACATAAAAGTCGAGTTCTAAAAGAAATCTATTCAGGCCAACTGGCTAATCATAGACATATGCAAATGTTATACTATGAGCGAGAAAAACAGTTATTCACATTTGGTTTGATCTTTTGGCTTGTAGTATTGAAATAGGTGCAAACTGACCAACACCCTGACTAACGCTTGTAATTGACCACAATTTAAGGCGATTGTGCAATTCGATATTTTAATATCTCATAACTCTTCATAAGTTTCCTAACTTTCCAGTGACACACCCTGGATTTCCATAAAGCTGGAGGGACTTGAATGACAACAAGAAGTGGTTTTCCATGGGGTCTAAAGGCATGTTTCCCTATGAAATTCTGAAGTTTTTAAGTCATGAGGAGGCCACTCTTGACATTCCGGCGAAAGGGAACCAGAACACTCCCTGAGCGTGAGATGTGACAAAAAAACCACGTACCTCTTTCTCCAATACTTTCTTGGATTATTTGATCATTAAAAATTGTCAGACGATTTATCAGTAGAGTTCAACTGACTGACTTTCCAGAAAAGTGGCTAAGTTGCATCTGATTTAAAAACGTTCATTATTCTTACGGAAAAATGACTCAGTTTATCATGTACTTTCTCTGTTTGAGATGGTGTGGAAGTCAACATCAATGAAAAACCTGTACCACACCCACTTCTTGCATCTAAGCAGTGGGCTTGAGCCTTCAAGATCTGCCTTGGAAGAACCTGTGATAGTCTAATCAAGGACAAATCCAGATCAGCCAGTTTTCTTTAGGGATAATTTTGATTTCTGAATGCTGATTACTCCTGGCAGATACACTTGCTCACTTTGTGTTACAAGTCTCTTTGTTTCAAGTTTAGTCCAAAAATATATTTGCACTTATAAGACTGTGATTTGGTTTAAAAATATGTCCATAGCAAATGCAATTTAAGCTCATAACTATGCTATTTGCTTGAAGTTAACTATGCTGTTTGTTACAAGTGCGTCACCAAAATAAAGTGGTAAGTGTTGCTGTGATGTGATAAAAATGAATGACATCATTTCAACTGGAAAAATGCCCAGTGAAGATCAACTCATTAAGGGGCAAGGCTAATCTCTTTGACAAATATAATAGTCTGGCATTAGCCGGAGTAAAATACCAAAGTGCACCTTTGCCTCTTGATGGGTTAACAAGATGGCTGTCAACTCATTAAAGAGTGGGACTTATCCCGTTGATGTGCAAAATCAACTGGCATTAGGCAGAGTAAAATATTAAACTGTGGCTTTCCCCCTTGATGAGTTAAACAACAATGTGCTGTTTAATCTTGGGAAGTATATCAGCTGCCACTGTAGGGCTTGAAGAAAGTCCTGCCCAGTCATCTAGGATGAGAAGATCTCATTGTCAGTCGTGTAACTTTTCCTACTCACTAGCTCGATGAGCAAGTGCCCAGACATACTACCTAATGACTAAATGATTTCCAAGACCATGGAGAAGTGTCTCAAGCAAGCAAATTATGAGCTTGGCTTGCCCATAGGGAAAGATGAGATTCAAGTCTTCTAACTGAACCCCACACTGGCAATAATAGATGACTTTTCCCACCAGCAAAGGGATGTGTTGTCACTTACTACCCACAAGAGTGACATGAAAAACTAGGCCCAGCTGAGCAGAATACTAAATAGTGGACCCTCTTTTATTTATAATTCTGGGCTATCCCTGACATTGGTTTAGTTTCAAGAATTAATGCTTCATACAAGTTGCAAGCTCTGCCTTCACAGTGTTCTTATTTGCGTTCTTTCGTCTATTTTTAGGCCTACCATGGTGTGAAGAAGACGGCTATTTTTAGCATGTTCACGAAACTTGGATGACTGAATGTAGCCAAATTACACGTGCCGGAGTAATAAAGAAAACCTTTCCTCTGACAACGCTGCGGAATTCGTACTTAAAAAAGCTCAAACTTCGAACATCATAAAACATCTGAACTTCTTACTGCTACACTTTTTCATGCTAACTTCTGGCACGAAAACTTTGTTTCTATTATACAAATGTTATAATATTATACATATTATACAAATGCTACTTACCCTTAACATTGTTCAATCGGAAGTATCTGAGCGAGTTTCGTTCAGTCGTCAGAATATTGACGATGTTTACCAACAAAATCCGTATTTTTTTACTACTTCATTGTTTTCAGTGCTCAAAGAGTGAAGCAATACTGGAAAACTGATTATTTTGTATCCATTTTCTGCCGTTTAAAAGTCAATAAATACAAAATCATTTCTCATCCTCAGTGCGTTAACATTCGGTTGCCATGTTTCTACAAGAAGTCTGGGACTAGAAGGCGCGCAAATTCTGGCCAATCAGAATTCCCGGTTACTTATCTGGGAAACCTGGGAAAAACTCGAGTTGTGTATCGAGTTTTCCGGATTTTCATTGAGAGATGTTCCGAACAATTTTTTTATGTTCGTGACGATCTCAGCATCAAATTGTTTCGGATTAAAAAAGTCCAAATAAAGAAGATAAGTCCAAGGAAAATGTAAAGGACACTCTGGGACACTAGCATAGTCAAGTGGGGAAGTGAGGGAACTAGGGAAGTTGCTCCCTCGACCATTTTTTGTCCCAAGAAGGTTTGTAAATAATATCATATCACTTTATGAATAAAGTCACAAAGTCGTTGTCATCAAACTACTTCCCATAATCTTGAGACGAACAAACAGACAGACAAAATTTAAGATAAAATCGTACGAAAAGGGAAACATCTTCGTATGTGAAAGTGCACGAGAAATTGTGGTGTTGTTTGATATTTGGGCGGAGGAGAAAACAGCAAAATAAAAACGCAGAAGATAACATACATTGAATCGAGTCGAATCATTAAAGTGCTAATGAAACCATTTTTTTCCACATACTTATACATTCGATTGTAAATATACTGTACATTGTGGAAGCAAAATACTTCGAAAGTGCACGATAAAAAATGTTTCGAGAAGTCGCAAGTATCTATTCGCCGCAAAAAGATATCTCAGATCTTTTGAAAAGATCTTAAATTCCAATTCATAATTGAGAGGATATTGTAACTCGTGGAAGTGAAGTAATAAAGAAAATATACCCCAAAAAAAGTTCCAGTTGAAGTAGACAAGCTTTAGGAATTTACATTTTCTCTAGATCACTGGAGTTTTACCCAGATATGGCGGACGTTTCCTGAGAGATGGTTTTTTCAATCCAATTTTTAAGCACTTGCACATCAGCGTAAACACCGTACTGGTTATTGCGGGCGCAACCATTACCCCAAGATACGATTCCTGTCAACTGCCACGACCCATTTTTCCTTTTACATACCAAAGGACCTCCACTGTCCCCTTTGCACGCGTCAATTCCTCCCTTGGCATAGCCGGCACACAGCATATTGGACGTAATCTTTGAATTACCTAACGTCTAGAAAGCAATGAATTAAAAACTGTGTTGATTACGTGAACATATCATTGAAATTAAATTAAATTGTAAGAGAAATTCTGGTAATACCAGGGCCTTTTTTAACTATTTTCGAGAAGGGGTCTTTCACCAAAGGGGACTGTGTAGAAAGCAAGGGGACCAATTAACAAACATCTGCAGTGTGAATGTGATAGTTGAATGATGATGCTCCTTGTCCGAAGTTGAGGTCTGACTTTTTGGATATTGTTCACTGCCAGTAGCAAATTCATGCCAGAGCGGATATTAACCGAAGGAAACAAGCGACGGTAACGTTTGCTTAAAACTAAGTTTTTGGCTTTATTTTTACGGATATGTAACAGAAAGATAATGAAGTACAAAGCAATATTTAAGGCAATTAATAGTTTGCTTTTTTAGCTACTATACCTATAAAGCATGTCAAAACATGCTACGTAGTACTGCTTTCCCAATTATTCAAGTCTTTTATGATCTTAACCCTTTAAAGATTGAATTTGATTTCTTTTGTTCATTGCTCTTTCATTGTTTTTACTTGCTCTTTCTTTTGTTCTTTCGTTCTCTGTCCTGTATACAGGGCACTGACCCTTAAAGGGTTAAATTGGCTCCTTTTAATTTTACAAGTATCCGTTTCAGAAAAGATATTGTATCAGAGGGGCTAAAAACACCGACAGGAGAGGCTAAAAGAAAGACTGGAGGGGCCATGTGGGCCGCTGGGGAGGCGAGGCACCCCCAGTTACATACTTCAAAAGGCGCTGCTATGACTCGTCCCCAGTTCATTTTGCCTCTAAGGTGGAAGGTTAGTAAATTACCCTGGCATAGGCAGGACTATTTTATGATCTCATCGTCCCATTTTAAAAGCCAATTAATCCACCCGGAGCTTAACTTATTAACATAGCTTAACTTATTCATGTTGAGAAATTTACCTCCTCTAAATTTCGCTGCCAATTTGAACTAGTGGCTTTTACTTAACTTTTTCCCTGTAGGATGTCTCCTCCCTTTAACCAGTAAAATCGTTTGAGGTTAGCCTGAGAAAAATAGGACGAGACTCATCCTGCCTGGGAAGAATTAAGTGAAGAACCACCTTTGAAATTTATTTACTATGTTTATGAGAGATGATAGCTGGATGCTGAATTCTTGCAGCCACTACTTCAGTTTAAGACGGATGTTTTCTATGATTAATTTTAACGACAGCTGAATATTTCTCAATATCGTTCAGCTCAACAATGAAACCAATGTAAACGAACTGGGATTGCGTAAATTATGAGAGTAAAACACCCAGAAATTCTGGGTGTCATGTCACCGGCCTATGCAAGAGCAACTTTTAATGCCTTTCACCCTGGTGGCAAATATACCCTGGGAACGAATTTGGATAAATTAATTAAATACAGATCTCGTAACCAACAGAAACGGCTTTTGCACTTCACTTGCTTGAGTACTGCTCTAGATTCCCCTTGTTCCAGGTTCGATTCCCAGCCGTAGGCCCAAAGATTGCATTTTTCTCAAATGGCCATGGTTGGTCTTGAAGTATATCATTGTCACAGTTGAAACTTTCCTTTACCAAATGTAAACTTCATTTCTTTTGATTGAGCGCCATCAAATATTAATTGAATGAACTGATGTATGACCCACGAGACACGCTTACCTTCTTACACACTGAGCTCGCAATCAAAGGAACGGTTGCCTGTAGAAGCCTTGGTGATTTCACACCAAGTTCAGAGGTTCTTCCATATCCAGTCACCGTGCATTTTGTCCCCACGGGTAGCTTTGGTTGGGAGCTCGCCAGGCATGCGGGCAGTATATGCTTGGAGAACTTCACGGGATTCTTCAGGCGGAGTAAGGCGACGTCCTTATCGTAAGGGGCAGCGATTCCGTAATTGTTGTGCAGGTGAATCGATTTCACTCCCAGCGTGATCTCACGACCACTTTTACGATGAAGGTTGGTATCACCAAGAATGATATATAGTTCACTGGCTAACCAGTTCTGTACACAATGCGCAGCAGTCACTATCCATTCTTTATTGATAAGAGTGCCGCCACAGAAAGGAAGCTTGGAGCAGTTGAGGCACGAAGTAATGGCGACATGCCATGGCCACGCTCCTGGTAATGCAAAACGGCCACCAACAATGCGGGCGTCAATGGCAACGGGCATACCACAGGTTGGCTTTGGCTCTTGTAAAAAATCAGAAATTGTGGTAATTAATATATGAAAAGAAATGGAGCGAAACACAAACGTCAAAAGCCATAAGATACATCGTAAAGTGTTCAGTCACATTCTAACAACTATCTACAATTTGAAAGGTCGTGTTTTTTATGTATATATTAAAAAATCAATCTAATGTCGGTATGAGGTTGAACTGGTACAACACGATGCGGCAAGGTGTTGTACGTACGGGAAGATTATGTAGGCTAAGGTTGTGTGAGGTGGGGTAAGGTAAGGTAAAGGTAAGGTAAGGTAAGGTAAGGTAAGGTAAGGTAAGGTGAGGTAAGGTAAGGTAAGGTAAGGTAAGGTAAGGTGAGGTGAGGTGAGGTAAGATAAGGTAAGGTAAGGTAAGGTAAGGTGAGGTAAGATGAGGTGAGGTGAGGTGAGGTGAGGTAAGGTAAGGTAAGGTGAGGTAAGGTAAGGTAAGGTGAGGTGAGGTAAGATAAGTGAGGTAAGGTGAGGTAAGGTAAGGTAAGGTAAGGTAAGGTAAGGTAAGGTGAGGTGAGGTAAGGTAAGGTGAGGTGAGGTGAGGTGAGGTAAGGTAAGGTAAGGTGAGGTAAGGTAAGGTAAGGTAAGGTAAGGTAAGGTAAGAAAAGGTAAGATAAGGTAAGGAAAGGTAAGGCATGGTAAGGTGAAGTATGGTAAGATAAGGTATGGTAAGGTAAGGTAAATAATGGTGTGGCAAGGTATGGTGAAGTATTGTAAGGTAAAGTAAGATACGGTATGGAAAGGTATGAAATGGTACATATGGTATGATATGGTAGGATAAAATGCAGTGTAGTTTTTTAGTGTATGGTATGTAATATATTATATATGAACAGTGTTTGATCTGATTTGCAAACAGAGAGAAATGAGTTGTCAAACGATGCGATAGTCGAGTTTTTATCAAATACGACTTTTGAGAGTGTGATATCGCTTCTCAAAAGAAACCGTATTTAAAGCGAACATCGGGTTTAAATCTGAGAAAATTTTACGCTTATTAAAATCCCATTTCCAAACTTCGTCTCGTTACTGATTTTCATAGTGTTTTCCTTGTGAATTATTTATGCGTTTGAGAAGTATGGTATTGTGTTTAATGACACTGTATGAGGTAGTATTAATGTGCATATAACATGAGTAAAACCCAGCATTCCTTTCAGCTAAATTTTATGACTTGTATGGTTTGTTCAGTAATAGGGAATTTAACTTAGTACAATTGTTTATTTGATCACTCACTTGGTTTCACTGTGGCCTTCACACATCTACCGCACGACTTTTTGCAGAATTTCAACATATAGCCAGGATTTTTTTGACATTCACCTTTGTTAGCCCAATAATTACAGTTCTGGTTTTTGTCCTGACAACTGGCAGGTTTTGGCTTGCTCGTGCAATAACTACATGTCTTTGCACAGTTCATTCTCATCCAGCTTCCGTACTTGGATGATCGACAATAAGGAAAATAGCTAGGGCATAGATTGTGGTTGTCACGGCAAACTAAACCATAAAGAAAAGTATTGTGGATAAACTGAATAGGAAATACACTTGAGAAGAATAGAAGAAGATGCAGACGAAAAGTTGTACAATGCACAAAGGTAATGGGGGTTGTGTAAGTAGCTATTAAGGAAAGAAAGAAGAAAAGATTAAAGGGGGAGAGACTGAGACAATGAGAGATAGAAACAGAGAAAGAGTAAGAGAAGAAAAGAGGTTCACATAAAACATGAGTAAAAAAAGGAAATACCATTTATTAATTTTAGGATCACGTCCATGGCTTACCTTGTGCTGCCGGAACATCTGGTAACGAAAATATTAAAAACAGCTAAATTAGAATTCCGCCGTAATCTAAAATATATGGCAACGACAAAATCTAACACTTTTGAATAAATCAATGCATGGACAGCGATACTAAACTGGAATTTCTTGGTAATAATTTTTTTCCTTGGCATAACTAGCGCCAACTTGTATCAAGCTTTGTAATTCAGTATTGAGAGTTGTAATGCTAAGAATATAGTAGCCAAGTTTTGGTAAACTGAAGCAGTGTTAACTGACCCACACTTACCTTTGCAGTAACCACAGGTCCTCTGACAAAAATTCTTGTAGTAAACACAGTAACCTTGTCGTCTCCACGCGGGACATTGATATGGCGAGCGGTCCACACAAACACTTCGTTTTTCTGCAAATAATCAGAAAATAATGAAAAACCAGAGAATACGTCGAGGCAGTTAAAAAGGTATCAGGATAAATTTATTCTCACTTTTCGCAGTTCAGTGACTCAAGTGTTGAAAGTTGAATATGGGCACCGTTAATGTATGTTGAACTAATAATTTATATACACGAAAGCGTACAACAATTCAAAAAACTAATAAAGTATGGAGTGTTAGGAGCTGATGGGAAATTTCAGCCCGCCAGACAGGGGTGAAAGAAGCTCAGATTACATGAGATATTTTAGCCTGGGCTGAAATTGAAATCGGAAGTGAAACCAGGCAGGAATTTCGCCACTTTTCCACCTGGGCTGAAACGTTTTCGTGCGATTACATGGGATCTTTCAGCCCGGCCAACTGGACCAAACATTTCTTCCCGGGTAGGTCAAACCGGGTTGAAACTTTCTTCATGTAATCGTGAGGTCCGTTTTTCAACTATTTTATCGGAAGGCCAGGCTGAAATCTCAGTCCGTTTAACCAGGCTGGATTTTCAGACTGGGCTGAAAATCTCCGTGTAATTGGCCTCTTAACCTAATTGATCTTGATGATTACGCTTGGGACTACTGCAGTTATCGCTTCTGCACTAATATGATCGTTAACCTACTACGTCTAAATGGTGGACCACAAATAACTTCCCTAAATACGCTTGTAATTCATTTCAGACATTTGTCCTCTTGTGTTCGAGTGTCTTTTTCACCCCAGAATAAGATAAGTGGCACGATAGCACAACGGGAAGTGCGGTGCGTGTGGTGAAATACAGAGGTTAAAACGTTCAGCCTAAAGTCTCAAAAATCAAGCAGAAAAAATGATCTGAAAGTGAGCTTTTTGGGAGACATGACGAACAAGGAATAAACTAAAGTTAATATCGGATTTACCATAGGCTCAAAGTTATGGAACGCCTTGTGTCCAAAAAATTATTTAACGTAAATTATACGATATAATGACTTAAAATGTCATTATTTACAAACAATAAAGAAAGAAAGCTTACTTTATGTCAAACCATGAATTGTTCGTTATGAAATGATTTGATATAATGTAGATAAGCAGTTAACTTTCTATCAAACCATGAGTTGCCTCTTTAGTCATGATTTGACATAATGAAAAGACCGCAATTTCATTATATTAAACCATGCGCCTCTGTGTAATTCATGGTTTCACATAAGCAAAAGTTACGATTTATCATTTTATCAAACCATAATATTTCATTTCACTTATGATTTCATATAATGAAGAACGGTAATTTCATTATTATCAAACCATGATTTGCAAATTAACTCATGGTTTCATATAATGATTTTACTGCGCACCGCCTGTCCAAAAATCAATTAGAGGGAATATCCGGTTCAAGCAGACAAAGCATAATGGCTAACAATGAAGACGAGCTAGCGGGAGCTAAATCGAGAGCTGTAGCCACAGCTGCGAGCTCTCTACTGTCCAGTCACAGATTTGTTACGCCAACAACTACGTCAACGAATTCAGTCGCAGACGCAGATCAGGTGAGTAATTAATATGACTGTAAGGCTTAAGATGAATAAACTAAGCTTGACGTGTTACTGTCACAAATATGTATTTCAAAGTTTCAAATGGTGACCCGCACTTAGCAAGACTTGATTTCCACGGGGCGGAATTTTCCATCCGAACGGAGTTTTCTTTGTCCTGTGGCTTTCAACTGGAACTAATTAGAAAAAAAATTGTCCGCGCGGAAAATTCTGCCAATTGGAAATCAGCCTGAAGAAAGCGTCATTGACAACTCTGCATATTTTTATTAAAGAATCAGGTTTTTGTCTGGATGTCGCTAAATCCTTAGAGCAGATTACAAAGTAATTTGGTGTGAAAGACGTCATGCGTTTCTACCATAAAATTCAATGTTAAGAAAAAAAACAGCGCTGTCGCAATGTTGTTTATTCTAAATATCTATTAATACAGACGAACGCAAAGAAACGACTATGATAATAGGATACGTTCACAACTCAACTATTTCATGTTCGCTTTTTAATTTAGCTTCGATTTTTGCTCCGTTTCTTAACAAGAAAAACTTCCATTCTTTCGGCTTTTGCAACAATCTGGTAGTGAAACAGGCCATTCCAGCACAAAAAAACCCCGATAATTCCAGCAAATTTCTCGAAATAGTGCCATTATGACAAGGATGAATAAACGACACAAAAGACAATTAGAACTGATATCAAAGAGATCTGAGACATACACCAAATTGCCCTTGGCTTCCGTGTTTGATGTTGACGTTGAAATATCCCTGTCAGTGTAACGGATTGTTCCAGCAACTTCTTGGAACCAATATTAAGCGTATTTCAACGACAGTTGAAATGCTAGTTAAGTAAACTACACAAAAGGCAAAATATACAAATAACTGGACAATAGTAAACTTACTTCTAAACAAGATGTCCCCATTTGAATTTCGAAACGTCGAATCTGTCTTGGCCTCAGTCGTTGTCTCCATCAAGAAGTAAAACAACGCGATACAAGCGAACGAAAGCGCGACCTTCATTTCCAGGCAAAGAAATATTTGAAACGATATAAATGTTGGGCTCCTTTCCTGATGAGGCTTCACTTGTCGCACCCAACAGAGCAATGCTTATTGCATAGCAACAAAGAATTTTCCTTTCAACACCAAGCGTCAAGAAATTTTAAAGTAGGAAGTGTTGACAAGACATAAGATAACGCAACAAGTAGAGCAGTGGCAGTTCTGACCGAGATTGAATTTTGTACACGCAGTAAGCTTCTTGACCGCGATAGAAAGCAAAAGTTATATTTTAGATGTTGTTTACTAATAGGTATAATAAAACAAGAGGTTTGAGCCGGAAAAGTATTCAGTAAATTGATTTAAATCACCACATGTGCAAATAAGGTTGCACGCCTACTCACATTTCTCGTGAACGTTTTTTCCCAAATGAAAACTTTTGTCAATCAACATCGTCGGTCAGGTCTTTGCTGGACGCACTAGGAGAGGAGGCCATTACTTACGTCGGATCGCGTTTATTGGTCTGGCTTTTAGGCAAGGGGTTACTGGCTCAATTTCTCGAAATAGTTTTGAATCTTAGACACTTTTCAATGAACGGTACAGAAATGATTAGATTGGTGAGCAATTGGCGCGGTATTTTTTGTCTTTTTTCCAATATGTTGACAATCCGATAACGTAATTGAATATTGCCCAATTTCTGCCACGATTCCGAAGACTTTCTTCTAAACTTTTATCTTAAATATCACATGTATCGTTCTTTATCAAAACTCCTTTTTAAAGTTGTGATTCCAAAAGTGATATTTTTTCCCAATAGATGGGAGTTGAAGCGACGGAACGTGGACTTTCGAGAAAGCACAACGGATCAGATTACAAGAAATAAGACAATCAACCCTACTTTGATAGAACCAAACGTTTATAATCTTAAAAATAACACGAACTCTCCAACAACGTTAAAACGTCGTATTTAAACCCAAACTTTTCCTTCAGAAGCGAAAGGATACCAAAGTCGATGCGCTTTCCTTAAGCTGAGATTGTTCACTGAATTTTGGTAATGTTCTTAACCCAAGATGCCAGTCGTTGTACATTTGTGTAGACGCCATATTGGTTGGGGCGAGCACAGCCGACGCCCCAGGAGATAATACCTCCGAGGACAAACCTTTGTTTCTGAATGTCGTAACAAGTAAGAGGTCCACCGCTGTCTCCTCCACATGAGTCAATTCCTCCACGGGCGAAACCAGCGCATATCATGTTGTTCGTGACGCGTCGAGGAGGAACAGATAAACGATAGGCCTGCATGAAGAAAGCAAGGGATTTCATGGACGGATTTGAAGTTGATCGATGAAAAAACGGGATCAACAGTTGCCGGCTCTTTGACCCTTCCTTCGACACTCCCCTCACATCGTTCGAAACGTTCAGTAGAACACGTCGTTGCACACTCAGATTTAAACTCCGTTTCTTTGTAGTTCTTCGTTAGAAGTACAGTACTAACTAATCGTGCAGTGAACAGTTGTAGAGTTATTGATGTATCGTGCGTAAAAATAAAATAGCACATCTTTGTAGTCTGGGGAAAAATGTACAACGGCTTTCACGCCACCCTCCCATCACTTCCGTAAAGTATCTGGCCAATGCTCACCAGAACAACACACTTACCCACCCATCAATTAACCAACCACCTACCCACATACCCACTCACTTCCACACGTGCCTAAGGAAACAACCCATTTAATCACTTACCCACCTACCTACCCTCTCATCTCTTCCTCGCCCACCCTCCTATCTACCCACCTACTTTCCTAACTGCCTCTATTTTTATCGTTTTATATGGTTACCTTTGCGCAGTTTGTTCTCTCGACAATAGGTACACTGGCCTGTCTCAGGTAGGATGATCTCATACCTTGTTCTGCCGTCTTTCCAAACCCAGTAACAACGCACTGTTGTTTAACGTTTAACTTTCGTTCATTCAGGCACAGTGGTCGGACATTATCGTTGAATTTTGCCGCTTTGTCCAACTTTAGAAGAGCAATATCATGATCATACGGCTCATCTAAACCATAATTTTGATGTACATGAATCTCTTTACATTTGAATACTTGCTTGAATCCAGAGTCAACGCCTTGGTTTACCACGCCGGCTTCGATGAACAACTCCTCTGGTCGGTAGGGAACAACACAATGGGCAGCGGTTATTACCCATTCTTTATCAATGATAGTTCCACCGCAAGAGAAGTTGCATTTTGCGCATGATTTGATCCCAACCTGCCACGGCCAGCTCCCAGGGGTAGCCTTTTTCCCGCCAACTATGCGTCCCAGCAAGACTTTCTTTCCACACTTGATTGGCTCAGCGACTGGGCTCAGAGATGGTGCGTCTCTGGTCGTAACTTTCGGATTTCTTGAGGGATATGGTGACATGGTTGTTGGTTGGAAAGCATAGTGACCACTTCCGGACCCATCATCAGTGCTAAAAAAATCTGGAGTCTTTGTCGTTGTGCTTGGGCTGCATGCACCACAGCTCTTGGGACAGAATGCTGCCATGTATGAAGGGCTCAATAAACAATGTCTATTCCTTTCCCAATAGCTGCAGTACTTATTCTTATCCTTGCATTCTGCAAAATAAACCCGATTGGTAGAGTAGAAAAGATACTCCGAGTAGAATCATCTTTAGAACTCAAGATATGAGTAAATGCAAGACGGGAACTAAACTGGTAATATTTCGGCTTTATTACAAATATTACCAGTTAAATTCCCGTCTTGCATTTACCCACACCTTGACTTTTCAAGATGATTCTATTCGGAGTATGTTCTACTCTATTACTTCAAATTGTCAGCCGGCATTGGTTTTTAAACCCAATTGACAAAACCCGATTGCCCTAAAAGAACTTTCAACAATTTGAATTTTACTAATGTTCTGAATGCTAGTTGAGATTTGATTCATTCAAAGCAATTATGTAACGAAATAGTTATTCCGGTGTTTTGCTTAATGCGAAAAATCAGCGGAGAGCATTGTTATTTCACACACCTAACATGTAACCGTAGTTTGCGGTCGAGGTTGTACCGGGAGTGTTCGGAAGGTTTCGTTGGTTAAAATTGCTGCCTATGAAGTATGACAAGGAATACTTTCAGTATCTTGATGGCGCTTTTTTTTTGATTTTCATACCTTTCTAAAGAATATGGTTCACAGGAAGCAGAAGGCTCTGCTAGGCAAACTAAATCTTTGAACATATTGAAAGTTTTATCTCTGTCTTGTCATTATTATGTTAACGTATTTAGACTAAAACCGCCAAAGAAAACGTATGGCAGTAACAGAAAAGTAAGGGGAAAAGTTAACGAACAAAGCAGAAACTTTTTCTTTCCAGTCAATTTAACTCTTAATTGGCGACTGATGTACAATATCAACATCATGCAAAAGCAGGGACAGAATTTTTGTTGTACATTGACGCACAAACCATGTTACAGTGCCGACGAGTGATACAACGGGAAATTATAAGTTTACACAGATACTAGCGTTTGTCCATCTCTTTCAAAGCCCATTATAAGAATCGTGAACAACGCAACAGGAATAATCCATGCACAACGTTCATTCCGTTGATTCAGTAAGTTCAAACAAGCGAGGCACGTAACCATAGATCATCCTTTCTTAAATAAGCACACTTACCATTCAGTTTTGCTGCAATGGGCAGCAAGTATGTCAAAGGGGTTAAAAAGACAATCCAATCGTAACATTTCATTTCTTCCAAACGTCTACCCAGCCTAGTGTAATATCCCTTTAGTCGCTTTCCAGACTGGTTCACGGATGAGGTTCGCACTCCGTTATTTGATACGATCTCATAGTTATCCAGCTGAGAAATAACTCACCGAGAAATCTTCAGTGGCTCAGCTTGATACAAGCACATTTTGACATGTATGGACACGTGAAAGTGTGCAGCAAGATAGTTCTCAGATACTCCTACACGTCCCCCTCGCATGCTTTTTGCGTTAAATTTGCTGTTAATTACTTCGCACGCCCTACGTGAATGTTGCGCATGAACGCTCTCTACACGGTGGTGACCGTTCAGTTTTTTACTCTGGCTAACGTCAGACGATTTTACCCGTAAATGGGAGACGTGCCGGGCGGAAATGGCGAGCTTGAAGTTATGACAAATGGTATGCAATCGTTCATCAGTTCAATTCCGAAAGACCAAGACTTTCCACACCTTGTCAAGTCATGTTTTGGTTACTCCAGAAGACCTACAAAATTTCCTAGAACAATCTGATGAAATGTCAGATTACGACCCATTTGTGAAATCACAAGACGAAGACATCAATAAAGATAACTTTAATGAAACATTCGAACTTAACTTTGTTGATACGTAACATTTTGAATACAGTTATATAATTACATAATTGATCAGTGCATGGAGAGTTGTTGTTTTATCCAGGTTGTGACAGCAGTCACGTTGGTGTACACGCCATATTGATTCGGTTTGGCACATCCGACACCCCACGAAACGATTCCTCCGAGTGTGAACCTCCCGTTGTCACGATCAAAACAAGTCAGCGGTCCACCACTATCTCCGCGACACGCGTCGGTGCCTCCTTTCTTAAAGCCTGCGCACAGCATGTTGCTGGTGACCGCTCTTGGAGGGGTTAATTTCAAGTAAGCCTGCAATAGAGTGTACGTAGTCAAAATGGAAGGAAGTGACTGGTTAAAGAGAATCGAATATTGGTATTCTCTGGACTAGAGTCAAATCTATCTCTTTAAAGGTTGATCTACACGCTAAGATTCTTATATTACCGCTTATTCTGATTGATACAACTCAGTCCCATGAATTCCCCGGATTTATTGAAAAATTAGCAATCGAATAGTGAGCATGAATTGCGCTCTTTAAATAAAATTGGGGACTACAGCTTGAAGAATCGGATGAGACAATTTTATCGGGTGAAGGGGCTATTAGGGATTCGGAGGTACAAATTTGGGAACTAACGGTCTCTTCTTCGGGACGTTCTTTTCAAGAAGGGAAGAAGATACTAGCGCGAGATTTAAAATATTATGATTAAAATAATGACGTGCAGTGAAGTGAAGTAACATTCAAAATATAGGAAACAATTTAAGTCATAAAAAAAACGTTGTAGCGATTCGCGTAGGTAATACTAGTTCGCCTTTTCCAAGTTTCGAAATGGTTTGACCAGTTATACCACTATGGCCTAGCAAGTGAACGTTCAATGTCCAAGTTCGAGTACTCGCAAAATTTCAATCACATGAGCCATGTACGAGTGCACACAAAACTTCACTCGATTGGTAGTACATCCTAGAATGTTTGCCGAGTATCTTGGGTTTTTAAGAAGGTTGTGGGGTGTTTTTTAAAGAATAAAAGCAACAACAAAGAAGTGTGGAAACCATAAGTAACTTGCTTTACCTCCACGCACGTGTTATATGGAACAACTTTGACGTTAGCTTCAAGAAGTCGCGAAGACTTTGGGCCATTTTGTCTGATTTGCCCGAAACCGGTGACTGTGCACAGATCTTGTGCTGTTAAAACGGTGTCGTTGTCAGGCAAGCACAGCGGGCGCACGTAGTCATTAAAAACCGCGTACTTATTCAACTTAAGCAGTGCGATGTCTTTGTCGTATGGTGCATCGATGGCGAAATCCTCGTGAACAACGATCTTCTTGCATTCAAAAGATTGCTCGTCACCAGACTTCACGGCTTGGTCTACCTCTCCAGCTTCGAGGTATATTTCCTCCGGATACAACTCGAAAACGCAGTGGGCAGCGGTCGCTACCCACTCGTCGCTGATTAGAGCTCCGCCACACGTTATGTTACAGCCTGGGCATCTTTTTATCCCCACTTGCCAAGGCCATCTCCCAGCGTCAGCCACCGTCCCATTTACCACATACCCCACTCGACCTTTAGTGCCACAACTCACATTCCTGTTAGATGGTGGTGGGGGTAGTTTTGATGTAGTAGGGATTGGTGGGACTGGTGGGGTAAGGTCAGGGAGGGAGGTATCGGGAGGGGGTGGACTTAACAGAGGTGTTTTAGGGACAGGGGGTGGTTTAAGAGTTGTGATCAGAAGTGGGTTTGTTTTTGGGCTCGGAGTTGTCGTTAGAGTTTTTCGTGTTGGGGGGGTCTTTGGTTTTGGTGTTTTCAGCACACCTATATGAAGAAGACGAGAATCAAAAATGGTTAATAAATGACAACCAAATTGTGTTTACGATAAAGAAAATACGATTATAGACTTTACGGTTCAAATGTTTTAGACAACGAGACTGACTAAGGCTACGACCGCGACCGCGACTGTGACCATGAACAAGAGGAAGGCATGATCCCTCTAGAACCAATATGGATGATTAAGGGTAAAACATGAACACGATTGTGACCATGACCACGATCAACATCATGTCCATGACTGTCACCGTGACAACCAATAAGACCATGATCACCACTCGAACCATGATCACGGCAAAGACATTGTATCACCACTGTAACCACAACTCAGGGAAAGACTATGACCATGACTCCAACCATGATCCCAACCAATAACCACGAACGTGACCACCTTCTTGTCTCGAGTCATGAGATGCTTTCACCAAAAACACCACGACTAATAACACATCCCAGTACAGACATACATTATATTTGCAAAATTCCCAAACTCAAACAGTTTTAAGCCCATCACATATCTCTCCCAAACATACCTACCTTGGCCGCACAGCGATTTTCTATTTCCATAATTAACCCACTTACAACTACGCGTTGCGTAAGAGCGAGTTGTAATGTAGGCATATGGGCTATTAAGATACTTAATTGGTATCAAGTATCGATTTAAAGATTTCAATTTCAACCAGTTTCCACTGCAAGTCCATTTCTGATAACTACTCAGGGAATTACATGGTCGCATTGATACAACACTACGGCGACGGCGAACATACACTGAGATATCACGACCAGGAAGAAGAGTTAGGCATTGAC
Source organism: Heliopora coerulea (assembly GCA_030142905.1). Lineage (NCBI taxonomy): Eukaryota > Metazoa > Cnidaria > Anthozoa > Scleralcyonacea > Helioporidae > Heliopora > Heliopora coerulea. The sequence goes on along the minus strand of JASJOG010000015.1, from coordinate 2,056,495 downwards.
GATTGCGCATTATTCTAAGTTGTCCGTTTGATGTCCATTGCCACATCTGAATATGAGATCGTCCATAACAGTTAGTCAGGTATAAGAACGGTGAACGGTAACGGTAGCCCAATGTCAAGCACTGGTCATATCCTGTACTGTAAATGCGGAACCATTTCTCGGAAGTAGCTGAAAGAGAAACAAGATAAAATGCATCAAGATGTTCAAGAAACCACTCTCATAATCCTGACTAAACTTGATCGTGGAGCAAAGTATTCTTCAGAGGAACATAATCGATGCAAGTAATAGGTTTAACTGCAGGCGTATGCCATTTGCCAAATTGAAATACAGTGGAACCCCGTTAATACGGTCACCAACGGGCCATAAAAATCTGGCCGTATTAACGGGATGAGATCAAATTTCACAGCCGGCCTCTTACGTCATCAAAACCTTGTTGGAGGCGTCATGAAAGCCTCGTTTAAACAAAAACTTGATTGAACTGAGCTATAGTACAATTTAATATACTGCATCTACTAAGAAATAAACATTAATTTGTTAAGGTATTATGACGTTTCAAAGTAACAATGTTAGGATTTAGTAAAAAAGTCAGCGACTTTTGATTGGCTCTTCTTTCTCTCATGTTGGTCACTCTGAAATGAAGCTAAAAAAAGATACGCTGAGCAGGAAGAAAAGTGTAAAAGTAGAAAAGCTAATAAACGTCGTTAAATTAAAAGCTCCATATTTTTTCCATTGCTTTAATGCTTTGCGCATTTAACTATAGCGCATATTGTTAAGATTCAAAATTCAAATACCATATTGTATTAAAACTAAAAGGAATGCATGCCTTTGATGTTATAACAACAACACAAGCACAAACATAATAACATTTGTATGTACGCCCACTAATAGTATCTCAATTTATATTTCCATCTGTCACACTTTTAGAGTGACCGTATTAACGGGGTTATTTCTTAACTTTGGAACATTACAATGTGGCCGTTGGCCGTATTGACGAGGTGACCGTATTAACAAGGTATCTTTATTAGGAAATGTATTGACGTTTTGCCGGGACAAAAAAAAGTGACCGTAATATCGAGGTGGCCGTATTAACGAGGTGGCCGTAAGGCGGGGTTCCACTGTACTCAGAAGATATACCGGAGCCCCAGAAGGAAGTCGATTAACCTTTAATCTTCTGATTACAGTCGAGACACTCGAACCCGTGGCCATCAGTTTGACAGTATGCCCAGATGGTAATCTCGATAAGTTGTTCTTCTATTACGACGAAGACCGTCTCCGTCAATGCAAACATTAATTTTTTGATTGCTTGCTTCCGTGAATTTCTTTCAAATTTGATCAACAAAACAAACCGAATAATTAGAACTACATATGAAAATTTAAAAGGCAGTAGGACTGCCAAAATTTGTAAAACGAAAATCCCAACGTTTTGAGAAAAAGCCTTTCATCAGAGTGAAACATGATGAGAGATTTTTGCTCGAAACGTCAGTTTTTGCGTTTCGTTCTTACGATCCGTAAGACTGCCGAAATTTATGTCTTACTTTTTACTTACTTTTTACTCGAAATCTACATCTTCAATTTAGGATACCGATTCAATGTTCATACGAATTTAGGATACTGATCCAAAGTTTAATTTCGTATAAATCGTAAGACAGGGCCCGACGTCGCACTCCACTTTTAAAACTCTTAAGACAACTGAAAGTAGTGAGTGTAAGCTGTGATAACGTTGAAATATGTCAAAGTTCTATGCCATTGTTCTTCCGTAGGTAACGATGGATACTAGAACAATTTGACAAATATCTCATGTTCATGATTCTTCTTCTACAGTTTGATATACTGCCTGCTAAACTTTTCAATATTTTAAAGACAGAAGTCTCCGTAAATGTAGACCGTACTAAGGTCTGGTTCACACATGAGCATAAGCATAAGGACAAAACAAAAGGCAAAACAAAGGAATGAAGTCAAGCCTGGGACATAAGGATCATCATAAACATAAACATAAGATCATAGTCAAGGGTAGGCGAAGAGCCGAACAAAGAACAAAACAAAGAAAAATTCCTGTTGTTTTGTTTCCGAAAGTCCCAGAGGAGATATCATGCTTTGTTTTCGTCCTTATGTTTATGTTGCTCTTGTGAACCAGGCTTAACTAGCACCATCCAAACATCTAAACTGTAGGGAACCAAGTTTACTGAATGGTTATATCACCATTTTTTGTTTTCATTGTAATTACTGCTTACCTTTAATACAGCCAAGAAATTCAACCCTCATTGAGATAAAGCCATGCCAAGTTAAAGGACGAATGCGAATGAAGCGAGCAACAATAGCTGGTGATATAGTTTGCCGTACGATGGAATTCCTGTCAGAGTTTCCGCGGAAGATCTTTCGTTCATTCAGAAAAAAAAGAAAGAAAAATACGATCTGAGATACAAGTATTTTCAGTTCAATCCCCATCAGGGTTTTCCAATGTCCGACTGCATCAACTTCATGAAGTTTCCAGGATTCTTTGAAGGTCATTCGGTCCCAATTAGCTAAGGTAAATTTAGGCCCTAGAAAGCGGTGGGTGCGGGCCTCATGTACTCTGAGGGGAGGGTGGTAAGGAGGTGCTGGAACAACCACGTTAACCAAACCACATCTCTCTACTTTACTTCCCCCGGGCGTTTGAAAGCTTTGCCATGTCACCGCGTGAACTCTCAATCATACCTTGGTCCTTCCATTCTGTCTGTAAGGCCAAAAGTTCCTTCCATTGTTACTATACCAAACGCTATAGCTCTTCACCCATTGATTGTAATCTTGTCGACCTTGGGTGATAATTTCCGCTACCGTCGCTCTCTGTCTAAAGTCAACTTGAAGCCATTGATAGCCATTAAGTGTCCTTGTTGACCAAGCTCCTGTTCTTCCTCCCCCTGCCTTGAAGTTCAACCTGCAATTAGCTGCTCCGTGACGAACGCTCCACACAGAAGAAGCCGTAATCTGATAGTCCCGAATTGCGCGATTTTCCATGCCCAAGGCTGTCGGATGCTTACAATCTGCAACTATTTAAGAAGATAATTTTAAAGACACAGTTGGCGGGTGTTTAGTAGTGAAACTTGATCACTCTAGGTGATTCATGACGGAACTACACTTCTCCGTAATCGACGTTAATGCAACAATTTAACCCCTTTTTCTCCTATGGACGCGCTTTGCACTTCTACTCTTACGATTTTATTTGGCAAGGCGATACGTCTGGTAGTAAAAGGGTAGAAAACGTAAAACCTCATTGAACGAACTTCATAGAATTATATGCTGAACACCTGGGATGAGCTAGTGTCTTGAATTACCAACAAACATCTGACACCTCGCCTCAGACTCTCATAGATGGTTAGAATTTATCCTAAATCGATGGACCGAGGGAAGACACTTTCGGATCCTAAATATCATGGAGAGATATCTGATTCAAAGGAAAAAGAAGGTAGGTTGGTCCGTAAAAGACGCTAGGTTAGTCAATAAAAGGCACTAGCTAGGCTGATGGATGAAAGACGTTAGATTGGTCGGTGAAAGACGATAGGCTGGTCACTAATAGACGTTAGGTTGGTTGTGAAAAGCACTAGGTTGGCTGACCAAGAAAATAGTTCTCTTGAAATCATCATACTCAAAGTATTCAGAAATCATTGGAGATTGAAATGTTTGGTCTCCCTTTTGCCTGGGAGCACGTCCCGTACTTCTCTAAAAGCGTGTACAGGAGTCTGGAGACTCTGAAATCTGTCCCCGTTGGTTGGAGAAACCAAACGACGCCATACATAGGCACGGTTCCCCGCTGTAGACTAAGGACGTCCTCTTAGCATCCCCAGCGACAGACCACAATTCAAATGATCAACTGGTTCGGACCTGAGGGTGTTTCGAAAACAATAGACTTTTGCATGACTTGGTCAAACATATACTTTACTAAATTTTTTTGGCTCTGACTAAAATATTAAACACAAGACGTTTCGACCAGAGAACGCCGGTCTTCATCAGTAAAACAGTTTGCCAATGTGTACACTTTTACTGAGTAGGCCTTCAAACCATCTTACTGATGAAGACCGTAATTTTCTGGTCAAAACGTCTTGTTTTTAATATTTTAGTCAGAGCCAAACAATCTTAGTAAAGTATATTTTTGACATCAATCCTGACTACCATGTTAACATCTTTTGCATGACTTGGTCACATGATATACAATCAACTTCGCTCGAAGGTTGTGGGGTATCGAAAACAAAAGAGAGTGTTGCTTCAAAAGACAGAAAATTAACAGAGCAAATTGGGACTAAGGCTTGGTTAACTCTAACGACATAAGCATAAGCTTAACGACATGTGCAAACGCAGTAAGAACTTCACCGTCAACTGAACTCCTTGTTTTCCACCAGTACAAAGGGATTAACCAATCCCGAAGCACCTACTGCGCTTGTGTATTACGTCATGCTTACGCTTATGTTGCAAGTGAAAACTGAGCTTAAGAGTAAAGACCAAACATGAGTAAGCTGAACATTATGTAACACTAACCGGGGACACATCGACCGCAGCTCAGAGGACATGTTGCTCTGTTCCAAAATTTTGAACAGAACTTTGGCACTCGTGCAATACTCCAAGAGCACAGGGGGCTTTTGTCACGGCATGTTCCAGCTGCGGGAGAAATGAAAGGGATGTTAAAAAATGCATCAAGAGCACAGGAGTAAAAAGAATGGCTTATTTCAAAAGAAGTAAACGCAAGTAATCAACCGCCATCCATCCTCTCGAAACTTGTGTATCGTCAAGTAGAAATGTATCGAGAAAGTAGACAAAGACAATTGTAGGTATGAGTTAGATACTTTCATAGTAGATATCTTAAATTAGGCTCTCTCTCTTCCACGTATGTGCAATGTCGCGAGAATATATCCGACGATTTCGCAGATATTTGCCGTCAGGCGTGCTATTACACGCATGCGTGAAGAAATATAATCTTCGGTTTTTCGGCCCCGCAGGTCTTGAAGTGAACACTAGATCACAGCAGTGGAACGCCACAACATACGCAGGGTAAATTCATTGATAGTAATAACAGAAGACGAGGTAATACATCATCGTGGAAGGTTTTGGCAAAACATGCATCGTCACGTTTCGTGCACTATCATGCAATTAACACACTCTCATCTCACTTAACAAATATCTTTACTCTAAACGTAGTCAGAAAAAACAATGTGCAAACACTTACATTTCCTTCGAAAGGCAAACCATTTAGCGTGAATGCTGAAAGAGGAAAAGCACAATAGAAGTACTAGGATCACCAGACTATGATGCATCGTATGTCTAGTGTTAGCCACACAAGATCAAGTGGTCTGACTATCTCGAGGATGTGAGCTAACACTTGTATTCAAGCGTAGGAACTTCGGATCAGATTACCACTAGATTAGCCTGGCATCTTCCTGTTTCAGAACAAGTTCCCTTCTAGAATAGCACCAAGTTTTCAACGCCTGCTGAAATGAAACAATCACCAGATGCTTGGTTACTGGTGGAGAATGTAATCTTGGCAGAAACATCGGTAGGGGTCGTTTATCAAGGTGAAGGTTACATTGTATTCGTTCTTTAAATGGTCTGATTTCGCTTATTTCGCTCATTCGGTAACTAGAGAAGACAGTGTCGTTTGGATTTTTGAAACGATCTTGCAATGTCATTGAAATTTATAATTAAGTTAGGCGTCATGGTTAGCCAAGGGCGTCGGTGGCGTTTCAGAGGTAGGGAGTGCATTCACTGCTAACATTCATCCTTTCAAGATTTTAGTAAATTCTGAACCTTAGCTTTGAAGAAGCATTTAAAATACCAGGTTTTCCCGATTCTCTTGATAAAAAGCTGTGAAGTTTTTACCCTTCTATTACCCATCGAGTCAATGGCGAGGTCATGGAGTAATCTGCGTGGTCATGCTTCATCTGGCACTCCGTCAATCACATTCCAAAATTTACGAGTGAAAAACGTGGTGAGATATTTAACATATCCCTATATGCAAAAAGTGGGGGACATCTCTAAGTTCCCCACTAGCTGACACCCATGTGGGTAGCCAGGATTATCTTCGCGGGAACACATTATTATCGGAATGCAGGAACAAAAGGGGGAAATAACTTAAATGAGCCAGTCACACGAAGGTTAACGACACTTCACTGACATTCCTGTGAAAAGGAATGTGGAAAGGGTGGACTCACCGCGGATATCTAAGTAACAGCTCATCCTCATGGCAACTATAAGTTAGGGGCTGACTACATGGGAAAATTTCAGCCCGGCAGACGGGGTTGAAAAAAGCCCAGATTACATGAAGTATTGTAGCCGGAGCTGAAACTGAAATCGTAAGTGAACGTAGGCAGGAATTTGTTGGTAGCCTCTGTTGTTTTGACAATTTGCATCTTCCCACGCCTGTCAATCGTCTTTTCAGCCCGGGCTGAAACTTTTTCGTGCGATTACATGGGATTTTTCATTCCGGGTAGCTCAAACTGGGCCGAAACTTTCTTCCAATACTCACGAGCTCCGTTTTTCAAGTATTTTATTGAAAGATTGGGCTGAAAGTCTCCACATAATCAGCCCCTTCGCCTGCGCCGCAGACTAAACCTTGGTCAGTGCACAGGTTACAGTAAGTTGATTGCTCCGGTATCTCAACGATCTACGTAACCGCACAGCATTATAACAATCAGAGGTTACTAACAAGTGATAATAATAGGTAATAATCTGAGATTAACTGGCGCGACACCTCAAGAACCTCAAGATGAAATTGTCTGGGAAAGTCTGGGTAGACAATATTCTTCTCCAGCCAGTGATAATGATTTATAGTGAAAACCACTTGACCAAAGCAGGAAAATTCACTAACGTACTTTCGTGTATAAATCTACATAACACAAAACATTCCTCAACCCTTCTCTAAATGGCAATGGGGAAATTGGATGATGATCTTTTGATGGCTGGAATAATATTGACATGAGTATTCTAACCGTTCCCTAGATGATCCAAATGTTTTTTAATTAGTTTCAGTAAATTTTTCGTGAATAGTATTTCAGTTCGTATCACTGAAAAAGGGCTTCGTGAAAACTTTTGAATATGTAAAGGTCATATGCCGTCACCGAGGTGTTTAAGCGATATATAAACCTGAGGGCGAAGCCCTAAGTTAGACAATGAATGCTAAAGCTACTTCTCAAACAGAAAAAAAATTAATGTCCATTTAGGAGTTAACCTATTGAACCGCCAACCAAGGGAAGAGAATGGCGAACTCACAACAAACTAACTATAGCCCTTTCGTGAGATCAACTTCATGAACTTGGGAATTTGATGGTGAATTTGTCGTTTTGTTATAACAAGGTTTTTAAAGGTATTCAGGCATTCAAGCAAGTTTTGGGTTTTCCTCTTAGAGATTCCTATGATAAGCAAAGTTATTTATCCCTTCACCAGCAGGAACTATCGTATTTATCCTTTCTGCCAGCCCTACAACTAATACAGGTGAGATTAACACAAAATGATAATTAAAGGAACTTACGTTTTCTTCGAAGAAGACCTGCTCGAATCCATTCCGCGTGAATTGACGAAGAGAATAGATACAAGAAAACTACAACAGCAGCTGAAACGTACTCCATTGTAAACTTCGCTTCAGCTATAGAGCACCAGATACTCTAAACAGAGAATCTTGCGTTTCATTTAAAGACTGGATTGCGGACTAAATTATGTGAAGGCAAGGTGAGACCAGCCTGCAAACAGGAGGATGAGTGAAAAGCCCGTCCTTCTACAAAAACATCAGTTTGTTCTACCGTGTTTTCAATTCCTCATACACGTCGACATATTGCGAAACTAAGTACCTTAAAAACGGAGAAAAGTGGTACCAAAACCAAAACAGAAGAGTAGGAATACAAAATACCTGAAGAACTTTGTTCATATACGAGTCTTCACGATCAAGATCAGGTTATTTGACGCTTCTGTGTAAGGCTTGCCAAGGTCATGATGCCTGGTCAAGTATTTCCACCACGAGAACGTTAAACCCTTACATTAAACCCCAGGCAAAAGTGGGAAACATTGCAGCGGAAGAATATAAAGCGGAAACTTAGTTTAAATGCTTCAACCAACTTCGGACGTAAACTAACGAAATATGACGATTTGGGTTGCTATAAACAAATACCAACGTTTACCAAACCAATTCATTACTGTCGCTTCCCTGCCATTAGCTGTAGCCAAGGTAATATTGCGAAAAGTTGAAGCAGAAGCATTTTGACAGACACATTGCTCTAACAAAGTTACCAAGCAGCGAATTGCCACAAGACTGCAGTCTAAGAAGGGCAACGGCCAGGGTCACAGTGCAGTTTGTGAACATTTGGTAATTAGTTCATTTAAAGCAGCAAAATCTGGGTTTTGTTAACGATCCTTTCGGAGAGTAGTAGAAGTAGAAATTGTGGAGGATGTCCTTGTGCTTTTAGTTGCCGATTCTGATCTTCTAGAGGAAAAAAGTATAACAATCTCTATTCTGTTTACGCTGCCTTTTGTCGCTTTCGAAAACGAGGATTAACATGAAAGGCGTGCCTCATAGTCGAACCAATGTTGTTCATACAAAGCGTTGAAATTAAACAGTAAAAAAACTTCCCATATATAACTGATATGCGCAATGTCTACGTCGGTTTTTCTCAGCACAGTAACGGATTTCAAATTAAAGATGAGTTCTACTTCTAAAGTTTTGGATTTCGCAAACAATGCAGCTACAAAATGCAGAAAACCTTGAGGTGCTAGGGGTACAACAACGAATTGAAAAGATACCAGTGGGAAGCAGGACTTAGTCGTGCTTTTTTCGTTGTGACTAAATGAACTTCTACTCATACAATTTTGAACTTCACTGAATTCCAAATTGGTTTTAGTTATGAAAAGTTAATGTCGAGTTAAGTTGTTGCAGTATTGATATTTGAAACTTTGCAACTAGAAGACACAATTGCCCTGCCGGATTCTGAAGTTTAGATAGGCTCGCCGAGTTGGCCTCTACGTAGAATGTTACGGTAGGCAGGGCTTTCCGTGATATTCAAAACGTAAAAAGTGTGGACATAGTTCATCCCAAAATGTTAATAGTTTACACCTGAGAAAACACAATAGCGCGACGTACTCCTCGCACCCCATGCACAACAGACGTGATTACGATGTGCTAAAAACAGGATGATTAAAAAATAACTTCCTATACTAATGTAAACATTATGTGCAATGAATAAATTGATTTTACCCCTATCTGTAAGTAATTATCGTAAATAGATTACTGCATGAAACCGCCTAAAAGATATGGCATTGCAACAGAAACAGATACCAAAACAAGCACCTCTGACGAGCCATGAAAGAGTCACCAACTTGAACAGGAACACTGCACGCGTGATGCACATACAGGAAACTGGAAACGAGCGCTCAGTGTCAAACTTTGTCCATAAAACTTGGAAGTTTGAGGCCTAAAATGGCTTTTTGCTGTGGAGTTGCGTACCGTAGCAGATGCTGTAGCTAGTTTAAAAGCCATACAAAATAACAAACAAAAATGAACTAGACAAGAGCACTTGGTTGTAAAACATAAACGAGAGCAAGTCCTCTTCAAAAGTGATGCGATGATGAAAAGTAATCACTGGTATTTATCTGAATTAACAATAAAGTGAGTCAGCCCCGCACAACATGTATGTCATCTCACCAAATATCAGGTCGTGGTCCGCTGTTACGCAACGTTCCCTGTACAGTATTCCGTAAAAAAACAGTGAGCCGCTGGACTGCGTTTACCAGGCTATATATTCGGCGCGTTTCATTTATAAAAAAATAAAGTTTCCCGAACGATTATCGTCAGTTGGTACTTGGCTGGAGTACATTACCATGACGAAGCGCTGAATATGTGAAACATGTTACGTACTTTAGCCTTTGTTTGATAGTTTGATTTAGCTGTGAGCTATCTGTTCAATGTTTATCATGGCCCACACAGCCAAACATCTTAACCTGTAGGAAAAGGATACAACAGTTTGCCTTGTAAAAGATAAGTACACGAATGATAGGTGTGCGTGAAATATTTCCTGACACAGGGACGATGACGTTAACGGGGCATCTTTATTCAGAATATCCGTTTCAAAAGAGATTATAGTGATCATCCTCTCCACTGCCACTTCCTTTATTTCGACTTCGCGACGAAGGCGATGGCGGTAAGACTCTCGATCTTGAAGAGCTATCTCCCCTGTCGGCAAGTCTTCTCGACATTAGACTTGGTTTATCATAGTTGAAGTTCAGGCTAATGTCGCTGAGTGTTGAAGGAACAGACTGGTCACTGGAGTTGGAGTCCGTGCTTGCAACACTGAGTGTTTCTGTGAAATGAGAAAGGGAGAGGAATGGAAAAAAGCCGTGTAACACAGCACCAGAATTCATAATAACGCACGTCACGTCACGTCAAGTCCCGTCACATCACCTCACTTCACCTCACCTCACCTCACCTCACCTCACCTCACCTCACCTCACCTCACCTCACCTCACCTCACCTCACCTCACCTCACCTCACCTCACCTCACCTCACCTCACCTCACCTCACCTCACCCCACCTTATCTCTTCTCACCCCATTTCTTGTCATCCCATTTCTTGTCATCCCATTTCATCCCATCTCATCCCAACGGATCCCATCGCATCGCATCGCCTCCCATCCCATCCCATCTTATCTCACCCAATTTCACCTCACCTCACCTCACCCCACCCCCCTTCACTTCATGTCTCCTTCGCTCGTCTCATCTCATCAGATCCTATGATCTACTCCCGACTATTTAAACATAAATTACCCGACACTGAAACAGCCAGCTTTTCCAATTGTTGTCCATAGAATCCATTGTGGTCTAGCCGGGCAACAATGTTCAACATTTGATGTTGGAAGTCCGTTTTTGAAAAATTGTTGAGCTTGTCCAGCAGTCCCAGAAGATATTTGGAGAAATTGCTGTCGAAATTTGACACCATTTTTTCGAAGTCTTCACTATTGATCACCTCATCCATATCTTTAGACAGAATCTAAAAAGGTTGACAATAAAACAACTCAAGACTGAGGACCAATTCTGGACTTTGACATTAAACGACTGAAAAGGAATAAAAAAAAAAATGCAAGAACAAACATCTTGGCATGTAACGTTGCCGTGACTTTCATTTATGTTCCTGAGAACGAATATAAAATAAAAACGACTTTATTCATGTTTCTGCACAGTTGGAGAAAATGAAGCCCACTTCAAGTTAAAGAACGCGTGACATGTTTGCTATTTTACGAAATACTTCATAAAAATTTTAGCAATTACACGAGCAAAAAACCTAGAGAATCAACTCCGTGACTGGAAATTTAAGATTACAAAAAGATTTTCACTACATCTGGCCAACTTTTAACACATTTTTTTTTCTAAAAGAGCGTTCTAATTAATAACCTAGTTCAAATAACTAGTACCACGCCTCTCAACGTTCTGAAATCTTTACTCGTGTTTGAAATATTACTTAAAACAAAGATATACCGCTTGGCGTCTCCCAGACTAAAGAGTAATCAGGATCTGCTAGAGATTGTCATTGGAAGTAAACCAGGTATATTGATAATTGAAGAGGAAAAATCATTTTTATCCAAAAATGGAGTTTACCAAAATCTGTCTTTAACACATCCGCGGGGTAAAGATGTCTTTAAATCCCAATACAGAAATTTTCTGTCCCTCATATTTGCATGGTTGCATAATCATTTCATCAAGTGTCCATGTAATGTTATTTTAAGTATACCTTTGCTGCTGCTTTCTTTTTCTGTTTATCATAAAGAAGATCCTCCTTTTCAATCTTGCCTGGTTTCTCAGCAGAAGTCATCTCACTGTTGATAACAGTTTGGGTGATTCTCTAAATAATAAAACTTCATTTGTTTTGTTTCAAACTTAACTAAGGTTTGAGTCACCCAAGCCAGCTCCAAGGGAAAACGGCCATCACAGTATGAAGGAAAATTCTGGTACATTTTACAGAGGACTAACAACAACAATTGACGATCTGAAGCAAAAAGCTAGATGAACAGATACCAAAATAAAAACCCTAAGAGATAGGTATAAACAGTCGATCAGTAAAACCACAACGCCAACTGGCAATGTTCTTCATGATGTGATGAGATACCTGTCCAAAAAACACATCAAAACGCAATAGCACAATATAATTTTTTATTACCTGGATGCAGTTAGTGAACGTGACACAAATCATCATGAGCTTACTCACAATCTGTCAAAGAAAACACGAAAAAAGCACGGTATTTAGCGACGACCCGGCACATAGCTATCTCGAACTCTACATATAGCTGCATCTTTAAACATAACTAAATCCCTAAACATAGCCTAATACCTAACCAAAGACCTAACCCTAAACCTAACCCTTTCACAAACTTTACCCCACATTAGCCTTAACTCATATTCCAATGTAATGGATCTCGTAACCTCAATCCCAACTCAAACCCTAACCCTAGCTCTTACTTTGAACTAACCCTAACCCTAATTTGAACATCACCTTGCGTTTGTTTTTTTGTCGTTTCTGCAGTGATATAAACTGTTACTATTTTACTATTATTGCTTGCAGTAATCATACAAACCGTTCTCTCTTAGAAAACGTTCTTTTTGAAATTAAACGAAGAAATCTTAGAACAGATCCTATGAAGTCCCAGGTGATTTACAATTTTTATTAGCCTTTTGTGCAAACGATCTTGATTCTTCACAATTTCACGATATGACTATTTAGGTTTGTCTACGTGTCTGTTGTGATATTACATACCTTGAGCAGCTCTGGTGCCGTCAGCATACAATCTTTTAGACATTTGTCAAGGAAGTCGTTGTGATGGGTTAAAACGTCGTCAACATTGTTGACCTAATGGCATAATGGAACAGTTTAATTAATTAGTCATACTGCTGATTACTGCATGAAGCACCACGTTTTATTCCTATCAGCTTAAACCGAACTATTTCAACGTTCGTTTGTGCCTTATACAACTATAACTAGGTATAGGCTCATATACACGATAGGATTGATGCATGTGATTCCTCATTCTGGTGTATGTGACCATCAGTTGACAGCACAATTCCTGCGTACGATTGGTTTGCGAATGTTGTAATACATTCTGAAGACTCTTACGAATAAACTGGATTCATCAAGATGAACGCTCGTATCACTCGCTTCATTCTTTGCTGTGGCTTTCTGGCCAGAAATTTGATGAGGAAGTGTCGTCATAACTTCTTACGGGAGTGCCAAAGGTGCTTCGTCGAGCACCGAAGGCGCGAGTTCTTCCGGGGTTGGATGCCATCTTCTTCAATGACATTTTGAAGTTCCCGGATTTCTGAGGAGTTATTTCCCGTATTCTAAGAGAATTTATGAACAAAATTTAAAAATCTTAACAGTAAGGCTATTGTTTGCCTTACGCCCAAAGAAGGGGGGAACACATCTTTCGGGTCCCCACCCGTCGCTTTGCACCTGATTGAAAGTAATCTCAAATTGACATCTCACTGTACAGTTTACAGGGATTGGAGGCGAGTTTTTATCCAATTTAAGTGCACGAGATATTCTCGCGACAACTTAACGTTATCCATGAGGATGGATGTGCAGTGTTTCAATTCTATTTCAGAATCATCCTCAGAGTATTATGAAACGATAACTTCACAATTAACCTACGCTGCCGAAATCAACTGAAAAATGTTGACTTCGGCAGTGTAGGTTAATTGTGAAGTTATCATTTCATAATACCCTGAGGACGATTCTGAAATGGAATTGAAACACTGCACATCCTCTCATGGATAAGCGTTAAGTTGTCGCGAGAATATCTCGTGCACTTAAATTGGATAAAAACGCGCCTCCGATTCCTGTGCACTCGATAGCTCAACAGGTAGAGCTGCAGAAATGTATACTTTGACTTACGTCTTTTAAGTTAATCTCCAGGAGATGCCAGTAAGGTTCAATCACTTCAGACATCATGTAGTATTCGTAGTTTTGAACGAACTGCAGCATTTTGGTTCTCAAGGCAGAACATTCAACGTACCTGAAGAACGGGCGATAATTAGCAAAAAAAGTTAAAGAGATACTCTCAAGCCCAGAACTATCTCGATAAAAGTACTGCTCGCGACCTATATACAAGATATCTCAATGCAGAATACAAATTTCTTTTTTATATTTGTCGTAAAAATGGCAAATTTCTGACAGGACGATCCTGAACGGGTGAATCAGAAGGGACTTAGACATGATAACACACAACCTTTGATGGTTTCAAATATCAAAACATCGAATCCTGAAATGTCAGGAGTATCCCCTGAAAATATCAGAAGTCCCCTCTTTCCTCAAACCCGGGCTCGGAGCCCGAATTCGGAACCAGATCCTTGACAAATCACGCTAACCAGGAAAAGGTTCCGACAGTGGTGTGACTAACGTATGCGCCTGGGACTCCCAGTCCCCCCAAAAATCCTGGGCCACCCGAAATTTTCGAGCTAAGTAACCATCAACTTCTATCAGATAAGATGTTTCCACAATTGCTGGCCTACTAGATGACATATTTAAGAGACGCCATTAACACCCTTACGCCACTAAGTTCCGAGTTCTCACTTCTATCTCCTCCGCGTTCCTCCATACGAGAAAACGCAACTACCTCTTTGCTTTTAGAGAAATTCTCGCGACAGTTATCTTTCTTTTTTCTTTGCAAAATGTTTAACTGTACCTACCATTTCGTACAACGGAGCTTGTGCTGTTTCGTCATCTTATCACGTAACCAAACCCTTCAAAAAAACAATAAATGGTTGTTCATTTTTGGTTTAAGAAACAAGAAAATGCTATTTGTTCATTGGAAATATAGACCATAAAGTAGAAGAAGTAAGTGAGCAAATATTTTTATTCATACTGGATAACCCTATCAGCCATAAAATGACTGTTCTTCCTAGAGGTTCAGTATGGGCCTCACGTCATGGTTCTATTGCTATGGCAGGAGGAAACCGGATTACTCGGAGAAAACCTGTCATGCTTGTTAGAGTTAAACTGGGCAACACTCCTTCCACATATCACCAGGTAACTTTAATCAAACAACTGCATGGAGCCGGAGTTGAGCCCCAGGCAACCAACAAGACGAGAGGTGGAGATTTTAGAAACACCAGACAGCTGCGTGATCCAGCATTTTCTTCTAAGGTTCCAACAATGGGAAACACAATTCAGTGGTATCGCATCCTTGGTTCCACTGCACCAAAGACCTTAATTTTGCGTTATTCAAGAGCATCAGTGTTACCTAAAAGTAGCGTTTGCTGAACTCATGAAAATGTCTTACCTGCACAGTTGCCTCTCGACGTGCTTGGCGTAAAACAGATGTCTAAACAAGAGCTGATATTTGGTTAAAGCCTATGAAACGAAGAAGAGATTTTGAGTAGACTTTTTTGCATTCTCTTGTTTGGTTTTGAAATCAGTGTAAGGCAGTTTAAATGAAAGAGATAAGACATACTTTACATGATGGGTGAAAATACTGGATTAAACAGTACAAGAAATACTTTACACACGCTACGTCTAACATATAACGCGGCTTCGTACTTGAGTACATGGGCCGATTCACGATTTACGTAAACCGTGTCTAACACAAGACAACATAGCTTCATACTCGAATAAATAGACCAGTTTACTTCAAAGGCGAAATGTCTTTATTTATACTGGATACCCCTATCAGCTACCTGAGCTGTTGTCCCTAAAGGTCCAGTAAGGGCCACCCCTCATGAGTCCAGTGTTACTACAGGAAGAAACCGGAGAAAACCTGTGATGTTTGGTAGAGTTAAACTGGACAACACTCTTCTCACATGTGACCAAGATAACTTTAATCAGATAACTGCACGGAGCCGGAATCGAATCCTAGTCACAGTGGTGAGAGACATGTGCACTACCACTGTGCCACCAGTACCCCCTTCCGTAATCCACTTCCAACACTAGACGACACTTCATACTAGTATTAATGGGCCTGTTCTAGTCTTGTGCAAGGCAGTTCTCACTTCTCTCGTATAAATGTCCTGTTGATATCGTCATGAAAAAGACAAATTCACCTTTCTGCTTAGGATCAGAGAAACAGGCCACTTGACAACGTAGTCGAAGGAAAACGCTTCCAAACCTACCAAAGAAAAAATAATTAAATTAAAGAATGGACAAAGAATCAAAAATGGAGAAACATAAAGGAAACGCAAGTGGACGCTGCTTTTGTCAAACCTGAAATTTGAATTTCTGTCGGATCCTGTCCCAGTGAGGTTTGAACAGCTTTGATATTAAAGAAAAATGAATTGATAAGTAATTGTCACCGTGAATTATTATTTAACATTTTTATTATTGGGACTTTTTTTATTATCATAACTATCGCTAAAAATAAAAATATTTAATACTGTAATATGTTCCTATTGTGTCATCATCACCCGTCTGCCGGGATCATGTTGTAAGAGAAACGTTTTATTTCTCGATATTCTGACGTCTTACCTCTGTCATTGGCAACCGACAAAATACGGAATAATTGAGTTATCAGGTCATAAGGAAGAAGTTCCACTCTACAGTTTAAAAAATATCACACAATTGCTACAACTGAAGTTTTAATGACTGATTTTTGCCATAATTATTTCATTGATATCCCTTCTCAAAAGACCATTAACTCGCGAGACCTAATATTTAACAATTATTCACCGAAGTGGAGGTAAATATCCACACTATTAACCGACAATGCAGATTGCGCGAAAAACACTATCCACCCCCGAGGTACATGTTAACCTCGGATAGCCGAGCAAATATGTTACAACATTTCGCAGTTTCAAAATTTCAAATGACGAATATCTCGCCTTAACTTTATGAACAGCATAATTAAAATACTTTAGACGCGATATCTACTCCAAGACGTGAGACATTTTTCGTTAAGCAGCCAAAAGGATCAACAGAAAAACGAGCAATTTTAAGTTCTCTTTTCAGTATAAATTAAATGTTTAGTGTAAAAAACACTGTGAGTATACAACCGTAGTAAGTCTTATAGAGCACTACCTTACTCTTTGAAATCAAGAGGCATTTATTTTTTTGTCTAATGCTTTGAATCTTAAATCACCTCAGGTCGTCTTTAAATGGATCAGCATTAGCGGCAGTTGTTCTTAGCGATAACTCCAATAATGTCTCCAGACGTGTGGGAAAGATGTCTGGGAAATGAAAGAATTACAAGAAATGAACGTTGGTTCGAACATGGGAGAAGACGATAATATGGAAGGCGGGAGGAGAACCAGCGGGAGGAGAACGGACGGGAAGAAGGCGAAGGAAAGAAGAACAGGAAAGGGGGAGAAAGGATAAAGAATGAAAAGGATAAAGAGAAGGAGGAAAAGAAGGTACAAGTGAACGGAAGTAGGCAAAAAGGAAGATCGAAGAGGAAATGGTGAGGAAAAAAGGAGAAAGAGTGTAGAAGAGGATGACCAGGCCAAGCACGAAAAGGAGAGAAGGGACATGAATTGGGGAGGTGGGATGGAGAGAAAGAAACCGGAAATAAGGTTAAGGGAGAGAGAAGTCGGAAATAAGGTTAAGGGAGAGAGGAGTACCAAAAGAGACACGAAGATGTAGGATGAGGTGAAGCAAAATATGAAAGAAATGAGAGGGGGAGATGTGGTACGAACGTGGAGTAGGTCAATGGAAGAGAGAGAGGTATTTGCTGAAGGGTTGAGGATGAAGGCAAGGTGGAGGAGGGACAATATGAAAAGAAGTGGGGTTGGAGAAGGAGGAGAAGATAAACGGGAAAGGGTGATGGTAAAGAGAGAAAGAAAGATATGGCAGAAGGAGGAATGGCAGAAATGAGGAAGGAAGAATGATTAGAACAAGGCAAGAAAGAGCAGAAAGGCAAGAAGGGGAGATGGCAAAAAGAAGAATAACAGAAAGAGAATGGTGAAAGGGGAAGGGAGGTGAGGTGTACAAGTAAAAAACGGGGGAGGTACACGAAGAGTAAAAGGGAATTAGTGAGATGGAAGGGAGAGGGGCTAATCGGGATTGGGTTGCGGCTAAGTTTACCTGCTAACTTTCACATAACGAACTAAATGTTGTACACGTTCGAAGGAAGATAAATATTAAATACCGTCCATGTTCTTTTTCATTTCATCCTCGGCAAGATCCATGAATTGAACAAAGAAATCTCCTTGACCCATGAGAAAATACAATTTTATCGACCTACACAAAAAATGGAATCAAATAAGCTGGTGTAATATCAAGATTTACGAACGGCAGGTCAGTAGATTGTTTTACAAGGATCAAGAACTTTAAGACCATTCGAATACCATAGTTTTCTCACTAAACTCGTCCTAAAATATCGTGAAGGCTTTTTCTATATTTTAAACAAGCGACTTCAAACAAGGTTTACTCACCTTAGTCTGCCCATCAAGTCTTTCTCAGCCATTAGTAAGTCCAGCAAAGTTTTACTGGCATAGTTGTAGGCTTTTTCAATCTTATCGACATATCTAAGACAAGAAGCAGATAGTTACGATTGTAAATAGCGAAGAAATAACAATGGTTACTTACTCCCTTTCACGAAGAGTGTAAATGATCTCCTCTGCGTCAGGACATTGAACATCACGACCTAAGAATGGATATGAAAAACCCCCATGGAACGACGGTAATTGTGAAATTCAATTAGAATGAACGAACGAACAAACGGTTCAACAAAGTAACGAATTGACGAAAGAACGAATGAGTGTACGAATGAATAGATTATAACTAGTGTTTTATCTCTTCATCTCAATGTTCTGTCAAATAACTTAGTTCGATCACTTACCACATTGTCTAATAACGTTGAGATATTTTCCAGTACTGAGTACCTTTTGTGCCACCTTGAAAAAGAACAAAACGATGTGTCGGATTTTAAGTTATTTCAGTTCATGCATACATTGCGAATGAAAAAAAAAAAAAAAATAACAGGTTTAGGCCAATATCGATTTTATCTCAAATAGTGTTGTTGTGAACTGGGGTTCATACGGTGAAGAAGGGATTAAGGAGCATAAATACCGAAAACTAAAACAATGTTAAATGAATAAATGGAGTGGTAAACAAGGCGAACGGGATGGACGTGAATTTAGTAACTGTAAACGTAATGGATGGGAACGTGATACAAGCACACTCACCGTTTCCAGGAATACGGGAATTTTATGCTGCACTATTGTGTATCGTTGCCTCCAATATGTAGTAAAAGTTAAGGATAACTCACGAGAGATTTATTCATGTATAACATGCAATGACTCGCTAATGTATTAGTTCTGTTAAGAAAAGACAAGACAGGCATTTATTTGCACCCAGAAAAAAAATACAACTTTACATTGTCAAATGGTTATTATAGTGGGTACTATCTGCCTGAAATAACCAAAAGAACTGGACAGATGTCATAGATCAGGCAGATATTTAACGGGATGTTAACGGTATATTACATAGGTAATGTAGTAGGCTTTGGAGCTACGATTATCAGATCAGATAACCCGGAAAAGGTCACCAAAAGGATATGCATCGTTGTACTCTTCCGTTAGTTTTTCTTTTTGAAACGCTTCTTGTTCAGCAACCAGAAACTGTTCACGAAAAAAAGGTAAAAAAATTTTTATATATTTGAAAAAGTATATACGTACGTATGAATGCGTGCATGAATGTAGGCATGAATCCACGTATGTTCTTTATAAACGCTTCTTAATTATCAAACTTATGAATAAGAAACTACAAATGAATTGCGACTACCTCAAGGTAAGGATCGTTCACTATTCCTTTGTAGATCCATTGTTCCAGCATATCAAAATATGGCACACACGCCTACAAAATTACATCAACAACAGACTTCAGTTCACAAAAAGCGGGACATTTGCGGTTCTCAGCCAACATCTCGAACAAAAAGCATTCAGTGAAAAATCCATCTGATCGCATACGACCACTGATAGACTTTAGCTGCGTCATTCTAAAATCACTTCACCAGAATAGCTCCGATGATGTCTAAAGCAATGAGGGCTCAGGTTTGCCGAACTAACGCCATACGTTTACAGTTTAAATGGACCTTAGCCATTATTATTATTATTCCTAGACGGGTTTGTTATACTACAGTACTACTTTCTGATAGTACTTTCACTCCAAAGATTTCACACATTAATTTGTTGAATTAACCAGTCCAAAACTAAAACTTTTTCTTGCCATAAGCTAATTTTGGCAATTACCCAACATATAAGATGGTTTCGTGGTACGATACTTGCAAGGCAGCTTAATTCTTCATAACTAAGCTCAGAAACCTCGCCTGATTATTCTATACAAGTTTGGCAATATGTACAAACACAATGCTGCGTAGAAATGTAGTTTAAATCTGCTTTGCTAGTGTGAATGGAGACATCAATAACGCAGAATTACAATTCTATTTTTTCTAAATAATATGCTTACAGCCTGAGTAAGGTAAAGACACAGATCCTGCGCTGTGGAGTCTCTAAAAATTTAAAACGATAAGGAAAGTGATTTACTAGTTCTGATGCATGTACGAACAATTTTAGTTCAGTTGTCAAGGTGAAAATACTAAAGAGGATTTTCTTTCGTTCAGACACAGTTAACTGGAGTTAATTTTGTACTTTAGTTCGTTTAGTACAGTCCTTGTAACTGCCTAATATCCCTTGTGTACGAAAGAGTTCCTTCATAATAAAAAATGAAACAACAAAAGAGAAACATCTTGAAAAGTCAAGACAATCAAGACAAATATGAATTGGCAATATTTCGGTTTTATTTCAAAGCTACTATCAGACCTATTAAGATTACATGGCATTTTTCAGTTCTTGTATTCATAAGACGAAAACATCATACAGAAGCTTAGTTAACCTTACTAAAAGCCGACAAACGTGTGAACGAAGAAGTATTTTTCTTTTCTTTTTCTTTTTTTTTTGCCTTATAACCTAAGCAACATTTCTACATAGATTTTAATGTTAACGCAACCCAAACACCGACAATTCGTCTACATTCTATTTACTTTTTTCGCGAACTTCACTCACACATAAAGGCCTACATACATAGAGATAGATGATGGTTTTTTCTTACCCAGTGAGGTTGGTCGTTCTTTCGTGCAGAAGAGTCAGGACTGATCCACCTTTACACTGAGCCTAGGCACACACCAAAATAGAATGGGACTTCTCAAACAGACATCCTCAAAAAATATCTTAAATCGTAGTTTATTTTAATGAAAATTTCCAGACGTAATGGTAGTCAGTTATTATTTCGTTATAGACAATTAACCTACTCGTGTTATTATGAACACGTCCTTGCTGACAACGAGTGACAGAATTCTGTTTCGCAAAATAAAATTATAGATTGTTTTACCGTTTCGATTGCTTCTGCAACGGAAGAAAGAACTTCCATTCTTCTTAAACAAGGCTGTATGTGAAACCAAAGTTTCTGCAACGAGAGTTGACCCTGACGAACGAGAGATAATTACCTGTTAGGGATTTTAGCACGTACCACGTATATTAGTGTAAAAAGATACGAACAGCTAAATCATCCATGGATTTCTTCGCTATACAAATATGAAAATTACACACTCGAGTTCATCCATTTGATTTTCTTATCAGCCATTTAGTCTTCTTTCCATTAATCGCAGGAAAGTCTCAAAATCGCAGACACCGACCACCAGAAAAGAGCGGGAAAAAACCCGGTTTTACGCACCGGTTCTATAACGTGCACAATGCATTTCAAGGTATGATAAGACTGATCTCCACGGTATAATTTGTCGCATATGATTGGTCTTCCTGATGAATACGATTCAGTTTCAGGAGTTTTCAAGAAGCATTACAACATTCTCCAGCAAATAGAAAGAAGGAATTGTGTTCTTAAGAGATAATTGCATACGCCAGGATGAGGAAGCGTAGGCGACAATCCTATCGTCCAGATGAGCCTTTTGAAAGAGGTTTCAGATGCCAGAAAATCGAGTTCAGTAATGTGTACTCCGGTTGGTGTATGTGGAGACAGCGGGAGACTTAAGGCAACTGTGGAAGTTTACCTGTTGAAACTGGTGTTCTAGCTGCGCCACAAAAATCAAATATTCCTAGAGAGAGAAAATGAGGCATCCATTACGTATGGAAAGGAAACGAAGCTGCTTAAGAGCGTTCTATACTTCCACTTCTTATGCATGGCAGTTACACATTTTGCAGTTTGGTCTGTTTATGGCATTTCATGAGTCAATTTACAACACAGTGTTTTCCTTCTCTGAATTCAAGCTTCATTCATTTAATATTTTTTCTATAAAAATTTGAAGACATCGACTAAAGTATCACACGAGTAATCTCAAACTAAGTTAGCGAAAGAAAGTAGACGAATTGCGATCAGATAGAGTTATTTTAGTTTAATAGACTTCAAACCTTGGTTGACGAAAGCAGTCTTTGATATTAACGGATACAAAATTAAAAGGTTTTCAATGAGCTAAAGTTAGTACCTTCATTATTGTTCTCATGGCTGCACTCACTGCGTGGTTCACCAGACCAGATAAGAAACTTGACTTGTCTAAAATTGTTATGAACAAGCAATTGATCAGCACTTCACACAAGAGGTTACTCAGATCAGGGACGGGAAAGCTACGTCCAGCACTTCAAATGCGACCCGCATGGTTTGCTTTTACGTGGCACAAGAACGTCTTAAAACCCTGCACTGTACCTTCAATGAAACGGCACACCAGAGAATAGTGGGTGCAAATTGGAAGGATTCGTTGCACCAGCTCCTGAAGAGATATGTCTGAGGCAAAGAAATAATAAAACTGATGTAACATTGAAAAACTACGAACATGTCTGCAGTTAAGGGAACAAAAAAACTTCAAGCTAATCCATCTAAGAGTAAATTTCGCCATTATTCAACACTGCGTAAATGGAACTCGCATTTTCGGTTATCCTTGAAAGTGTGTGGTATTCCAATTCTATTTCAGAATCACCCTCAGGGTGACTTGCGAGAATCTCGCGAACATCTCTCGTCTACTTAAACTGGATTATGTGAGCGTACTGTTTTCAGTTGAGCCAACAGGTCATCTGATGGGACAGCCGTTCGATTATCCGATAATATGACTTGAAATCTCAATCAAATCTACCGAATTTTAGGGAATACTATTGCACAGAGACACCTAAATTCCACACAATGAACTCCAGGTTTCTAACAAATTCTTCGAAAGGTAAAACTGGACTACATTCCGAGTGACTGCGGTCGGGATTGCAAAGCACGACAATTTGATTACTGGGCCGATTATTATTATTATTATTATTATTATTATTATCATTATTATTATTATTAAGTCTTTTACAAATGAAGACACAGCATACGTGTGACTTTACAAGTATTGATAATTAATATTACAAAAGTAAATGAAGAACTAATTATTAAAATCGTGACAAACCATTATACTTACATCATTATTTATAAAAGTAATTAAAAAGACATCTATTTAAAAAAGATCATTTAAATCTTTCAGTTGTAACTTTTGGAAGAATAAACAGATGATCTCGATCTCTTAAAATCCTCTGTCTCTTTTCAGGAAGTAGTTCTTGTAAAACATGTCCCAGATCGTTTACAATCTTATTAAATAAAATTATATCTCTCTCTTCAATCAGCTCAGACATTTTGAATTTTTTTAACGTATACCCATAACGCTCTACCCACAAACATTTTCCGTACCTAAAGTTTGGTCCACACTGAATTCAGGTTGATCCATTCCTTCTATACGATTACTGACTCGAATATATTTTCCTTCAATACCCTTAAAACGTGAAGAAAAAATCCCAGAAAAACCAAAGGTTTCAGGAAATGGAATAGAATACATCTGTTAGAACATTTCCAATACCGCGCAATTTCTTAGAAATATCGATACGTACGGTCATCATAAAGAGTAAATCCTCCATGACAGCAATCTCCTGCATTCGAAGAGGAAGTGTGCCGACTGAAACAGCCTGGTTTTAAAAATTAAAAGGAAATGTGTCTTGACAATTCTATAAGCTCCAAAGCCTACTCTAAAATAATCATTTGTCACTTTAAAATAGATTTATTTTCATTTGTTCAACCAACTAAAAATAAAAACCACAAAAATGTCCCTGAAATGATTACATTTTGCTTACTATAGCTATGGCTTAAAAAACATGAGAGGATAACGTGACGTTTGTGATTACCGGATGTGGTGATATATTTCCAAACTTTGAGAAATCTGCTGTAAGATAAGGTCGGCTTGTCATCCAGTCAGGCACGTTAGGAAGGCCACTTAAAGCTAAAATAGAAAGAAAAAACAAAACAAAAAAACATTTCTTAACATCTGTGTCTCGTTATTGTTCGAACGAGGTTGATAAGGAGTTAATTATATGGCTCTTGGTTACTTCCTTCATCGCCTTTAACATTCTTTTTGTTTTGGGAGGTGACCATTCGTCCAGTGTTCAGCTTAAAATAATCGAAGAAAGGATTGAACGTCATGAGCAGATTTTTTATTGATGCTTAGTAAAACGTACTTGAAACTGGTTGTCAAATCAATTCGGAAATTTCCCTGCCTAACCGCTCAGGTCTGTACTCAGAACTTATTGCACGACTAAGCAGCCAATTCACACGCTTCGTTATGTGTACAAAACCACATAACGAGGTCAGGAATATAACTGAAGTACTTATGGCTTTACATCTTTATATACACGTGGATAAAACTGCCAGTAATAATTTGAAAAAATGAAACTAATTTACCGCCATTAAAAATTTACTGAATACTTTCATGAAAGTAAACATCAAAAGAACTGCTCGCCTTTTCTAGCTTGCTTTTCTCGTAGGTTCCTGAGAGTTGCTTCAGCAGCTGGGGAGGCGGAGGGACCAGTAATGGATGCGAGCTGTGTGCGGAACTAAAAATGAGACAAGCATTAGCACACGCTGAAATGTATAGAGGAGACCCTCGTGCATGGTTCATCCTGGTTCGTGATCGTAATTGCGATAAATTCTAGCCTGTTCCGATGAATTGTCATCGTCATCAGCAAACTAATGCGATTGAGAATTGCCGTGAAAACAGATCTGGGTATGCACACTTTCGTCAGCGTTTACGTAATCATTCTATATATTTGTAAAAACAACCAACAGCAGATCGGTCGTGGCTGGTGCTCCGGTTTCTGATCGGGGCTCATATCCCTATCCACGTAAACATGACTTTGTATCAGGATTGTGGTCGCGCGTAATTCCATGTACACAACCTTTCAGGTATACCACCTGCTCTTTGAATGTACCACAATAACCCCTACCTCTTCCAGTTCTTTGACTGTCATTTGCCCTGAGTATTGTTCAAGGTTCTGAAGAGTCTCTGACATAGCTGATTGGTTTCCTCGGCTAGCCTGCGATCGTTTCTTCCTTTCGTTGGCATTGTGCTCCAGATAAGCCACCATCTGTCAAAACAGAGGAAATAATGATATTGCAACAATAAATGAAAGTTGCAGCCTGCCATACAAGGCGTCATATTTCTCAGGATTTTAACATAATATGGAAATTTAAGATTTGAACAGTTTCAAAACTGGGAAGTATTTAAATAGTGGAAAACTATTATAAACAATGTACAACAATTTACTTTACTCACATTAGCATCTTCTGAAATTCTTGAAAGTAGAAATACCAAAGGATCCAACTCTCTTATGCTGTGAGATTAGGAGTTATCAATTTGACATTAAATCATAATTATTCAAGAAGCATAATACAAACAATTTGCCATAACTATTCTAATAATTATCACATAATTGCAGTCATCGATTAATTAAAAAAGGAGTTTAAATTATTTACTTCTTTGATTTCAGTAAATCATATTTTTGAAGGAACTCCCGAGGAGAGCCACTGGTTTCTGCAATTTTCTTCTTTGCAGTATGTGCTGAGACCTAATAAAAAAATTAATGAAATATATTTTAGAAGTGTGGGAGCTTGGAGATATCTTAAGATAATAGATGAATGTTCATTAAGCTCCATTCTAAGAAAAAATGATTTCTGAGGATAGAGTTTGACAAACATTCATCTATCAACTTAAAAAAAAATTAATTCCATTGGCAAGCTGATTAACTCCCCATGGAAACAGTGGAATTGAGCCTGATATCTTACTGCACTTCTCATAGTCCATTTTGAAGCTATACAAGAAGGAACCATCTTCTTTAACCCACTAAGGGGTAAGGATACACTTCAACATTTTACTCTGGCCAATGCCAGGCAATTTTACTTGTCAAAAGGATGAGCCTTGCCCCTTAATGAGTTAACAACAATTTAACTCTTTTTGATCAATACCTAACTTTTTGATTTTGTTTTGGCTCATTTCAAATGATTTTTTTTCTGACTAATGTGTGACGATTTTACTCAAAGGTGAAGTTCAAGATCTCATTTTCCCTCCTCCCCCCTGTCAAAATGTTGTTGCAATTTTGTCAAGAAGTTGTACTGTTTGCTGTCTCAGGGACTTTTTTCACGGAGGTCTGTGAGGCTGGAAGGTCTAGGGGTCTCGATTGGTTGTTTGGATTTTTGTTTAATCACATAGTTTCTAATTATAACGGTTAATAACAAAAATAAAGTAATGAAAGGCAAATAGCATCACCTGCGTCGTCACATAAGGTGTCATATTTTTCGTCAAGACCTCGGTGTAAACCTCTGGTCCATCTCCTCCAGTTACTCTACAAAAATTAATATGGTATTTTCCGCTTTGAGTAAGAAATCTGCAACACAGTACAGTATATGAACTTGTAAACTATTGAGCTTCACTCAAAAAAGATGGCCCAAGATCAACTTTAACGAAAACTACATGAACAATATTTACCCAAGAAGTTTAAGGAGCTCTGAAACGCGATAGTGAACTTGAAATTCACTCATTGTGGCTGGTGAGATAAAACGCAATTCAACTCAAACGATATTTGCTCATTTGACCGCCATTTTGATGGCGAATTATTGGTAGGTCAGTGAATGATAACGCAGGCTCATAAACAAAACCTATCGCCCAAGGAGCATCTTAGACGGCGAAGGGACGCTGAATGTACTTTAGTGCAAAGACGTGAAAAGTACAGGAGGATCCATAACAATCTATATTATCCCGTACAATGACGTCCTTGTCCGGTGGTGAATTGAAATCTGATCATGTACGAAGAGTTATAGTTCCTGATGAAAATGGTCCAACAATGTTGGAAAACTGCAGGTGTCGTTTCCGTCATTGGATTTCTTTGTTACTTTAACTCTTTGCAAGGAGAATTTGTGTTCGATGACAGGTAGGGCAGAAGAGTAGAAAAAATATTTTTTCGCTGGTCGTCGTTTGGCAGTCGGCCGTCAAGGCGTACAGCTAATCAAATAAAATCCATTCGTATTCGACGAAACTTACAACAGCATTTATATTTATAATAAAAAATGGTGGATATGTCCTTATACACATATATAATTAGCCTTATTCTTTGCCCTCCCCGTCATTTATCCGTTGAAGGTTACAGACTGGTAACCGAAAGCTCATAATAAATTTTAACGTTAGGTCAGAGAGCGTTTAGAGCCAAACAATCTTAGTAAAGTATATTCTGCTAGTGGTATGTTGACTATCATCATTACAGTCTTGTTGCTGACATACTTCTGTAAAATTTTTGCAGCTGGTTTTTTCCCTTTCAGAGGTGAGGCTTGCATTAAAAATGTTGAACTGAGTCTAACTCTTGCAGACCATCAAGGCCTCAAGGGCAGCAAATGACTTCAAATACAGTATTGAAACTCATTGGGAGTGTAGTAGAGATAATTGCAATCAAAGTATAGGTGGATGACACCCACCATTTATGCTAATATGGAAACCATGCTTAATTAAGAAAGTGTATTACATACCATTAACTAAGCAAATACCAATGTGAAGCTGGTATGGTACATGTATTTGTGAAGAGAAGTATATTTATCAGTATAAAATGTTTGTTTCATTTGATTCTCTATGTAGCCGAGCTATTCTGAAAAATGCAGATCTTTTACCAAACACACCATGGTCCAATCTACTGTTTAATGATTTCTGGGGAACACCACTGAAGCATAGTGGCAGCCATCGTTCCTATCGTCCAGTCTGTGTTGCATCTTTTCGTCTGAATTACTATTTCACTGGTTTGAATCCTTGGAGCTATCATTTGGTGAATGTTTTGCTTCACTGTTGTGTCAGCATATTGGTTGTCATGGTATCTAACATTATTTTTAAAGAAAATGTTCCAGTTTTTGTGGCTGGAGTGCTGTTTGCTGTTCACCCCATTCATACTGGTAGTAATATTCCATTTTTAAAAGTGCTTTCTAATATTTACAGTAATAACATACTTTAACATAACCACAAGGCAAAGGTTGGGAGTAAAATAGTAACTCATAAAGAGGCAGGTGTCCCTCTGCTGAATAAATGTATGTTATATTACATAGAATAAAACATGAAGGATACCCTTGCCTCTGAATGAATTAATAGATGAGGTAATGTTAACCCATTAATGGGCAAGGATACACTTAAGAATTTTACTCTGGCTAAAGCTGGATAATTTTTCTAATGATGGTGATGCTTGTACATTGAGTTAAAAAATCAAACTTGAGGTAAAATACTGTAATTGTACAATATTTTGTGAAAACCCACATGTATTAAATTTCCTAGAGGCTGTTTCTGGGATTGTGGGTCGAGCTGATGTTGGAGCATGCCTCTTCTACCTCATGTCATGGATTGCATATGACAAAGGATGTCATTCCAAGGACAACTGCAGAGCTGGTGTTACTTGCTGGCCCTGGATAATTGCCAGTATGTTGCTTGCTGCTATCAGCATGTTGACCAAGGAACAAGGAATCACTATTATTGGTGTTTGTGCACTTTACGATGCTGTTCTAGTATCACAGATAAGAATTCAAAATTTCATTCCTTCAGTAAAAAAGGTTAATGGGCTCTGAAATGCTTTTAAAGATTCTTGGTAAAATATTTCATTTCATTTATGGTTCATTCATGCTTCCAGGTCTTTCATTTATCTTGGTTAACCTACTCACATCTTTCAGTTGGCTTGTTACTTCTTTTCATCATTCCTTGTTGATCCATCCATCTAGTACTTATCCTTCTATGCCTGCCTTCTTATCCTATCCTATCTTTTTGTTACTTTCTTTTTCACCTCCTTCCTTCCCTTCCTCACATTTTTCATTCCTTTACACCTAACATTTCAGTCTAATCTATTATTCTGTCCATCCTTCTCTCCCTACTTGCTCCCTCTATCCCCACTCACGACATGCTCCTATCTGATACTCCGACAGTCGATTGTTCAAATCAACCCATCCATTCATCACCCTTATTTCTCTCTACACTCATCATCTTCTTCTGTCCAAAAATTGTACCAATGATTTACTTAACTTTCCATTTGTAAATTGCCTTGTAAAAAATTTTAATAGCCAACTTAACACGAACGCTATATTATCGCATTTCAGGTTGAAGGCAACGGATTCCTTAAAAGAGTAAGCTTGCTATTTCTTACTGGTTTAGCACTGTTTGGAGTTAGGATGTGGGTGATGGGAAATGTACCTCCTTCCTTCTCGCAAGCCGATAATCCAGCAGCAAATTCCGAAAGCTTCCTAACGCGAACATTAACTTTCTTATTTTTACCAGCCAAGAACTTCTGGATTTTGGTTTTTCCCCAAACGCTGTGCTTTGACTGGTCAGTTAGAAGCATTCCGTTGGTTGAAAACCTCACAGATATTCGGAACGGTTTCTCTCTGGCATTTTACACATCGTTCATGCTTTTGTTAGGATATTGTGTGAAGGGATTAAAAAACGACGACACAAAAAGCGAAGTTGAGCAGAAAGTCGCTTTAGGAGATAATAAAAGAGCGAGCAAAAAAATCAGTGTGAGAAACCGGAAATTACTTCGAAAAGTCGACAAAAAGTCTGACATTTCGCACCATAAAATCAATACATTTTCCAATAATTTTGCTGAGATTAATCACGAGGGAAACACGCTTGACTATTCCGAGAAATTATTTCTGTCATTGGCATTTCTCGTTCTGCCCTTTATCCCAGCTACAAACCTGTTCTTCTATGTTGGGTTTGTAATGGCCGAAAGAATCCTTTACATCCCGAGCGTTGGATTCTGTCTACTGGCTGGGCACGTTTTTTGTATTTCTTGGAAAGCGGGTGGAAAATTTCTGAGAATTTTTCTGGCAATAGTCACGTGCACCTATTTGATTTTCTTGTCGGCGAGAACTGTTCGGAGAAACGTCGATTGGAGAAATGACGAAAACCTTTACCGATCTGGAATTCCTGTAAATCCGAGCAAAGCATGGAGCAATCTTGGAAATATTCTAAAAACTCAAGGGAAAATCGTGGAAGCCGAGCATGCGTACAAGAAATCGATCGAAGACAAGTCCAGCGCGGACACGTGGTACAATTTAGGTCTTTTGTACCAGGAACAGAATCGATACAAGGATAGTGTGAGATGCTATCAGCAAGCCACTGCTCTGAGGTCGAGGTTCGTTCTACCTTTTCTCAACCAGGCAATTGTTTTGGAAAATATGGGGCGCAAAGAAAAGGCGCTGGATATCCTGACCTATGCTGCACAGATCAACGGAGAAGGTTTAAGAGACCCAAAGCAGCATGGCAGTGCAATCGCAGCGGCGAAGTACCATCGAGGAAGAATTTTAGCGGAGATGAATCGACTGGATGAAGCGGTTGAAGTTTATTACGACGCTGTGAGGACATGCCCGGACCATTTTCCACCTCACAGTTTGTTTAATCTGCTTGGTATGAATACTAATAATATACATGAAAAAAAATTCTCGATTCTGAATAGCCGAGAGCAGTGAAATTTAAGGATAATATGGTGTAGGTGACATTAATTTGTACTGAATTACCATTTTGTTTCATTATAACTTTTTTCATGTACATTATTAGTTGATAATAGCTTAGTTTCTCGTGAAATTAGAAAAAGCACGCACTCGTGAGTTTTTCAAATACCTCAAAGAGCTTTCGTCCTTCGGTCTCATTCTGTTGTGATAGTATGAAGAACTCAGTCGTGCGTGCTTTTTTCCAAAATACATTCGACACAGTGCTATTACCCATACTACAACGTTTTGGTGTCAAAAAACATAATTCTCCTTAGAAACTTTTTATGTTTGGTCAAATGATCCCCATTTCGTTTCAGTACTCACGTTAACTGGTTTCTTTTTAACATTGATAACCGCGAAATTAATGAACATTCGAGCTGGGATTAAGAAATGGGTCATTATAGGATTCATGTACAACATGAATGCAGTAATGAAACTTAGTTTGGTTATTTTACAGGTGAAGCGCTGTTTGGGAAAGGCAATTGGAAAGAAGCAGAAAAGTGGTACAAAAAATCACTAAATTCTAAACCGGATCACATCCCTGCATACATGGCGTTTGCCAAACTCCTTTCCAAGGCGGCCCGAGTTAAGGAAGCAGAGAATCTGTACCAGAAGGCTTTGAAGCTGGAGCCAAAGAACCAGGATATATATGTCCATTATTGTTAGTAAAGTATTTTACAATGTAAATACGGAGATTTATATCACTGCTAAGTTTATACAAGGTTGATTGGTATTATGAGCTACTCTTGTGAAGGAGTTGTGTAAACTTCGTCTTATTCACAAGAGTATTTGATATTTCGAGCTCCTGGAAGAGAGTTAAGTTCTGACAGAGTTGTTTGAATCACTATCTAAAGTTATCGACACCTTTCTGAAAAGGGAATTGCAGTTACACCACGTTTTCAAAGCTTATCGAGGACGCTTTCCAAGATAGCGGCGGCCGGAAATTTGAGAACACAAACATCATAGATGCCGAGGTCGTGTTAGAGTTCTTGTTCCTTTCTACTCTTCTTCGGGCTATCGTTCTAGCCCTATTAGATTGCTTGGGGGACTCTAAGGGTTTCTTTGTTTCTTGCAGCTAAACATTTAAGTAACCATGGGAAAGATATCGAAGCATCTCACTCGATCAGTAAAGCGGTTTCCATTTCTCCAGAAAACTACGACGTAGTGGCAACTGCGGCGGATTTACATCGCAGGATTAAGGACTACGACCAAGCGGAAAAATACTATGAGCAAGCCGCTGGGCTTCGACCGGATTTACCATCAGCCCAGATGAACCTCGGGGCTATGTATCACCTAGTTGGAAAACACGAACTGGCAGAGAAATATTATTTAAAGACACTGGAATTATCTCCCAATGACAAAGCCACAACGGATAATTTAAGAAAACTCCGAAATAAGGTAAATGAGAAAATAGGCGTTTAAAAGTGGTTTGGCGACAGATTAAGTCAACGATACCAGTAATTATGAGCCTTAGGAATACAATACTTTTAAGATGGCTTACCAGAAGCTGATACCGATATACTAGTCTGTTACAGGCTTTTCGGAACTGTCATTAGAAACTTTCAAATTTTATGACCACGAGGCGCTTGCAATTATATTTATGAAATTTCTTCAGCGAAATGTTATTTAAATGAGCTTATTTCAAAACTAAATAAATACATAAATAAATAGAGAATTAAAATTATGTTGACTAATATCTTTCAGTTTCTTTTCAAGAGGCGG
The DNA here is from genome assembly GCA_030142905.1 of Heliopora coerulea. Lineage (NCBI taxonomy): Eukaryota > Metazoa > Cnidaria > Anthozoa > Scleralcyonacea > Helioporidae > Heliopora > Heliopora coerulea. Next base: position 2,023,995 of record JASJOG010000015.1, on the reverse strand, counting down.
AGAGAGCAAGTAGCAGAACCAGCTACTGGGCTATTTTGCCTTCAAATAATCCGGGCCCTCCAGATATACTAAAGAATTTCCTGTAACAAATTGACACAATCTAGTTCTGATTACTTTTTTCTAATATTTTTTATTTTTAAGTATTTACCTTGTCTGTACAACGAGGGGATGTCTCATTCGAAGTTCGTGGAAACTTTTATACTTAAATATCCAAGAGGTTGAGTTACTGGGTTAAAACTGATCACATGATATTCACGTGATTTTGTCAAGAAACTGTTGCAAGTCATTCGCTATCATTCCGTAACTTGCATCCAAATTTCGACTCATGATATTCACGTCGCCAGAAAGCTAGAGTGAAAACAAAAATAATGACCAGATACCGTTATGATATATTAGGTTTCCATGGTTCGCAGTCGGAGCATAATTTCCCATTTGATTTCTACTGAGTTCATCGTTCTAGTGCAACGGTTTTCCCGTGTAGAGGGCGAGAATAACTGGTTAAGAATCCAGACACAGACACACAGAGACACACACAGACACACACACACACACACTATATCATTCATAAGCGATGCTGCGAAGCCATTCTATGTTGAGATTTTGTAGCAGAATAAGATTGTCCCTGCGGTGGGCTATTTGGAGGCCGAGCGCTCAAAATTTCATAAGGTATCCCAACCATTGTGTCATTTTGAAGATATTCTCTTTTGGGTGATTTCATATCGCTTATCGAAAAGTTTTTAAATCTCATCGCTCTGCCACTTTTGTCTTCAGTGTCTGTGGGCCTTAATCCTTTCCTGGTTAGATGTCTGCCCGTGACGAGTAACTCGTCTGGCATTAACAAGAGTAAAATAGGTAACTGATGAAGCCGGGAAGGACTTAATTGAGACGGTTGTAAGAAAGCTCGTCGGTAGACTAGTTTTTTGCGTGATGTGACCTCTGCTCTACGGCGTGACCGACTTTCGCTGTCACGAAACGAATGGAGGGCTGTTGTGGTAGTCTAGACAGACAATAACAGTTTTTTTGGTTTGAAAAGTTTGACAGTGGCTTTACCTTCTTGATGATTTCGTGAACCAGAACCAATTCTTCTTCGGATAATTTTTCTTCCTCCTCTCTTGGTTCTCTTGACCATTCACGTAAATGTTGTAACCTTTGCCGCATATTCCTAATACATTTAAAGTGAAAGCAAGTTAGAAAAAATCATGTTATCTTAAAGAATAAAAAAGGACTCACTGTGCTTAGCCAACAAAGTGTGTTCGACTCTAAAAAGACAAATTTGAAGATTCGAGGAACTCGAGAGAAGTGTCCAAATGAGACCTGGTTGTCTTGCAATGTTTTTAGGGTATTTCAACTTCTGAAAAACCTGTTTTAAATACGAGTAACACGGACTAGAACAGAAAGTGTAAATTGCTGAACTCCAGCCATGGTCGCGGTCGCTTAAGAACATGTTTAATTACAAAAAATTTTGTACACGATGTTGACTGGGAATTGAAGTAGGATTTCACAATGACAAAATGATCGATAAAGATTGTAGCCAGTTTTTTTTTTTTACCTGCTAATTTTTCCTATACACTTACTTACCTCAATTCCATGCTAACCGAATAATACTTTAACATTCGATTTCGGAGCTGAACTATGGATTGTTGACTGTCTCTATCGCAGAGGAAGCTTGGCATAGTGTCTCTGTCAAGGCTGTCCTTGTTATTGGATTTGGAATCATTCCGGATTCCTTCATGGGAAGGAAAATTAGCCACAGTTTTAGTTTCGGGGATATCTTTTGAATGTAGAACGCCATACGAATTCTCTAAAAGCCGAGGAGACTTTTTTCAGAAATGCTTCTAAATTTATAATTATCTCGGTCGACCTCGCTGAGTTTTATACTACTTCTGTCCTATCCCTTCTTATTTCGCCGCATCTCTCGCTCATTTCAATCCCTACAATTTAATTTTTTGTCTCAATATGATCAGCTTTTCCAATACTTGAGGTCCGAACCTGACAAGTAAATAGTCTGCCGTTTGCCAAAGTAAGATCTGGGGGTCTGATCAATGTCTGTACAGGAATAGCTTTCCAAGAAATTATTCGTAAGACAAGTCATACTATCCGAATTGGAATATCAAACAGTGGAGCTAAATAGTCAAATTTTAACCTCACTAACCTCTCATCATTCCAGGTCTGTTTTCATGTTTGTTTTTGACTGAGTCGTTGCAACTGACAAAACAAGAGGGTGGTAGCAACACGTGATTATCACGTGACGCTACGTTTGCCAACAAACCATGCTGCTTCTGAAGACTTTTCTCGGAAGTGCCTGACTGTGGTGTCACTTGATTTGGAGTAAAATTGGTTGGTTTTTGCAACCGTGGGGGAGGAGTGGCTGGTCTCAAATCTGAACGCCATTGCCTTGGCAACGCCTCGATATCGTCAATAGACTGCATTGAAACGCCACACTGGATTTCAGATACCTCCGAGAAGCTGAAGCTTTCTCGTAAATATTCTGGTCTTCTAGGCTTCGGTCGCTTTGCACCTTGAGGGATCACCAGATCAATTTTCTTAACATTTTGACTAAAAGACACCAACAATTGGCAGTTATATACTATATTGGTTAAAAAAAATTTAAGTGTACAATAGTTTAATTATGAGGCAAGCAAACGACATGAACATTTGCCTGTGGAAATTTTTTTTGACGTGTCCAACCTGGATTGTTTCTCGATTTTGACTTTATTGATGGGCCTACTGTTGAACATCTTTGCACTCCTCACGGATGACATAGCGGAGCAAGTTATTTGACTTCGCTTGAAAAGATTTCTCTCAGTCTTTCGCCTCCAGTGAAGAGCACAACGTTGAACAGATCGTTGAATGTTTTCTGACAGCTGAGATGTAATAGATTGGAAAGATAAGAATGATGCTTACTGGTAATCTTTCTTCATTATTAATAATTGTAATGATAACAGATAGTAATATAATAATAATAATAATTACTCCAATAACAATAACAAAGAAAGTCAACAAAAACAACAACAGTAACAACGACAATCGAACAACAGTAGGAATAATAATGATAAATATAATTAATAGTGGCAATAATAGTAATAATTACACTAGTTCATCAAATATTTATTTACTTATGATAAAATGTTTCACAAACTTACTCGAATATGACGGCCGGTTGCGATCTTTTCTCTTTCAGCGATAGAATGTGTTGCGAACTAAAGGATGAAAAGACACGACAAATTTTACGGTAGTGACGAAAAACAAAGTATTTCAGACATTATAAAATATAGTGCTGCGTAGCAAAAGGGTAAATGGTTTTTTATTGCCTACAATGTGACTTTCTCTTCGCATTTTAGCAATACACAACCGTCAAAGTTTTGCCAAAATTTTTTCCGGGGCAGCCTACCTTAATCCATTGAGTGACACCCCAAGTATACAGCCAACGTCGCCTTCTTTCTAATGCCTCGCTTACAGCACGTTTTCGTCTTTTCTTATCCTTAGCGTATTGAAACCAAGCAGCAAACACCTAGAGGTCAAATTTTTACTTATTTTATAACCAGTTCGGATGACATACTGTTTCTTGAACAACAGCGAACACAATACTAATACAAGTGTTTTATATAACTGATTACAGCATAAAAGGTACAGTACACCACTTGAATAATTGTTACTCGTATGTGTAGGTTTTACAATATTCTATCGTCTTAGCACGGTTTAATACTGATTCTCCTCTAAGAGGCATTCAGGGAAATAGACTGTCTTTCTCTGGGTTTTTTGAAATGGACATATCACTACTTTTCACAAATGCAGCTAGACGCTATTGGTGAACTTTTTTCACCTACCTTTCTTTGTAATGTGAAGCTCCACATCCAAAGAGCTACATGTGATTTCTTCGTAAGATTCGCACGTTCTTGGTACTAAATAAGCCAAACGATTGAAAAAAAAAAAAAAAACAAGGCCTCAATGAAAATTCGCTTCCTTTAATGTACATGTGGTCACTTCATAGTGATGAATGATTTTTCGACGTTTGCATGTTTGCTGAGCACTCAGCTACACGGAGATGATTTTGAAATCTTCTGAAGTCCAATCACGTACTTTCATTATTGAACCAAATGTTGTAGGTAGGATTGACCAAGTTCCCTCGTTGGCACCCAAGATTATATTTCTAAGAAAATATAGACTTAAGTTGACCCGGCCATGCCAAATCTCAGTGCGGGCATAGTATTTGCTGCCAGGTGATGGTTTCTCCGCGAAGATAACAAATGTGTGTAATTCGCAACCTTTGAACGACAAATGGATCATTAATTAAACAGGACAGAGTGTGACAATCCCTTACGTTCATCTTCCAGATTTTCAGGGATGAAGTGATGATCCTACAGTTGTGATACCACATACACTGTTGCTGCAATACCTTAATATGTAGGAAAAGAACAAAGGCTAGTAAAACATACTGACACAACAACAACAAAAAGAAGAAGAAGAAGCGGAGCTAGAAGTGTTAGTAGAAGTGTCAGGAAAAGAAAAGATAGGAAAGGATAGCGAGGAAGAAGTTAAGACGAAGAGGAGGACAGGGGGAGTAAATAAAGTAAGTCGAGGTTAGGATGCAACTGATTTTCACTGTAACATTCCTCTGTTAATTACCAGTTTACGGTATCCCAGAAATCTGAACTTCAACCACGTGTCCAAGCTCTTCCTCAAAGTCTGTCTCTTCCAGTGCTCTACAGCTCTTGCCAACAAATTGTTAGCGATGACTTTTTGGGAATAAATCCGTCGCCAAGCTTGAAAGTATCGGCGAAGTTTGACTGTGATGGTTAAATTAACGGGGAAGCAAGTCAGTTAAAGTGCGGTTGGTTCGTCGAGACATACATCACTCTTTTATCTCGGGTTTTGTCTCAGGATTAGAAAAATTAAAAAAAGAGAGAGAGCACGCCTCTAATGACGAAAGCAAACAAAATGTGATAATCTCGACTGACATAAATTAATCCCATCGACATCCGACGTTGCCTGAAAGGAAATGTAATCGAACTAGAAGACAGTTTCATCTACGCGAGGATTTTGATGTTAAAAGCTGGCAGCAAAGTGAAAACCTTTGACTTTCTTTCTACATTAATGTGGCTACTCTTTAACATATTGCAATATGATCTCGAAATTTGATAATTTGCACGGAGAAATCTTAGGAAGTAAAATCTCAGGCAGTTTTAGAAAACAAACATCCAAGAAAACTGCAAGAGTCCAGGAAAAATGTGCCAAATGCCATCATTTACCACAAACAATGTCATGTACCTCGTTCCAAAGTTTTCTGTGCTGCTGTAGTTTTCAATAACGACTCCTGTTTTCGCCAGAAATGCTCCGCTGCAATGATTCGCCATGCTACAAAAACCTGAAAGAAATGGTGAACATGTAGAATAAATAAACACATTAAATTTCAGAGAATCTTGTGACGGGTTGCCTCAACGGAAATGGTTTGGATAGAGTGCTGAATTCGGTCGTTCGTTTACATCTTCAAGATTCTACTTTTCTGTGTCTTTCAGCTGTACCTTTTTCCAAAACTAGGTTGACTGTCATGTGCCCTCACAACCAGGTTGCTTCTCTGTTTCGGTTAAGAATCCTTAAACCATCTCCTAGAATTGCAGGGGTGTCTAACATTGAAGATTCAGGAAGAATTCTTGGGGAAACAGAGAACTGCTGAAGTTTGATGGTCCTATATAATAACTTGGAGTAACTCACCTTTCTTTCTGCTTTAAACTTCCAGTGTTGAAAAGCTTTGTAAACACCTTCCTTCAGTTCTGTCAAGTACCTGGCGTTCTTCCTCCACCGTCGAAACAACATCCTAGTTATGTCGTGACAAAGCATAAGAAATCACGCTGATGAGCTCAACTAGCAACAAAATTGGTAAAAACTATACCAAGACCTTTTTGGTAGAGTTTTGGACTAGAGCTCAAATGACTGAATCATCCTGGCTACCGACCACCTTAGTACAATTCCAGAACAGTGGGTAGGATGGGCGTACAGCTTAGTTTGTAAACTGCTGAAAAAGAATATCATTGTGCGCAATGTCGGCCATCCAAATTAGAGAAGCATGGCTAGGAGAACCAAAGATTGTTGGTTGGAGTCTTACATCAAATGCCTGCCGGCAACTTTAAAAAATAAAACATAAAACAAACTCCGAAAAGAAGCATCTTGGTACCCAAAATATGAGCAAAAACACAAGTGAGACAAAATTGAGGTGACATTTCGACTTTATTGCATAGTCATTGTCAAACCTATTTATTACACAGTCATTGTCAGTTAGGTTTGACAATGACTATGTAGTATAGTCGAATTATTACCTTTTCAATTTTGTCTTGTGCTTTTACTCATATTTTGAGTACCAAGATGGTTCTTTTCGGAGTTTGTTTTATATTATAGAACCTACATGACCATAAACATTAGGCCAACTAACACATTCAAAGAAGCGTTCAGAAACTATGCAACACGTTTGGCTTAATTGAAGTTTCGGCTGAATTACTGAGTCAAATTACTGTTCATAGCTGCGTGGTTTGTCACGTAATTAAGTCGCTTCGTAGTTCAATTATTTTATGTGTCGAAGAGGATTACCTGACAGTGATCTTCTCATGCTCGTGTTTTCTCTCTTCAGCGTAAGAGTTAACTTTCTTCATTCTACTTGAATAAACCTAAGAAAAGCAACGTTGCCATCATTTCTTTATAAGTTACTTATAAAGAAACGTAAACAATGTCAACAAACCCTCCAAGCAGTTAGCGTCTTCTTCAATATTCGATGGTGAAAGGAGAGATCAGCGATGGCCACAAGTTTCCACTTTATTCTCTTCTTGCAAATGAACTAAAACATTTTAAATAACAGCTGTTCCAAAAATAACCAAACTAAAGTGATGGTGACTGCAAAATGGTTTGTAAGCAGTAAAGATAGTAATCGAGTAAATTGTATCTTAAAAGTATAAAAACGACGTGCATTAGTGACATGAAGTACAAAAACTAAGCCGAAAGTATCCATCTTGGAACTTGATATTCAAGTAAACACGAGAAGAAGCAGTAATCTTGGTAATATTTCGACTCTACTGCATAGTCATTGTTGAATCAAATAACAGACTTGCTTAATCGCTATGACATAAGTGTTTAAAAAAGGCATAATTCAATTTGACTTTCATACCTTCGCCCACCGTCCCCACGATGTTGTTAGCAACTTGGTATTTTGATGCCTCACTGCCATCTCTAGCTTTTTTAAGCTATGGAAACGCAACATACGGTGGAATTATCGATCAGCGTTCAACCATCTTTTGTATTTGTTTAACAAGACTTTAAAAATTGTAAATATTTTCTTCAAGGTAAGAGAAGCAAATACTTTCTACGGACCTCCAATTCATAAGTGCTGCATAACCTTTATTTTCCACAAATTTTATTGACTGGAGCTTCGACATGGTTTAAGATTTCGTAACTTCATATTTGAAATGTAAACGCTGAACTGATGTTAAATTCAACTCGTGTGAGAGAGTAAAGACTGTAAATACCTGCAGTTTACATATTTCCTGAACTCAATCCATTTTGAGAAGTATTTTTTCTTCAACTGTCGTTCATAATGAATTTCGCCTCTGGCCTGCTCGTAAAGGATTAGAAATGTTAAACTGAAGCCACAGAATTTATGGAGAAATTAAGTCTCTCGTCCACAGAATATATAATCGATGAAAAATAACAATATAACAACCAGTGTCATTTTGAATGATACATGCCAGCAAACTATTCTCTCTTAATTTCCACCTAGCTTTGGCTAACCAGATTTTCAAGAACTGTCGTTTAATCTTTTCATCGTAAGAAACCACCGCCTGGAATATAGCAACATATTTGTAACATGATTAAGTTCTTTTGTACGTGGCTTAATAGTTTCATACTTAATTTAATTACCATACTTCATAATTCTTATTGAACATGCAATACTTCACAATTATGTTCAATTCTTTTGATTTCTGTTGTACTGCATTGTATCTTGTCCAGTTCTATCCTATCCTATCCGATGCTATCCTGGTCTTTTCTATCCTATTCTACTCTATCGTATCCTATCCTATCCTATGCTATTCTTTTCTGTTCTGTTCTATTCCATCATATCCTATCCTGTACGACGCTACCCTAGTCCTAAATCCATTCCATTTCTTCTATATTTGAACTGAAATCGTCATCCAAATGATGACCCTGGATAATCAACTTGAGTCACGTTTATCTAATACGTTATATGTAATACACTACTCTTCGTTCCAGTTAATTGATATCAAACGTCGTAGTCAAGAAATTCAAAAAAAGTATAACGGTTACCACTCTGTAAAACATCTGCCCATCCAATGCTTGTTGATACAATCTCCACCAATAATAATATGTTTTGGCTAAAAGACACTCCCTGCAAGAAGAATAGACAGAAATTAAGCCTAGTATGTCTGAAAAAGGTTATTTAGAAAATAATTTATCGTAGTCCAGGTAAAATATGGCAAACGAAAACTTTCCTTTTCCCTGTACAACATTAACATTAAACTTTTAAAATTAAATGGAATTTTTTGCATTCTACCTTCGAAATTCTTCCGCTTTTTCTTGACTCCTTCGCCGTTCCTTCACAATTTCAACAAAGGCTTCCCATCTCCCGAAACACCTAAACAGCCGATATGCATTTTATACACTGTAATAAAGCATATTACCCAATTGTTCCACCAATGTAATTATGCGCTCACAATAGAAAAGATAATGAAGGGGAAAAATATAACAGTCGTGGTAATAACTAATAATGATGAGAGTAACAGTGATAATATTGGCGACAAAGAAAAAGATAACGATAGCTGTGACAATAACTATAGTCATAGTAACAAAAATGGAATTGAGTTACAATGTCAAGTCAGTTACCTAGGAAGAAGGTTCTTCCTGGCCATTTCATCAGCTTTTTCATTATCTGCTTTCTTCTGCTTTTTTAACTCGCCGTAAAGTCTCCATTCTTTCATCATTCTCTTCAGCAATACCTTCCTACACCACGCAAATGTGTCAGTTGATTGTTTTGGATTGATTACAAGTCTGAGAGGTTAACAACTGAAACGTACCGGTAATGCTTTTTGACAAAGTTATTTAAGGTCATCAATCGAAGCTCTTCGCAAGTCTCGCATTTTGTTAGCCACGCATTCCACATCCTTCGAGTCAACTAAAAGTAATTTTCATAACGCTTAGAGCAATGGTCGAAGGTAAGAAAAATTGAGAAAGGCTTCATTGAACGTTTGACTCCCTACTTACCGAAAACTTGTAAAAAGAAAGGGCTTCCAAAATCCGAGAATTTTTCAAGTTCCGATCGCTTACTCGTTTCTGTAGGGCTTTTAGGCATTTCCTCTATAGAGGCAAAAACCAAAAGACCTATTGTTTTGACTTATATAGGTAAAAACCACAGACAAAAATCCTTTTTCAAAAAACGGATTTTTGTCTGTGGAAAGACTTACAACAGCTTTGTCGTAAAAATAAAGATTCCTCACTTTGAGTGTTTTTTTATAATGGTTCCAAGCGTTAACTTGATTTTGCCATTGACGACGACAAAGGTTGATATCTTTCGAAAGGGTTAATAGTGACAACGGAAAGGCGAGTTCAAATACGTTATTATCATTTTTATGAAGTCGATGTACTTCGACAGACAATTTGATCATGCAGAGCTGACGCAAGCTTCGTAGATGATCCGTAAAAACACTGGTAATCAAGTCTGAAATAAAAGGTGTTCAAAATTTGTTGGTTTTATTTCATAATTCTGCACACATAAGGGAAAAGGGTGTGAAGACTTTGAAGATTACCTAAGGAGTTAAAACGCTCTTCAAAATGCCAGCCAATTCCTGGCGAGACGAGAATGCATTTCATTGCGTCAATACTGACCACTTTTCCCAAACCCTGACGAACAATGTGCACACGAGAGGTGCCTGTTCCAAAAAGGATACAACTTTTCCAAGTGAGAAGTATTCTCCTTTTCTTTGCCTTTTCTCCTTTGCCCTGAATCGCATCTTCAAATTGGGCCAATTCCCTCTTTCTTGTCCAGGTTCCTTTCCACTTCGAATACCAACGTCGCAAAGACTGCAGCCGATGATACCTTTCACTGGAGCCTAGAAAAGACATTTTGGCTACTTTTTATCAAACTAAAAGGATAAATCTAAATCAGATACAAAGTAGTAAGCGTGTTATCTAAAGCATACTCCCTAAAATTTCTATTTGTACAGGTTGCAATTAGTACGGCCCCATTTATGGACATTTCTGTCTATGAAATAATTATAAGTTCAGTGCAGAGTGTATCCAACTGTACAAGACATATCTCATAAATATGAGATATTTGTTAAATTGTGCAATTTTTTATTGATAAAAGCATTGGAACTTCAGCATATTTTCACGATTATCCGAATTAAGACTCGTCTTCGGTTTTCTTTTGTAAATTTTTCTGAGAATTGGAATGAAGTTTGGAACAAAAGTACAGTGAGGTGAAGTGAAGTGAAGTGAGGTGAAGTGAAGTGAAGTGAGGTGAGGTGAGGTGAGGCGACGTGAGGTGAGGTGAGGTGAGGTGAGGTGAGGTGTAGTGAGGTGGGTGAAGGAGTGGTGAAGTGAGGTGTGGTACAGTAAGGTGAGGTGAGGTGAGATGAGGGGAGATGCAGTTAAATAGAATGAAAAATATAGGGCTATGTATGGTAAGCAAACTGGGGTGAAATGAAAAAAAAAGGAAGTAAAATGAAGAGAAGTGAAGCAAAGTGTATTAAAGTGACACAAATAAAATAACTGACAGACGAAAAGACAAGAGAAGAGTGAGATAAGAAAAGGTTGAAAGTCCAACGGACACAGCAACCGAAATAAGTCACCCAAAGTACAGCAGATCCAGCCTGCATGAGTTCATTTCAATACTTTACGAACTTCGAATCTGGGAAGATTTGCATTTCTTCGATAAGACAAAGGTCTTTCTACTTACGAAAACGAAGTTCTTTGACTTTTCTCTGAATACGATAAAGTTTCAAGGAACCAAACACATTAAAAGCCAGTCTTCGGTTGTAAAACTGAACAGCGATAACGAATTTGTATTTTTCTTCCTGAGAAATATTGTAGTTCAATATCCAGTATCTCCAAGCCTTTGAAAGCAAAGCGAAAAAGAAGCACTGTACTTATATAAAAGAACAAAATCCGAAGTAGTTTTCATTAAATACGCTATACTTCTTGACCAATAACATTTTCTCAGGAGAAATGCGACATTCTTATATACCAACCTTACAAAATAAGTTCCTGGCCCAAAAATGCAGCGCTTGTTCTTCCATAGATAACAACTCTCTTTTGAATGCCAAATAGTTTTTCCACCGGTTGAACGTTCGCCTGTAGAAAAAATAAAAACATTCAACCATTACATGAGATACTTTGCGTTGATGATCACGACCTGCAACAATTGTTTGTGGACGTGACTGAGGATAAACGACATTGTTTCGATCATCATGGCAGACGATTTGAAATGTCTTATCTTAACCCTTGAAAATAAATCTTGCTATACGGTCAACAGAAATCACAAGTCATACCGGACTTTCTAACCTCTTAGCTAAAACTCTGCCCTGTTCTTTTGCCTTGAGGTAGAACTGTTTCTTCGCACGTCTTCTGGTGATGTATCTTGTCCAATAAGCGACGTACCTTGCAAGCTGAGCGTAGTTAGCTGTAAATTACAGGAACAAACGATCAAGTTTGATAAAGACAAGGCATGGAAGGTACTCACAGATCCAATAAGGCGTGAATGCTTCTATTAAATAAGGTTAACATCAAAATTCCGAGGACTGATTTTCACATAAAGTGTTTAAATGGTACTTTTTATTTCTTGAGAAAAGCGTAAGGTGACATAGACTGCGTAACAGTTCAAATGGTTTTTATTTTCTATAAGGTATATCATACTGCTTAGTAGCTCCCACCAGTTGATCAAAGGTGCACATACAATAGATACATAAATTAATTCGAACAATAAATAGTTTGGATGATATATGAACGTTCGTCAAGCTCTAACCACAGAAAAACAATTTCTGAGCCCTAGACTAGGATCGAACCCGCAACTTTCTGATGACCAGTGAAACGCTCTGTCGAAATTGCACCTTAGCTCGCCATCTGAGTCTTGGTAACTCAGTGGTTAGAGTGTCTCACCGGTCATCAGAAGGTTGCGGGTTTGATCCCTGTCTGGGGCTCAGAAACCGTTTTTCTGAGGATAGAGCTTGACGATAGTTCATCTATTATCTCAAGATATCTCCAAGCTCTCAAACTTCTCAAATATAAATTTCATCATGATCATTATTAACATATAGTGAATTCCGGTTAGGTCGTACATATGTCGAACTTGCACCTTAGCTCGCCATCTGAGTCTTGGTAGCTCAATGGTTAGAGCGTCTCACCGGTCATCAGAAGGTTGCCGGGTTTGATCCCGGCCTGGGGTTCAGAAATCGTTTTTCTGACATTAGAGCTTGACGAACGTTCATCTATCATCCAAGATATCTTACAGCTCCCCTATTTCCTACATATATTGCAATAAATAGTTTCTCTAACGTAACCGGACCTTTGGTTCGAGCCAGGTTCAATTTGGTCTTTTTTACTCTCTTTGCAGTTATAAATGAACGCCACGCTCTCCAAATCTTCAGCCACAGCCGAAACCTTGTAGAGTGAAAGCACAATGATATTATGAATATCAGTTGAGAGCTGTCAGCGAGGCAGGATGTAAGGAAGAATAGAAAAAGAAGGGGACGTTAGAGACTTAAAGAAAAGTGGGGGAAAGGGAAAAAAGAGATGGAAAGGCAAGACAAATGCAGTGAGGAAGGTGACAGAACAGGAACGAAAAAGGGAGATTGTGAAGGAAGATATGGAAAATAGGTGAAGGGAAAAGGGCCATGGTGAATAGCTAAGGCAGGTGGCAGTTTGGGATAAAAATGTTAGTTGAAAAAGTGGAGTAGTGGGATTAAGGATCTGAATACAATTAGTAAAAAGATGAAATTGGGAGTTGATTGAGGAAGAGCATTGTTATTGAAGAGTATTCAGAAAAGGTGGAAATCATTAAAACAAACATTCAAAATGGTAAGTTGTGGAAACCACCTGTTGTGATAGTCTGCACGAATGTTCAGCTTCCATTCATTTCTGCCATTCCACCAAATGTCTTCCCACTGCCTTACTGACTTCTGCAGCAACCTTTTTTCATAGTATTGTCTATAATTCAATCATGATTAACATTTTCAAGAATCTCAGACATTTAAAGCAGCCTAATTTAGCTTTGTCTCCTGCTAATATGAAATTAAAATCCTGAGTCACAGACCTTAACTCAATCTCTTTCTCTGAAAGTAGTTGAGTTTAAGTTCTATCTCTGGTGATGGAATAAGTTAGTGTGAGTTCATCATTTGTGAAACAGCTTTTTTCATCTCTATAGTACCTTATTTGTTACCTTTACTAACATTTCCTAATCTTTACCATCTATCTTTATCCTGAATTTCTTTTTCTGCCGATATGGATATCCGTCTGTCAGTCATTTTGACTGGCAAACACTCCTGTCTCTTCTGGGTGAAAATCCAATATTACTGAAGTAGATCACAATTAATTTTTTTTTGATTGGAGCAGACAATTTTATCTTGCTAAAGATGATAAGCCACTTTGCTTTCAGCTTAATTTGATTTGTTTGCCTTAATAATGAGGCATTGGCACAGCCTGGGAATGCAGATGATGTGTTTTAACAAATCTCCTGGTTACTCGGGTAACAGTACCTGGCTCTGAAAGGAGTAACACGTCCAAATGTCTTCCTCTCCCATATATAACCAAATTTTAGTGTAAGTACTCTAGGTGTAAAAAAAATCAAATATTGGTTTATTGTGTGCTTGCAATCAGTCCTTTCCAATTCAGAAAAGGTACTGTAAGCATGTTTGTACCTAATAGAATATAACAACAATTGAATTCAGCTAAGTAAAGATATATAAATCAACAACCCAAGAAACAATCCAGTCCTGATCTTTTTCTGTTTAACCTCTACCATCTAATAAAATCATATTACCCGTCTCTGGCCTTTAAAACCTTGCTTTACTGTAATGATTTTGACCAGCATGGGAGTGTATGTTTAAATACTAATGTGTGAAGGATGAATTGGGGCCATTGTCAGGGATCACTATTTCTCATTTGAAGAAACTAAGATCCATGTATTGTACAGAGATAAGGTTTACTGTGTTTTGAATAAGCTGTTCAACATTTCTAAGTCAGGAGGTATGCCCCCCATCCTCACAAACAGTGGGGTGTGAGTGCCATCCTTGTCTCTAATACCATTGTAAATACCTAGATGTACACACCCACAACCAGCCATGCTAATAACCTTTGCAGAAATGATCACTTTTCCAAGAATAATGACAGGAATGATGACTGAAGTCATTCTGACTCTAATAGAAAATAAACATTTTGCCTGTTCTTGATGTAAGTCAGCCTCTCCTTCTTTGTTCCCCTCTTCAAAGTTGGAAACCTCTGAGTTAGCTTTGTCTTACGACTTTTTTTTGGCATGTTTACCTCAGGTGGTTTCACATTCACAGTTAATTCTCTTCCTGTACAAAAAGAAATCACGCCTATATTTACACAAATCATGTCTAGAGTGTCAATATTCCAAAAGAATTTACCTTTAACTCCTTGAAAACCACCGTGGAATCTTCCATATATAGTCCCTGAAACCCCACTTTCACCTTTGTTTTTGTGCCCAGATGGTGCCCTTCCCTCAGCCCTGGCCCCATTTAGCTGCTCTGGACGGAGGTATCGCTCGTTTCGTTTGGACATGCATACGTATTAGGTATTTACAAAAGGTGAACACACGGAGGAGTATTTGAATTCCCTTCCGCCTTCCCTTCAGTTATGCAAAACCGTACACACAAGCCTGAACCTTGTACACGTGTTTTATAATCACATATTTTTCAGATCATCCACTCTGTCATTGTTATCAAAATCTAACATCTTGCGCCAGGTTGAGGGAAACAACTTGGTTTGAAATAATGTTGTTGAAATGTTAAAATTCTCGGAAACGACGTCGGCCAACTCACGGCAATTTGTTTTTCTCAAATTTCTCGAAATTAGTGAATGAGTTGAACGCAGAGCCCTGGCGACTTTGGACCATCGGTAAGTAAATTAGTCATGCGCATTGGAGTTCCATACAAGAGAATTTGATTCATTCATATTTATTACCGAAGTCCTTTCATTACAAAATTTTGAAATTGTTACCGGAAGCCATGGAAATGGAACGCTCTTCGGACAGCTCGAAGCAAAAAGATGCCGTAGGTATGTATTCCTTGTGGTAAACATTTAATGTAGGTCTTAACAAATCTAGAAGATTGTTTATTAAGCGAGCAAGTGTGTACCAAACCAATTCTTTCAATTTAACACACTGATTCACGAAGCGTAAATTCGTTGGGTGTTTGTTATGACAAGTGTCCTTTGACAGCTTGTTCTTCCATCGATATATAACAGAACGATTGGGGGTTCTTTTATGGGAAGAAATTAATCAATTTTATTCTGATCAAATACGTCTGATTGACTTCTGTCGAGTACATGCAGAAAATATTTCGCTAGATAAGTTCTGATTACTTGTCATTCTTATCTGATATATTGCTCAGGCCATGTTCATTTTGCTGATGGTGTTGAAGCACACAACCTTATTCAAGTGAAACCAGAAGGCGATGATAAAGTCCATGTTCACGTAGGTTTCCTGCAAACCAACCACAAATACGAAATCAAATTTGATGTTCCCAATTTGGTGGGTAGCGATGTTTCAGCGGAACAAACCACGGCCACAAACGCCTCCACGAAAGTTGACATGGCTATTGTCGACGTAAAACCGACAGGTATGAGTAAGGCAGTTTAAAATTACAATGTTAAAATAACAGCAGATCCACATGAGTGAATTAGGACCCCACATTTTTGTGAAAAGCGTTAGCTTTTTTGACTAAGTAGTAGGTAATGGTAGTAGGTGTGGTGATGCTTTGTGAGAAGTGACCAAATAAATCCAAGCATGAGAGTTAAACTGTTCATCCAAGGTAGTTGTTGGAAGAATTGATTAATTTTGTCTTTAAAAGTTTTATCCACATATTTTCTTCATGTAGTCCTTGGTGCCATATTGTTTAATTGGTATTGAAAAATATGCCTTTGAAGGTGTTGTGATGGCATATTCTTGATCTCAACTAACAATTTACCATGTTTGACAGGAATGTAGATGTAAGACACATTCCAGACTTTGTAAAGGTCCAGCTAATTATAGCACCATTGCCATTAATCTTCAATCAAAAATTTAGGCTCAGAAAAGTGTTGGAGAGAAAGCAAACATTCATCCATCATTTAACCAACAAGAATTGTTCAACAACACTGTTTTCAGTTGAACCTTGAAGTGCTGAATCAACAAGATGAAAGCTTGCATTTAAACAAATTTATGTCATGTGCTATAAATAATATTAAATTTGTGACATTTTTTGAAGGGGCTTGAGGGACTGTTGAAAATGGCAGTGCATGCTGGTTGGCTGGTTAGCTTGTTACATTTTCTGTGCGGAGGGCTTGTTTTGGCTAGGCTTGTGTCAAGATGCATGATTTATGTAAAGTACATCTTTTTTGAGGATTCAGGAACATAACAATAAACAAGATAACTCACGGAATATAGGCATTGTAAAAGGTTTATTAGATCATGTATATTATTACTTTGTATAGCATCATCAAAGAATGAATAGTCATTATGTTATATAGGTGATAATTGTTGTATGAAGCAACAAAACATAAGATCTAATAAACCTTTTGCAATACTTATATTCCATGTTTTTTGCTGGGCTATCTTGTTTATGCTGTGCTTACAATTTCCACCTGGCTTGTCAACTGCTGAACTATGAAAGAAACAATGATGTACAGTTAAGCTAAGATTACATGAAATGGTTGAGAAGTTTCAGACACTTACAAGTGATTGCCTTATTTTTTATGTAAACATGAAGGTAGACAGTAAAAGACAGTCTCAGTCTTTAATTAACCAGTTATTGAATAGGAAAGATAACTTGGTTTTAGCATGTAGCTGGGAGTAACCTTACATGTAACCCTATCTGTTGCTCAAGAGCCTGGCAGGTTAGCTAAACTTTTCTCTAAACTTGAATGGAATGTTCCATGAGAGCAAAAGTTTATGACTGTTTAAACTTTTTCCAATATTTGTTGTTTAGATTCAACAAATGCAAATCTCCATATTGTTGTTCACCTATCTCTAGTCAAGGAAGGACTTCTCAGACATTCATTTACACTAAAAGACAAAGAATACAAAGAGTTAGTCGTTGTAATTCATGCTCGAGTTTTAGGAAGACACACTGGCACTCCAATGCTTAAGGATGGAATCCACTGTCTGGCAGTAACAAAAGATGGGGAATCTGATAAGGAGTTTACAGGAGTTTAGCATTTTTATAACATTTGTTTTTTAGAGAAAAAAGGAAAGATTAAGTCTGGTTTTCATCACAAGCACTTGAAACATATCTTACATATAAAATCTTCTTGTCATATATAATTTATTAAACCACACTGTGAAGACCTGGATATCAGGGGTGGCACCAAGAATTTCCTGATGCAGGGGCTAATGTCCCCAACAGGGAAGGCTAAACCAGATGGACCAGGACCACACCTCCTTCATAATTTCCTTATTTGAATGTTGAAAATGTCATTTATTTTCCACAAGAATAATCACAATAACTGACTAGAAACAGTTTACTTGAAGATTTGACATGAAGAGATGAATCTTTTATCTTTCTTAGCTAAGTCAACAACAAGTACTCACAGTTTGTACAATACATAAATGTGTTATCATGAGTGAAAATTCCCCAACAAATAGTTAATTTTTCCCTAACAGGGGTGCTAAAGTTCCCTGGCAGGGTTTGTAGCCCCCTTTGGTGTCATCCCTGCCAGATGTCTCGGACATGAGAACATTTTTACTCACTGTAAAGCACTCATTACCACAGGAGGAGAGGGACAACAAAATGTCTTTCTGCTTATTAGAAAATATTGTTTATTATAAATTAAAAAATATCAAAAAAAAAAAGCAAATGTGTATAGCCTAATACTATATATTGAATCAATGTTGGATTTTCAAAGCACATTTAAATTTTTAAAAAACGCAACAACTTGGTGTTGCTTTGTAATTTTTATTTTAAGAAAAATGCACAACCCTTTGTTCAAAAAATAGTCGTTTCTCATTGAGGACAGCGTATGTAAACTTGTATTTCCAAGAAAATGACCGGGGAAGATTTACAGGAGACTGGGTTCAAAATATTTTTGCCCGCGGTTGCATTGTCAGTGGCATCTCCCATGGGAAGTAGATTTCTAATTTAGTGGTTCACGAGTTCAAGATTTTGATGCTTAATTTGAGAATTTTCTAGTCCTTTTTCTTATGATAGAATGCAACACGACGAAGTAAGTCTAATTTAGTGTTTACTGTTATCGTCAGTCGATACTAAGTAGGCGCGAGCGCTAAATTTTTATATTAAAACTATTTTTAAAATTTTCGTCGATACCATGTTGATATTCCCCAGTAAGTTGGTTTTTGATGTAAACAGCCAGGATTGTATGAGCGGAGTGTTGACTTTTTGCCGTAGAAACATTCTACATAGGAGCGGAGGGTAAAAAACACAAAGCACAAAATTTGTTGTACAATCTGTAGTTCAAAAAAAAAAAATAACTGTCGTGCTGTATCGGATCCAAGAGGGCTTTGGGGTTGTTACGTCGAACCTCCCGTTTAAGGAAGGCTTGTCTTCAAAAACGTTTGAATTGAGAAAATTTGGGAAGTTTTTGATAAAGGAAATGCAAAGAATTTCCTACAAATGCACCTGCAGCCTTTGGAGCATTCCCCACCCCCTCTATGTGATAGTGCTTTTGACCCTCATTTTGAACCCTCCCCCTAATAATCTTGCATTTGTGCCAGCTGAAACCTCTTTTTTGAAATCCTGCATCTGCCCCTGTCTTGTTAATTTCAAGTATTATTATTTGACTTATGTTACCAATAGGTAATATGGCAAGTTGTCAATCAAGGGTTTTGCTCCTTTAAGGTCAAGTAAGTGCTTTGAGTAATGCTGTACATGTAACTATATTGTTATACTGAATCATTCCCCAACAATCAGAACAATGGTTCATTTGAATTCATCCTGCTGGCTCACTGATGGCTGAGCTCTTTCAGCTGGATTAGTCCCAAGTGTTGCAGTTTTTATGTTTCACTCTGATAAAGAGCCTTTGCTTGAAATGTCAATTTCCCTCATATATAATTTTTGCCAGTGCACAACCCTTTTGCTCTTTCTATTGCCTTTCTGACATGTAGCAGTACAACCATCAGGAGAGATGCTTGATGGTCATCCTCTATCCTGATTTTAACATTCTTGTGGTTTCCAGTTCGGATACTGAGCTTGTGACATCTAGGATCCAAATGTAAACTCTAGTATCCCGTGGATATCAGGATATTGCACTTTTCATGCCCTGGGTAGTCACTGAATAACTGTTGTGACCATCATAATTACATGTAATTTTGTTCATAAATTTGCTGTTTAACTCTTTCTACTGTTTTAGAACTGCAACAAGGAATTTTTGTAGAAATGAATATAATGTAACTGGTCTGTGTAACAGGCAGGCATGCCCTTTGGCAAACAGCAGATATGCTACAGTTCGCGAGGAAAAAGGTAAGGAAATAAATCATGTCACTGGAATATATTACATACATGTAAGTCTATAAAAAGCATACCTTGTAGATTTGCCAGTGGGTTATCTCTCAAACCATGTGAAATGACTATGGTGCATAGGTATATTATTACTCTTTTGAAACATATTTTCTGTATATACATTCTACAACAGAACAGCTGTAAGGCTGGTAAATTTGAGTGAGTCTTACGTTAGTTCAGTTTTTTCTGATTATTATGCAGACCACTGATTAGTTGATGTACAGTATGTCCACTGTAACATCTCTCTTTTGTGCTGAGGTCAAACTTCAGTGCTTGTGTGCACCAGGTTAAAGTATTCATCATAATTATTTTAAATAGAATTGACAGAATCTTTATTTTCACTCATGACAGCTGAATGCCCTTAGTATGTTCATGTAAAATCTTACCCAAGACTCAAAAACTGATTTCTTGTTTTATCTCACTTTTTCTCCACCTTCTTTGCAGGTGTGTGCTATCTTTATATGAAAACTATTGAACGTGCTCACAGTCCTGCCAAGATGTGGGAACGAGTGAAGTTGAACAAGAACTATGAGAAAGCCTTGGAACAAATTGATAACAATTTAATATACTGGCCTAATTTTGTCATACACAAATGTAAACAAAGGTTTACAAAGATCACACAGGTAATGTAGCTACTGCAAGAAAAGAAATGAACCATCAATACAAAATTCTGTAATTAGAAGCAGAAATATCTATTTTTCAATAATTTGCACACGCTCACTAGTCTCTAGTTAGAGCACTCTGGCATGGCTTAGATGTACCACAAGTGTAGAACATTTGAGTTGCCTACATAACGTAGGCTTCTCCGTCCTGCTCGTCAGCACTACACTGATGAGGCCCAGTAGGCTGAAATGGTTCCATCTGTAGTCATATATATATATATATATATATATATACCAAGAAGAGTATGCAACAAAAATGTTGTACAGAAGGTGTAAGGTTTAAGAGCACTCAATACCATAGGTAGAGCATAATATATTATTTGTTTATAATATTATATATTATTTATACCTATGTGAATAGGAATAGTTGAACCGAATCTGTCAGTTGCCTGATGATTGCGTACCACATGAAACTCTGAGTAGCGACAGCATTTTACTGTAAAATAAATAATATATATATATATATATACACATATATAGTCATATTATATATCACATCTTATATTATAATTATTATAATATTATTTTGTGTTATATCATATTATGATATCTTTGTACAGTATATATCATGATCTCATATTATATATTTAATTGTATCATATAATTGTTAATATATGTTTTATATAATATCTTGACCTACTATAATTATGTATCACATCATTGCATATCATATATCATTACATCTCATCATTATTAGCTCATAAATTACATATCATTTTTCATATATCATGTGTGACATCATAAATTATCATGTCACGTAAGTTTTGTTTTGCATCATGTGATATCATATTATCTATCATTTATCATGTCAATAAGTAAAATGAATACCAGGCAATAGGCAAAGTGGGTGAGAAGGGGCTGAGTGCCCCAAAATAAATTTCAACACCTTACAATTTTACCTCTAAACAACAGACTGCTTGTAATCTTTAAAATGTGAACTATCGTAGATCATTTTTTACATTACCTAATGTGTCAGGTTGACTACTAGGATGTTAGATCCTTATGAAACAGCACTTGCAAGATTTCCTCTTTTTTTTTCCAGTATCTAATAAGAATGAGAAAACTCCAGCTTAAAACAAGGTAAGACTTGAGTATTGAAGGACTTGATGATTCAAAATGAATTAAAGCTTGAAGTGTGTATGTGTAGAGATTGGGGTCAGGTAATTTCAGGTACTATTCAATGAAGTTACCGTGACTTGCTACATGGCATGTCAAGGCATCTTCGATCTAATTACATATCTCATTCTGAACTAAGTACATTATCCTGTAAATTCATATAAATCAGTAGTTTATCAATATTTCTTCAGGTCAAAATTGGTAACAATCAATAAGAAAGTTGAACGAAGAGAGAAAAAACGAGAGGTAAAGAACATTGCTTTTTGGTATTCAAGATTCTATAAATCTTATACCTAAAGAAAGAAAACCCCCAAACTGCTTAAAATCAGTACCTTCCCTCCCTCCTGAGGCCTTTTAAAATTTTATCCTGACCAATGTAAAGATGTGGTTTTGATTCAGCAGGAGGAGTCTGTTAGGAAGGAACATTTGGTTGTCCTTGCATTTCTTGTCCTTGTTTTTATACCTGTATGTGATCATGTGTTGTGACAATAGCATTTTAATTTCCTTTTCAGTCTAAGGCTTTGGTTGCTGCACAGCTGGACAAGGCTATTGAAAAAGAACTGCTTGAGAGGTTACAAAAGGGGACAGTAAGTGGGATATGTGCTCAGTTTAATTTAGTTCTGATAGCATCCAACTGCATTTATTGTACTTGAAGTAATATTTCAAGTATGAGTTGGTGTTCTTCCTCCGATTTCTAGATACTGAGAAACAAGTTGAAAAACTAGGTGAAGCCGAGTTTTTTTTAACAAGTTTCGAGGTATCTAGAAATCAGAGGAAGAACACTAAACAAGTGTTTGAAATTACTTCTCAAATAAACCAGTATTTTAGGCAAAAATCCAGCCGAAAGTTGGAAAAATTCAGCTGTAATCTTCCTCTGATTTCTAAATACTGATTAATTATGTATTTCTTTTGTTTTTTCTTCGTGAATTATTAATGAATTTGAGAAATGGTTTTAAAAAGAGTAACAAGTATTGGTAATGGGTCACTTCTCTGAAAATGTAAATAATTGTTACCATGATTGGTTACTTGTGGGAACATTCAACTTGTACAGCAATTGTAATCTGTTGCAAGTAAAAAGTAATGGTTGAAACACTGGGTAGTGTATTTGTTGTACTTTGGGAGAGTATTGTACTCTACTTCCCAGGTCTATCAAACTGATATTTTTAAAATTTGGTGAATCAGTATTATATCCATGCTAAATATTTCTCATACCAATCTTACCAGTCTCATTCTGAATTTTTCAGCTTGGTCAGTGCTGTTTACCAATGCTGCATGAATTTTTACACAGATATACTTAATCCATTACAATCAACAAATAAGAACACAATTTCACATTGTGATATTGTAGCACTGTTAATGGATAGTATGGAAGTAAGATACAATATAATTTATTACTAGCCAATCATGTTCTATCTTCCAACAGTATGGTGACATTTATAATTTTCCTAATACTGCCTTTGAAAAAGTGATGGATGACCAAGAGCTGGAAGATGTGGAAGAAGAAGAGGTAAAAATATTGACATCTGTTATTGTAACATTAATTTTCATCAGTATTTTCAACATTTGTATGTTGGCATCATTGCTTCAACTGAGGAATGCAGCCAACTGAGGCTGATCTCTGATGGAGTAGCTGGCTAGAAACAGTATTATAGATGTAATTATGATGGTGGAGACTGCTGGTTTAATGATTGTATACTGTCAACTGTGATGTGCAGTTGCATTACTAGTGGAATAAATCAGCTTGTTGAAAATATTGTTCTTAATAAGTATGCTCTCAAGCTACTCTCTCAGAAAAACTTTCTGAGTCCCTGGTGGGAATTGAACCCATAACCTTCTGATTGCTGGTGAGATGCCCTAACCATTGAGCTACACAGACTCAGATGGTGAGGGAAGGTTACATTTATGTACTGGTTTGTATCGATGGTAGACATATGTACTGCCAGTCAGGGACTCAGAAACTTTTTCTGAGAGAGTAGCTTGAGAGTGTACGTATTAAGAACATTATAACTACCAAGCTACCACAATTACATCATTGTTGAAAATAGTTTAGGAAACTATTTTCATCTATTTTTCCTTCTGTTGCAGGAGAAAGAGGAGAACGAAGAAAAGGTATGTTACTATCACTGCTGTTGCTCAACAGTGCTTTAAACATTGCCAGTAATAACTCTTGTCCAGACCAAAGTTTAGAAAGTCAGTGAGCATGCTTTGCTTTAGGAAAACCCTTTCTACAGATGGGAATTCCCCCAGTTCCCAGATTAAAATGATTGTCATTTCTCTAACTGCACCAAATGAGTTCAAGTGCCTGTCAAGAGTACTTTGTGCCATTTTAATTTATTAATGCCATTTTAATTTATTAATGCCATTTTAATTTATTAATGCCATTTTAATTTATTAATGCCATGAATGTAGGGTAGCAACATCTTAGATTAACATAATCACAAATGCAGCTTCAGAATGACATTATGGTTCTAGTAATCTGTAGATCTGGTGAGAGAAACTGGACATTCTATGTGTACAGGCCTTGTTGTTGTCCTTACCTTGCATGAAAGAAATGTTTATTATGATGGTAGAGTGTAATAATTTTGTGTTTTTGCTTAGGATGAAGTTGAATTTATTGAGGGTGAGGAATTTGAAGAAAGTGACTTGAGTGACATAGAAGATTTAGAACTAGAACAAGAGAGTGAAGCTGAAGAGGAAAATGAACAAGAAGCTATTGAAACATTTAGAAAAAGGACTTTTGGTAAAAAAGGAAAAGTTGAGATTGAATATGAGATGGAAGAAGAACCCAATAAGCACTTAAAAGTTTCTTAATGTTAAGTGTCAGCTAGACATGACTTATTTATTGTTTCAAAGATTTATTTCCACAAAAGCAAGTTACACCTTAAAAGCTGAAGACATGTTTTTCAGGAGAATCATGCTGTAATTTGCAAACTGATGCTGTAACAGTCTAGAAGAAAAGTCAGATTGGAACACTATTTTACATGGAATTCAATTAAAATGAATACATTGAACATTTTAATTGCTTAAGCCAGGGCTTGGTGCAACATTGCTCCATACAAGCCACACTGGATAAAGTCTACTCAAGGAGTCAGGATTAAGTATGACATTCTTGTATACTGTATAATTATATGATATAGGCACATTTTGACAAAAGAATGAGAGTCCTGTGGCTCTAACACCAATCACAAACATTATACAGGAGGTCAATCATTGATTTTCATAAATCACATGACCACATCAGTTATGCTGTAAATTCACCATGTTTAAATAACTACTAATCCATGATATAGGCCAAATAGCAACCAAAGCCAGAATATTTGGTTTTCACTGGCATATTGGAAAATTTTGGTCTTCAGAAATTGATAATTTTTATTTAGCACAGGAATGGTACCAGCCAACTTTCTTGGCAGGATTTTTTTTTCTTTCTGATATATTTAACCCAGCAATTACCAAATCTCATTAAACAGAAGGAAGGGTTTGACTGACCATCTGAAATACATTTAGAAGTGTTCATTCCCAAAGGGTAGACCTATTTTCTCCTTTGCATAAGCTTCCTTCATTAGAAAAGATCAGACAAAGATTTGAGTTTTGTCTTGAATTTTTACCTTGCACACTCTTAATCCCAAACAAACAATCTTGGCTTTGTATTCTCTTGTGATTTTCTCACAAATAACTACCAACCAATCCATACCAAAGTAATTATGAAATCTTAAAAGCTAGACAATGGAGTGCTAGTCCTAAGGGAACTAGATCTACCAACAGTACCATTAAATCTAGGCCGTTCTTTCAGCTTTTCTGATGAAGACTGAAACTTGGTACCAGCTGTCCTCTTCAGCATGTTCAACGTTTCTGTTACTTGAATAGTTTTCTTGTGGTTACTTCCAAGAACATACAATAGCATTGAGTGACATTTACTAAAATGTTTTATGGCCTTCTCTGTTTTCCCCTGACTTAACTTTATTGTACCGAGCAGCTGGTATGACTCAGCTAGACTTACACTTGGATCACCATAGACCATCATTTTACTGGCAATCACATCTTGAATAATGGCAGCAGCTGCTTCTTGCTCACCACTGCGTACTAACAGAGAACATAATTCTTCTTGGACCTTTATTGTTTTCTTGTTGTCTGGCCCATATTGATCTTTGTAGATCTGCAGACAGTCTTTCAGCTGTTTCTTGATGTGATCACTACCATCAAATGCATCTAAATCCTGAGATCCTGCAGCAATACTGTACATCACATCTGCTAGTTCAACAGACCCTTCACTAAAATTCTGCTTTGCTAACTGGTAACACTTCTCTAAAATTTCCACACACTTTCTGTCACTCAGATCTCCCTGTTGTCGATGATATGCTTTGCCTAACCCCAGGCACAAAGGAATCAATTCTGCTCCCATTTTCCCATGAATTTTCCTGGCTTGCTTCAGAGCTTTCTCGTAATACTCAATCCCCACATCACACTTCTTTAACTTGACATAAACTTGACCCAGGCATTCCAAGATCTTCACGTATAATTCCGAAATCTTTCCTTCTTCAAACTTCAGCCTCTCCATTGAGGATATTTCCGCCTTTTTAAGCGCCTGTTCGGCTTTCCTAAGTTCGCCCAAAAGAAAATGAGCCTTTCCCATGACGTAATAGACCATCTCCATTACACCAAGAACATCGTTACTATGTGACAGCCTGTTGCTGCGATACTCTGCCGACTCGCC
This sequence comes from Heliopora coerulea, assembly GCA_030142905.1. NCBI lineage: Eukaryota > Metazoa > Cnidaria > Anthozoa > Scleralcyonacea > Helioporidae > Heliopora > Heliopora coerulea. The sequence goes on along the minus strand of JASJOG010000015.1, from coordinate 1,997,782 downwards.
CAGCAATAATTCGTCTCTTCCACGAGTAGCATGTAGTAAAGCTTGCTTGCAGTAACCTTTCCTCTTCAAATACGCCTCTCCTAACTTTCCATAGGCCTTCGCCATTTGCCAGTGGCCATCACCGTAGACCAGTCGTGTATAAGCCAAACTCTTCACCCGTTCCTTAACAGCTTGCTCTAGTTCTCCTTTCTTGTTAAATTCCTTAGCCTGTCTCCTCGCTCGCTTCAGCAAATGTGTCGGGCGAGTACTATACGATGTATCGAATTGGTCGAACGCCTCATCCCCTTCACTGCCTTCTGAGGAGGACACTCTTCTACGAAAAGTCATCAAATTTTCTTCATCGCTGTCTGAATTGTATTGAGTGGGAATAATAATTGTTTTGGGATACGATGCGTCCTGAGCAGTGGACGTTAATTTTTCATCTTCACAGTTTGAAAACTCGCTTTTGTCGCTCATATTCGAAGTAAATAAAATGAAAGTTTACATCCAGCAGGTAGCCATGTTTTGTTGTTCTTAGTCAGGCCATGGTCAGGCTCCCAGTATCCCAGCAACAGCTTTAACCCGCAAAAAAAGATATTCAGGTTTTCTGATTCAAAATCGCATGTGCCAATCTGATTTTGGCAAGTAAATTCTGAAAAAGATACAAGCAAGTATTAGTTTTAACTCGATCATTCCTCTGAAACTACCCAGAATCAAGCCAAAGCTAATAGCTAGGCCAAACAAAGGGAATGAACTGCCAACATCCAAAATATTAAATACTTTTGAGAAATGGAAATTAGTGCCAACTAGAAAAAGTTACTGACTTGTTTATATGGCTAAAGATGACAGGAAATCGATTGTAAACGAAATAAACGAAATGTCGTGGTAGTTTTTCGAATTACAATCCTCTTTGGTTATCTTACACTACTGGTAAATAATGGCGGAATGTGATAACGTCGAGCTTGTGAAATTGGTGATAAAATGGAGTGGAAAAGAATACCTTATTGAAACCCTGCAACCTTCCCAAACCGTGCTTCAGCTAAAGCAACAAATCTACGAACAAACTGGAGTGTTACCTGAACGTCAAAAACTTTTGGGCCTGAAATACAAAGGTGAAGCACTGTACGTCCTGGTTTTAACGTTGAATGTTGGCATAAATGCAAATGATAATATATTATTGTTAAATGGAAAATTTATATGTCTATATATATATATATATATATATATATATGTGTGTGTGTGTGTGTGTGTGTGTGTGTGTGTGTGTGTATGTGTGTATATATATATATATATATATATATATATATATATATATATGTGTATATATATATATGTGTGTATATATGTGTATATATGTATACATATGTGTGTGTATGTGTATATGTATACTTGTATATGTATATATGTATATGCATTAATTTTGTATTCATTCAAACATGTATGTCTGTTCAGAGACATAAAAAGTAACATGTTACCTATTATATTATTTGTATACAAAATATAATTGAGATATATGACAATCCACCCTAGTAAATATTAAAATAAGTTGGTAAAATCATTTGTTCAGACATTTTGTAACTGTTTTTACCTGTATATTTTAAAATTATAGTGTCGTGTTCTTGAATATAGAATTTTTATATTTTTGTACATTAATAATACCTGTATATCCTTTCCAACATATTTAGGTAAAGTTCCAGGTGATGATGTCAGGATTTCTTCATTAGCTCTGAAGCCACATACCAAAATTATGATGATGGGGACTAGAGAGGAGAACTTGGTAATTAATCTGACGAGTTCATTATAGAAGTCATTTTAGGAGTATAATCTTCAACATTGTGTTTTATATCCTCAATTTTGAAACAATTACTGTAAAAAAAATATACCAATACATCTATATCTATCCATACACAGTCATACAAATAATTATTATATTATTATACAAATACATACTGGTATAATATATATATAAATGCACAACACACATACATACACACATACATACACACATACACACACATATATATGTGTGTGTGTGTGTATTACATATATTTCTCAAACTCATTAATAATTCATGAAGAAAAAACAAAAGAAATACATAATCAGTATTTAGAAATCGGAGGAAGATTACAGCTGAATTTTTCCAACTTTTGGCTGGATTTTCACCTAAAATACTGGTTCATTTGAGAAGTAATTTCAAACACTCATTTAGTGTTCTTCCTCTGATTTCTAGATACCTTGAAACTGGTTAAAAAAACTCAGCTTTGCCTTGTTTTTCAACTTGTTTCTCAACTCGTTTCTTGGTATCTAGAAATCAGAGGAAGAACACCAACTCGTACTTGAAATATTACATAAATGTGGAGTCACGAACTATTGTGGGTGCATCTTCCTGGAGTCTTTGCATTCCATCTTGAACAGACAATCTGACCATGAGCATAAGAAATCCCCCTGAGTATATGCTCCATTGCTTACGTCTTTGGAGGTATGTGGTCCATGCTGATAAATGGGCTCAATCATTTCTAACCAAACTGAGATCAACTCTGATGAAGGCTGCAGGAGAAACTAAAAATTCAGTTTTCTTTATATTTTTTATAAATAATAAAAAAATTTTTAGATCAGTAACAAAGTTCTTCTCTTTTATTGAACATGCTTATCACTGATCATTAGTCATATACAAAACTTGTGTTTGGCAAGTTAACAATTTCATTTATGTATATATATATATATACGTATATATATGTATATATAAATGTAGCTGTTTGGTCTCTGAAAAGGAGAGTGCTCAATACAAAGGTGTAGAGCTTTAATAGTCTATTTGGTTAATGTCTAAGCTTTGAGCAAAGCTTAAGACATTAACCAAATAGACTATATATATATATATATATCTGTGTGTATATGTGTGTGTATGATTATTTATAAAAATTCTTTTGCTTCTGCAAAATAATCTTAAAACCATAAAAAGATAATTACCCATAATTATTAATCTTCATACCATAAAAAGATAATTACCCATAATTAAAAGATAATTAATATAACAATAGATTGACATAACCGTGTAAATAATATATAAATTGGTCACCACTCACAAACAAACTCACACTTGAAGAGCTTCAATAGCTGAAACATTTGTGTGAAATAAAAAGTTATTTAGACAAAATTAAGTGGTTTTATGATTTTAATATATGCTGATATCTTTTTGTTGTCAACACAACTTCTCTCTCTCTCTCTCTCTCTCTCTCTCTCTCTCTCTATCTATCTATCTATCTATCTATCTATCTATCTATCTATCTATCTATCTATCTATCTATCTATCTATCTATCTATCTATCTATCTGTCTGTCTACCTATCTGTCTATTGGTCTATCTATCTGTATCTATCTATCTATCTATCTATACATATGCTCCCACATTTTGATGTTGTTGAGCACTCTATGGATATATAAGGGTAACCAATAGCATTAAGCAATGCCTACTGCTCGAGTAGCAGTTTGAGCACTCTGTTCCCTTATCAATCCAAGTTTGTTCCCAGCTGCACTGATAAGCTGTGGTACAGTGAAATTTATGTCTGCAGATTGAACATATACCTGTATATATATATTTATACAATACAATCAGTTTCAATATTGACTTTATGTAGAGTGCTCAATATCTTGTAAGATAGAGCAGTTAAATGAAATGAATAAGCTTAAAATTCTTGGTTGTTACTCAGAGTTTCATGTCTCTTTGGACGATCATCAGACAACTGTCCAGATCCTGATTTAGTCATTCTTGGACAGTTGTCTGATGATCATCCAAAGAGACGTGAAACTCTGAGTAACAACCAAGAATTTTAAGCTTATTCATTTCATATATATATATTTATACATATAATCGTCAACAGCCCACTTGACGTAAACTTAAGAATAGAATATATCTTCAAAATGAACTTTTAGCCTTTTCATTGACTTTGTAAAGTTGTTTACTCCCAGACAGCAGTATTATTCTGTGATAAAAACAACATAGCATCAAGCAACATGCTGTCAGATGTTTCAGTTCATATAGATGTCCACTGTTTTGAATGACAGTTGATACATGTGATTGTCATGGCTGATGAAGCTGCCACATCTGAGCCAGTTTGACTAAGTTGCAACACAGCATTTGTTCTTCTGTCAACTCATTAAGAAGGGGCAGGCCTCATCCCTTTGATGAGTAAAATCATTGAAAAAGTGTTTGAAATAGAGCTTAAATTGTGTACAAAATGTGCTTCCAGCCCTGACAAAATAATATCATTGTAACTTTCCAGGTTAATGTACTACAATCGTCAGCAGAAAAAGATGGTGGTGAAGTAATAAATGACTTTGATATTGAAGAGGAAGAGATTCTGATTGAACACAGGTCATTCATCTCTCTTTTCATGTGTTTTAATAAAGATACCTTATTACTGAGAGTTTAGTGCAAAATATATCTGGACCTTTCCTGATTCCTAGGTTTTGGCAATTCTATTTCTAACCCAAATCCCCACTCTAACCCTAACCCTGACCCTAACTCTTACCTCAGACCACTTGTAACCAGGAATGGTCCCCCTACCCCCCTGCTCCCCCTCATCAGCTACAGGACTGTTTCAGTTGTGCAGGTGGGGGTGCACCAGATGCATGCCTAGTAGTTCTTTGATTAGTTGCCATATGACTTTACTTGGTTACAAAACACTAGCATTAAGTGTTGACTACCAACAGGATCAATGATTATTTTCAAAGAGGATTGGAACAACCAGCAAATTCAAGAAACACCAGGAACGACAGTAGCATAAAAATTCTTCCACTAAAATGCCAAATTGTGGTATGCATTAGTGTAAGTTTTGTACCCCCCCCCTTATCAAAGTTCAGGACCCCGCCCCTGGGTTGGGTTACTCAATCTTGATTATGGTGTTCCTCTTTGTAATACTTGTTCTACTTTTTCTATTTTCATTCTAGGGATGAATATTTAGCGAAAATTAACAGACGAGTAACAGACTACAAATTTAATGTCTTGAACGAACCTCGTCCGGGAAAAAAGCTGTTGGTTTTGGATGTCGATTATACTTTGTTCGGTAAAACATGGCGTATTAACTATTTGTAAATACCATTATATGGATGAGCTCGCTATCCGGTCTGTATGCCAAGTGACGCACGCTGATTGGCTGTCTAGCCGTGAAATAAATTTTTCGTACAAAGCGTCAAGTTTCGGCGCCAATTACAGGACTTTTTGTTTGTGTAGCAGGTAACTTCTTAAACGTGTCGTCCGTGCTGTGTTGCTATGGGAAACAGAATTCCTTGCACACTTTGTTGAAGTAAACTGAAAAATAAAGATGCCTTCTCAGACAGTTTCATTTACTAGTGGGTGAATTTTTTTTTTTCCGTGAGAAGTTTCTCTGCTCAAAAACTAGCTTTCGACCTTTTCAACAAGAAGACTTGTTTTCGAAACTTTTTCGTGTTTCTTGCGCAAAAAGATAATCAAATTGATGATTTCAGCGAAAACTGCTGGTGAAGTCGTATAATGTATTCGAAAGTAGCATCTTGTCTGATTTCCAAAAATCACGAAGTTGGTTAAAAAACTCAGCTGTTGCCTCGTTTTTCAAAGTGCTCTCCGGTGTTGGGAAATCAGAAGCAATCCTTCTTGGGAATGATGTACATGTATTAGTGCCAAGAGATTACCAAGTCTTTCAAATTGCTTGTCCAACTTCATGCTTATATAAGTTATCCATAAATTATCTTTATCTGTTTCAGATCACCGGTCAGTGGCTGAAAAAGGAATTGAACTTATGAGACCTTTCCTGCATGAGTTTCTGACGTCGTCTTATCAAGATTTTGATATTGTCATATGGTGTAAGAAAATTATGTTATTTCGGTTAAGGCTTGTAAGCAAACAAATATACATACACACATACATACCTACTTATATGTAAGTACCTACTGACGTACCCACTTACCCACCTACCTACCTATCTACGTACGTACGTACGTGCCTACCTACCTACCTACCTACCTACCTACCTACCTACCTACCTGCCTACCTACCTAACTACCTAACTACCTACCTACCTCTACCTACTTACCTAACTACCTACCTACCTAATTACCTACCTACCTAATTACCTAACTAACTAACTACTTACCTACCTACCTACCTACCTACCTACCTACCTACCTACCTACCTACCTAACTACCTACCTACCTGCCTACCTACCTACCTACCTACCTACCTACCTACCTACCTACCTACCTACCTACCTACCTACCTACCTACCTACCTACCTACCTACCTACCTACCTACCTACCTACCTACCTACCTACCTACCTACCTACCTACCTACCTACCTACCTGCCTACCTACCTACCTACCTACCTACCTGCCTACCTAACTACCTACCTAACTACCTACCTACCTAACTACCTACCTACCTACCTACCTACCTAACTACCTACCTACCTACCTAACTACCTACCTACCTACCTACCTACCTACCTACCTACCTACAGTACCTACCTGTATAACTGTCTTTCTCCCAACTTACTTACCAACCTTCCTACCTAGTACCTACCTGTCTACTACATATATGTATGTATCCGTTAAGACTACCTATAGTGACAATATTTCTGATATCTTGTTTTAGCTGCGACTAGTATGAAGTGGGTGGAAGCTAAAATGAAGGTACAGCGTTACATTAACAGGTGGAAATATTCCTTTTTAGGAGACCATTTAGTTCACGTATTCTTAACTTAATACACTTCCTGTGAACGAACATGTTGATATAATACACGATTCGTCGAAAACCACAAGGTCTAAATTCAATGGCGAGAAATTTCTGAGTAACAATAAAACCCTCAGAATCATCGAAATAGTTGCTACCACAGGGAAAGCTGTATGTAGTCATGATTTCACGATCCAATGCAGTTTATGTAGTGTGTTATTGAAATTGTGTAGGAATTATCGGTGCTGGGTAACCCAAACTACAAAATAATGCTGATGTTGGATTCGTTGGCGATGATAACTGTGGATCATCCAAAGTATGGTGTCATTGAGGTGAGAATTCAAATTCCGCGATGAGTATACGCTTGAATGTTCAGTGAAGTAACGCACAGCGAGCGTGAGTTGGCTTTTGAGAATTAGCCAACTTGGCAAAAAATATAAAACTGCTCACAAACAATCTTTTGGCGACGAAATGTGATGGTGAAATTTGTTACGGGAGCAGCTTCCCCGGCCACTGCGGCCCTGGTTGACAGGTCGTCATACCGGGAAAAATCTTCGATACGGAAAAAGCATGAGTTGAATGAAACCGCGTAAACTTACTGTAAGGGGCATTCTTTGCCTATTAATCCTTGAAGGGTCAGCGTCCTGTATACAGGATATCAAGTACAAAAGAACAAGTGAAAGAACAAAGCGAAAACAATGAAAGAACAATGAACAAAAGAAATCGAATTCAAACTTTGAAGGGTTAATATCAACGGTAAATTTTCTTTTTATAGACAAAACCGTTAGGAGTCATTTGGGGAAAATTTCCGGAGCAATACAACAAAGAAAACAGCATAATCATTGATGATCTTCGTCGAAATTTTATTATGAATCCCAAGAATGGTCTAAAGGTAATATAGTCCTTGAAGTTTACGGAATGGGTTCTTTGCAATCAATCCCTTGAGATTGAAAAGGCAACGATATGGCGGCCATGTTGATGCCACACACAATAGAAGTTGGTGAAATTCTTTTGTTAAAGACCCACTAAGATGACCGTAATGACGTTACGTGCAAACCACCTGTATGAGCGCCATATTATTTCTATATGTCTGCTTCTCGTATGCAATGCTAATAAATGCTACACGAAACAACTTTATTTTTCTTTTTGTCTTTTTTTTTTTTAATTCTGCTCTCTTTTTCATGTAGATTCGGCCGTTTCGCCAAGCTCATTTTAACAGAGATAAGGATAAAGAACTCAAAAAACTTGCGAAATACATGAGTGAGATTGCACAGTTGAATGATTTTAATAACCTTAATCACGACAAGTGGGAGAAGTACAGCGGTAAGGAGAAAGAAAAAATGTAAATTAGTAATTATATTATCTTGATTAGCAAATATCATGTGCCAATGTTTTGTGTTCATTTAATGTTAAATGAAACTCCTTCGACACTTCCTAAATAGTCCAAGCTCGACTTGACAACCTCGATTTGACGTTTTTACTTACAAAGATACCGTTGCGCCACTGGTATAATCCTTACCGATTGGGCTGTTGCCATTACATGTTTGCTTGTCCCAAAAGAACATTACATGGCGTGTCTTCGAAAAAGATCACTCAGGAGTATTATTACAATTATAAATTGTATTTCAATTGTAATTTCTATTACAATTATAATTACTATCACAATTATAATTACTATTGCAATTATGATTGTTACAAATATCATTTGTATTACAATTATAATTTGTATTACAATTATAATGTATTACAATTATAATGTATTACAATTATAATTACTCCAACAACTCACCCGAAAGCAATCCACAGCGAGTTCTCATCGTTCCTTGTGTAAGTCTAGGCTCCAAAATTGTGTTGGCACTTCTTATACAACATAATTTCATTAGGCGTTGAACGCGTGCCGCTGTATATCGCCCACGACAAACTACTTGAAAGCGTCATACAATGAAAGCAGACTTCGCGTGATCCCTCTTCAACGCAGTTGAAAACGTTCAAATAAGCTTTGTGGAAGTCATGTTTGAAAACTGCGAGATCGTTTCTGAAGAAAGGGCTTTATTCGTTCGTTTTCTCTACACTAATGTAGCTTAGCGTATGGAAATATGCATGTTAAGCAAAATCGGCTCACAACACCATTTCACAGAGTTTCAACACGGCAAGTTAGGCCGAAAACTACGAAGTAGTGCCGCTATACCAACGGTTACTTCAGTTAAAAAGACCAACTCCTAAGTTTGGCCAATCAGAGACCCTCAAACAAATCACCGCCCATGATAAGGACTCAAAGTAATTCAGCCAATCACAAGGATTGATACAAACACGAAAGAAGGCAAAACGATGGACATTTGAGTAACCTAACACCAATATCGGCCTTCTCGCTCGAGCAGAGGAGCTATTGAAATATGAAATTCGAGTGTTTATCTCAGTGTAAATGACTCGCTAATGCAATGAACGCAAATGCGTCTTGGTTAGACAGTGGATGTAGCAAAGACGAAGACATTAATAAACTGCGGTGGACATGCCACTATGCGAATCAAAATCGCTTCGATCGGCCGTGAATCAAGTTAGCGGCTGCCTTACTTGCCTAACCCTAAATCCGCTCCTGATGAGCCCATGGTTGGATGGAAAAAATGACACGCTACAAAACAAAGTATAATTTGAAATAACGTTTACATTACGTACTTTGCAAAAGAAAAAAAATCAGTAAACTTTTTTACAATTGAGTAACTTTTCACATTAATAATACTAGTTCTTTAACAGTATCACAAAACCAAATTACTTTGGCATGGCAAGTTTTTTTCAGATATCCTTTTATACATTATTTACATACAGGATGAAAAAACTAAATCTTGCAAAGCGTCTGGGAAATAATTCCTAATATTTCATAATTAACACTTAGTCAGCTTGCTCTCATTTTCTATTCGTAGAAAAAGTGAACGAGCCGAAGGCCAACTTCACTTTCGTGGACATGAAAGAAGAGTGAGTTGTCTAAGTGTTTAGGTATGAAGATTTGTCATTTTATATGGACTAATAAATAATTTTAGTGGAAATATTACATAACAAGTAATTGATTAGCGATTCTTTTCAAAACGCATGCCCGACAGAGATCCGACTATGTCACTGTCCCAAAGGAACTTTTATGACGAGAGAGTAAATAGCAGGGCAGCCAATGAAATTCAGGTATTCGTGGTGTAAAACGGTTAATTTATTTTTATCGTTAACTACATATTAGCAGCCTATCTAACATTTGAAAGTGACTAACAAATTAATGAATTTCCTGTTTTTCAAATTCTTGCGCATTTCAAATTTGAATGAATCAACTAACTACTACAATACCACTAACTATAGGTGTACATTAGCATTAGGTTGAAATGCTAAAATGACATTTGAACACACAAGCCTCAAAAATTTCTTACTACGCAGGGATTTTTTCAGACTTTTGAGGAAGGGATGTATCTTTGATTATGAACGCGAATTCTATGCTGAAAGCTAATGGTATAAAACATCGATACAATAGAAAATGCTGAAGTAAAAAGACGATGACTTACGTCCACTATATTTTTTTCTAAAAAAGTCATCAAGATACAGATTATAGTCGCATATTAAGGGGAGATTAAATAGAAAGACAAATTAATCTTTTTAGGAATGGCGATTAAAAGTGGGTTGGTGTGCATACTTTGGTTAAAGTGGTGGTCGCCAATCTGAAGGATAAACTAATACTAAATAAGCTGAGCAAAGCTCTTTTTGATAGTGGCTAGGAAACAAGATCCGCTGCCTAACGACGGACTTTTGTGTGGCACACGAAGGCCTGTTCGTTGAATAAAAAACAACCCGTCAGTAATAGAATAAGCTGAACAGTTATTTCCAATTAAAACATGAGAATCGAGCCGTTGCAAATATGCAGTATTTACCATTATCTCAATTTTGCCTGGCTTTCGTCTCGTAATTTGAGGATATTATTAGAGCAAAAAACTGAACCTGGACAAGTTTTAAATCACAAATTGTGTGCGAGGCCCCACTTTTCAACGAAATCGTCCTCATTTGCGTTTTCCGCTTCGTGAACTGGTAACGAGTATTTGACATGAAAACGAAGGGCATGGGTTCCAGTCTTACCAGCGGTAAAATCAATTTTTCTTCTGCCCAATAAGATCACGTCACTTGGAGTAGTGTCCGACGCATTACGACCTTATTCGAATTCACATCATTTCACATTAACTCTTTCTTTGCTGGATCAACCTTAGTTTATTTCACTTTGGCTAACAAAGGAAGAGGTCCCGCCGAGAAAAAATGAATTTCCTAATTTTTAAAATATTAAATTCACTTGCGGAGCATGGGGTGCTGTTTCACCTTCGAGGCTGGATAAAGTTGAAGAACTTTTTGTTTTTGTTCCGTTAAAATTAGATTAAATCTTTCTTGGGAGACAGCTATGTTTCCTATACTTTGAAAGAGGTTTTCTTCAGAAAGATTTTCGGGTAATTTGGTTAGGAATTGAGCCAGTGCGATGAACTCCATTTTCATCAACTGTGAAGAGAACATCTGAAGAATTCCTATAAAAATAAAAGTACAAATACAGTAAATCATTTATCAAAGTGTTCTGTCAGTCCAAAATGCATCGGAACTGCAGACTGGATTAGAGAACTGGTAAAAAAATAAGAACTTTTAAGCTCAACAGGTGTAGGATTACTTCGTGATAAATGAATTACACCGAAGAGATTTGAAGTTCTTTTAGCCATTTTCGTTTGAGAAAGACCAGATACAACATCCACTCAAGTCTTTCATAAATACCAATAAAATAACGCTGTTTTCTTCGCTAAAGAAGTGCATCTTCACATCCTTCGAACATGGCTGGCTATCAACAAAATGGCAGCACAAACTAAAAAGGCGCACGACAACTATTTATGGCTCAGTTCAAACATTCTGTAATGTGCCATAAAACCGTTTTTTTACTCGTGAAATTTTGTCGATCGCCGTCTCGATTTGTCGCACGACATTTTTGCAACAGTGCAGAATAATCGTATTCGATTGTGAATGGCTACTTGAAGTTTCCACTTCAGTTCTTGTCCCTGGAGAAATCTTACCAACGTTGAGAAAATACAAAGTTTAAGCGATGTATAACGAAAACATTACCTAAAGCCGTCCGGAACAAAAACTCGTCTCCATCACGACAGAAAAGATCCCAAACTCTGCTTGCCACATCAAGAGGTAAAGATTTACTATATAAAGTGAATATCCTAAAAAGGAAAAAATATCGCATCAGATATTACGGGACATATTTCGTTTGCGTCAAATTAGAAGTGGATAGCTCTGGTGCTTTATGTCTGCGATATGAAATTAGAAATTACCAGTCGGTTAGGTACAAGTCTGGAGTTAAGCTTTGTTCCTGGAAATGTGCGTGCAACTTGGGAAGTTGCTCCTGGAGGTGAACTTCGAATGCCAAAAAATATGCCCGCATCTGTAAAAACAAAAATTAGTCGGTAAAATATGAAGGTCAACAAAAAATTGAAAAAAGGTTATTTTTAAAACCCTCATTAGGTTAATACGAGTTAATTGTTGTATCACGTATGTGTAATCCATGGACTCCGCTGCTAGTCACAAATTCTATGCAAAAAAGTAAAATAGTCATCAGCTATCTTTTACATTTCTTTAATGACATTTTTCATTGATAATTTTATTGTCAAATGACTGTTCGATAATAAAAACCTCGCCCACAGTTTCTGACTTACAACACGTTTATCTTTCTAACGAAGGCCTTCGCTCGAAACGTAAGGATTTCGTGTTTTCAGTTTCGGCAGATTTTCAATCATTTGGCCATGGTCGGAAGCAAAGTAGGGCCCTCCGCTCAGCTCTTCGCCGTTCCTCCCTAAGGAGGTTCTGGTGATTGCTTCATCTGGCTTGAGATTGGATCTTCTCAACATTTCTACTCACCATTGGCTGGTCAACACAAAAGAATGCCATTTGCATAGGCCTATTGATGAGATTTGCGAAGCAAATGAAGGCATCTATAGCTTCCATGTTCAGTAAAAGAACAGCTGCCAGAAATGCCATACCTTGTACCTAAACAACAAAACGAAGAGGTTGTTTTTAATAGGTACCTTAGGGTAACTAAAAAGCCTAGAGGGTGAAGAACTGTTGAAACTTAAGAGAAAAAAATGTACTGATGCTTCGAGTGAAGGCTTTCGTATCCTTTCTCTTAAGTTTCTGCAGTTCCCTCACACATTGTATATCCAGCACTCTTTTTTTATCATTGTTAGTGTAGGTAAAGTCAATTTTGCTAGTTTCTCGCACCTCATGCTTCCTCCTTCGACATAACCCTGGTATTGTTGTAGCAAATGACTTCAGACTTGGCAGAGAAGACAAGCGATGATGGGAGTTCAAGCTTGTTCAATAATATAAGGGATTTCCCATGATTCCATGGCGACAAAAGTATTCGAAAACAACCTTCAAAATTCACCCAGTCACAAGCTTTTCTTCTTAAGCTGTACAAAGCTAATTATTATAAACAAGAAATAAAAATGGAGTGCTGCGTAGACAATGTGGAAATCGAAGTGAAATAATCAGAAAGGTTTGAGTACTGCCGAAATGTGAGAGTAGTTATCTCACATTTCGGCAGTACTCAAACCTTTCTGATTATTTCACTTCTATTATAAACAAGTCCGATCTCATGATATCAGTTTGATGACATTTGGAGTAGTGTGGATGAAACCGTTGTAGAGATATGTCCATAAAAAACACAAGAGTTGAAATACGAGCAGAAATGTGTTCAGCCATATTCATTTATACATGTCAGCTTACACAAGACCAGCAGTAACTATGTTTATTTTAATGGCAATAATTTGAAAATTAAAATAAAATACCATGATGAATGTAAATTGCAGGAATAATTGTTGAAAAAATTCGCAGTCCTCGGAATTAATCCCAATCAGAGAAGTTTTTCTTCCCTCTCATGTACTCTTTGGTTCTTTGGATATGTGAGAATTAGAATTGCTGTAAGTACCAAGTTTTGAGTTAGGGATTACATGACAATTGCCATTAGCAAAGCGCTACATTAAACTGTCCTATATATATATATATATATATATATATATATATATATAACTACATCAGGGCCTATATATATGTGTGTATATATATATGTTATATATATATATATATATAACATCATCAGGGCCTATATATATGTGTGTGTATATATATATATATATATATATATATATATAGTGTGGTTTCGCCTAAAAGTTTATGGTTGCTACTCCGAGTTTCACGCGCATGCGGCTACATTTAAGCTCTGCCTCACATGGTATCGAGCACTCTTGGATTCAACGTGAATATTGTCATCTCAGTTATATATATATATATGTAAAAAGAGAGGGAGAGAGAGAGAGGGGGAAAAAAAAAAAAAAAAAAAGAGAGAGAGAGAGAGAGAGAGAGCAGTTTAAAAATTATAGCCAGAAAATTAGGTTTTCAAAATATGTATGTATTTTACTTACATAACCAATATCTGGTCTATAACATGAGTAGGCACCAAGCACCGTATACAATACATTATGATAAGGACCACCCTATACAAAACACAACGTCAATACTGCGTCAGTTCGAAAAAGGAGGAAGATGAATATTTTCAGCAAAACAGTTTAATTACTTTTTGGAAAATTCCAAGAGACGGAAATGTTCTTGAAACGTCCATCGTGATGAGGTCAACAACGGAATCAGTGACAAAATTCTGAGCTTTGTTTGAACTATCTTCACCCTTCTTTAGTGACTTTGTGTTTTCATTGTTCAGGAGTTTTTGCTCTGCGTGACATCGGAATATTTCAAACAGTTCTAAATGGGTAAAAAAAGAGCATTCAGCATCTGAATAAAGAAATGATGGCAATATGAAAAAACGTACAGCCTAAAAATACTCCAAAACATCTTTTACCTTGAGTGATGTGTAAATCATTCCCAAAAGCCAGCTTCCAAACTCTTCCTCGTACGCTGGGAGGTAAACCCAGCCACCATAGCTCATGAACTTTCCTCGAAGTTTTTCTGGAAAACAATTGGAAACAATATGATCATAAGCGAAAAAAAACCCAAGCTTTTGCACGAACTTCTTGTTAAAACATCTGAGGGTGTAGACTTTTATCGATTTAGACTGAACACATCATGGTTTCTTTATGTCATAGGACGACATAACAAGGTCCCAAAATAAGGTCTCGAGGACTGTCTGATATGTAGACAGGCGACGTGAGTAACTGATTGTTCAAATGACTTTTCTGGGCTGTCGAAGTCCTGATGATACATTTACTAACTGGTCGCATGTATCTATAGAACCCATTAAACTTCAAAAGGACTTAAGAGTTCAATGATCGAACCCCAGATACTACAACGGTTGAGAAGACACTAGTGGCCAAGCACTAGTGTCTCGATCGTCACCCCCGTCATATCAGCGTTTCTCTACCGATAATCAATGAGGCAGGTTTTGTTATGTCTTCAGCTTGTTTTGAGGGTTACATTTCTGATGCATGCACTATGTTGTACAATACCAACCGCGTAAAGGAAACTCATCAATTTGGGAACGCCCAGAGTTTAATTTCGCCAAGCTTTTGCAGTGCGTGTGCTATGAACATCTGATATCTGGCTGGCCATAGATGACCAACGACAACCGTTTTTGTCGGTCAAGTCGGGGATTTTTGCTATTCTGACCGGACAATCGTCCGATATGACCATTGTTCTGTTGTCAGTATTTACGTGTTTAGTTGTACTTACACAGCTTCCCAGTTTGGCAAGACATCTTTAGTCCATGTTTCTAAGGCATTTACAACACGATTTTCGTGATGGCTCTGATCTTGTTGCTTCTTCTGCTGTTCTTGCTGATCACGCAGCTCTGAATGTATGTCGTAGAAAAAGCAATTTGAGCGAAGTGTTTCATCGTTAGATTAGAGAGATTAAACGTAACTTCCGTTTGCTCAGCACATTTAGAATGACCTCAGATCACTCTACGATGAACTTAATGCAAACGGCTAAATACAATTTAATCTAGCCTATCTGTAACTGTAGGCTTCATTCGCTCTGAACGTAAACTTTGATCCGTGGTCTGACGGGAAACGAGCCCGTTGTGAAAGGATGAGTTAAAATGATAGAGGTCATATCTGAGGAGAAAGGAGTTAACTGGGCATCCCTGAGGGACCACCCCAACCTTTAATATAAGTAATCATCAACCTCTTTCAAGTTGGACATTTCCACAATTGCAGGTGTGCAGGATGACATGTTTGAGCGTTTGAGAGGCACACCCGAAAATCGGTACTTGATGTTGGTCCCCCAAATTTGCTGAGGGACCCCCCAAATTTGCTGAGGGACCCCCAAATTAACTGAGGGCCCCTCAAGGCTCCCCTACTTGAGATGTCCTAGTTATACCACTGGACGATCTGAAGTCTTTTCTGTCTCGAGGTCTCCTTTCAGTGAGTAGAATCCCTTGGAGTAAGCTAGAGTAGTAAAATAGCCTAGTGTATGTCAGAAGAAAACAACAGAAGACCTAACCAGACATCAAAAATTCAAACATTAAAACCAGATCTAATAAGGCACCTTGTTTTGAATAAGGTCTCAGATATCTCAGAATCATCCTCTGTGAAACATGAACAGAAAATTTTAAAATATATTTTAAAATAAATATTACATAAGGTTCAAACTCATGATCAGTCTAAGTGAGATTGTCTCAGATATCTCACTTAGACTGATCATGAGTTTGAAACTTATGTAATATTTATGAAGTGAGATGGTCAATTATTACCTTTCTTTTTGGCAACTTCTATCATTTGTTGGTACAATTGTCTATGTCGCTTCTCTTCCTTGGGGTCTTTAGCTGGAAGGTTTCTTAAGAAGACAATGCCACATATTGTACAGAGCTATAAACCAGGAGTACCACTAAGGGATCGTTCATTCATGTGTATTAATTGATGGGATTGAGGGAGGGTGTTGAACATCTTTCCAAGATTTCATTTCACACTTTGCGTGGGGAAGATTTTTTTGGCTACATTTTAATCACTGTCTTATGTTGTTCACCTGTGCATGAGACCTAGAATTTAGGGGCATGCAATAAATTGATTTTTATTTTATTTTTAATTTTTATTTTTGTAATTATAAATTACCAATAACTGGTACCCCTAGCATCATGGCATCGTCATCATCATCATCATCATCTTCATTTAACATCACTTTTCCATGCTAGCATGAGTTGAACAGGGTTTCTTGATAGCTCTTCTCCAAGCACTGTGGTCTTGGCACCCAACTGGATTATTTGCTATTGACTAAGAGTACTGGTAAGGGTCAACACTCCCTCTAGTTTTGTTCACAATCTCTACGTTCTTTAAACTCAAACAGGTAGGTATGATTTCTAAATTTACTTATCCAGGTGCTACAGACCCTCAAAATTACTCTAAAGATGCAATGTCTGGTGATGTGGTTAAGGTACAATGACTTCTGTTTATTTCAACTTTTCCCTACTGGAACTCTTTCCTTGACAAATTTAATCATCTGCCATTAGCCACAGTAAAATGGTAAAGTATGTCCTCAGTGGGCAAAGGGTGAATAAAAACTGTCCTGAACAAGGTTTTTTTGGCTCATTTTGTCTTCATCAACCTGTTAGGGGGCAAGTGCACACTTATTTTACTCAGGCTAATCCCATATGATTTTACTTGTCAAGGGGATGAGCTCTGCCCCTTAACAAGTTAACAATGAAAATACAATAATCTCTGTCAATGTGTACGTAGGTGTGAGAGGTTACTGTGCACAGACACATTCAACTTATTTCTGTGCATTCATCTGAATACCATACCTTGGTCTGTTCTCAAATATGAGACCAGTTGTTGAGAGAACTGGTGCAGCACCCTTCTTCTTGGTGATAGCAGCTCTTGGAAGAGAAGGACTTCTATCTGTTGTGAGGTATGTACCAGAAGCACCTCAAATGAGGGATAAATGCACAGTTTAGACAAAGACGTCACACAAAGTCAAAAACCTAGACAGTGAAATGTGTGGGAAAATTGCTACCCTTTGTCTAAGCCTTTAATGCAAATATCCTTATCCTGCACAATTTTTTGGCAACAATTGATATTACAAAGACATTACCTATTGCCCTGCTGTCATGCATCTCTGCTTAATATTGAATTATAACTGATCATAAACTTTTTTAATTGTTTTGGTAAGATTTGCCTAACTCAAAGATATAAACAACAAAGCATACCGTACATTTAATAATAACTTCACTACATTTACATAGAACAAGTGTTGTACGTGCAAATACTTTTATGGTGTACTAAATGAGGTTTGTAACCTATGTAACAATGGCCACATAACAAATGAACTGTCAATCATGATAAAAATGTCAGGATAAAAATATGAAAAAAGATCAGCATTAAAGAGTAGACTATTAGCTCCATCTCAAGGTAATTTTTTTGTCATACCAAAACAGGTCTGAAATTGTGATTACCTTCATTTTCTATGGGTATTTTAAATGCTATATTAGTTGCTGACTTTGATAAGCTGGATCTTTTGAACAAATTCCTACAAAAAAGTTAAAAAACAGAGCAACTGGTATTAATAATATGAACAATTTTGTCCAAGAATGTCTAAAATAATTTCAGCTCAGGGTATTAATACTGTAGAATTCTGAATGTAACAGCCCCTTGAAAGTAACGACTACCCAAAATAATGTCAAATTTGTGACACTTTTAAAATTTTCCAAAAGTAGCACCACCACCCCCCAAAAGTAGTGGCCCCTTTGAATGTGGTGCTTTTATGTTTCAAACACATGTTTATCCAACAAAAAGTAATGTTTGTATTCAAAGTTAACAATCAACTTAAAGGTTCTAATACATGTCTTTTAAAAAAGTACATGTTTGTTGTTAATTTTCCAATATTTACAACATGTTCTCTCTTATACGTCGCCACCATCACTGCCAACAAACACGTCAAGTTCCTCATCACTGCTGTTGTGCACACAGTGTAGTTTTCTATCGTTTTCATACTGTTTCAGATAATAAAGCCATTGTTTTATACTCCTGTGGCCTTTTCTGAGGATGCAGAACATCATAAAAAGCTAGGGAAACAATACTGTATACATATGGCCTCAAGATGACTTTGTTGTTTCTGCTTTATTGTTTATTCTGGTCAAAATGTTCGTAGTTTTATATCTAATTTGACAATCAGTGTAATACGATCTGGTGATAAAAATGTTGGAAATTTCATTCCTCTCATCGCTTGGTAACTAAGTCAATTCAATAGCTGTTTCGTCCTAACGTATTTTAACTATCTGAAAGTAGCAACCCCCTGAAGTAGCAGCCCCTAAGGTTTGCTAAATCTAAAAGTAACAAGGGCTGTTACTTTCAGAATTCTATGGTAATGTCAACAACTTTGTCCAAGAATATCTAAAATGTCTAAAATAATTTCAGCTTAGGACAATAGCAATATTGACAAGTTTCTTTCTAAACAGCATTCATAGAGTAACTGCATAAGTTGACATGCTTTTTTACTTTCCTTTTTACATGTTACCATGACCATACAGTTGGGTTGTTTGTGTATGAGATATCAAACATTCAAGTAAGCAAACATGCACTTTCTAATATTAATGTGACAAAATGACAAACTTATTTACCTAATTCTTGTTCACTGTAATGCAAATGAAAATTGTAACATGAAGTGAATTATCAATCAGCAATTGTTTGAGGTTTGTAATTAAGGTTACAGGAACCTGTGTTTGCAGCACTGTGCAAAAATCACATCTAGGTTCATGGACACACAATGATGTTATCACCCCAATTCACCCCAATTCTTGGGCTTTAAAAACAGCAACCAAAGTTGTCACAGCTTGAAACTAAACCTTGTACAAAATTTTTCCAAGTAGTGTAAGATTAGGGAGGTTAATGGCAATATTTTTGTTGTGTTTTCCTTGGTATGCAAGGGCTGAAAAAAAAATTAATATTATACAACTGCTCACCCACCATACTTGCAAAACACTTTTTCGTCATTTATTCTCTAGTGCCTGTTCACCATCTGCTGTCTGGTGATACAGGTACCAACCAATGATGACATTATCTGTATGGCAAAGGCTTTGGGAAATTTTATGAAATCTGAGGGATTTTTTGGTATTACCAGATGAATTTTGGTATTACCAGATGAATTTTAGTATTACCAAAGAATTTCTAGATGACAACGTTGAAATAACAAAGAGAAATCCACATCTTATAGCAAGGGTTGCATGCTACATAATCCGTGCTGAAATTGAAACGAAATCTTTCAACCGTGGCGACTACATATGACTTTTGTCTATTTTATTGTCCTGGATCATACAGCACACGGACGTAACTGTCAAAGAGTCTGCCGGTACTGGTCTAGCGGATGATTTTCACCTCGCCTAAGCACATCAAACTGTTGCCCTTGAAGAGTTTTACATACAACAGAAATATAAATTATATTATTGAATGAATGGATAAGTACCGTATATTGTCCCATCGGGAATTGTTGTTTACACAATGAGTAATACAATTAAAAACCTTTGTTCGCCGCAACTTTATACAAAATTGGGGAAAAGAAAAATGCAGTCTGTAAACGTCTCACCTCAACTTCCCAGCAGATTTTTTGCCCTCCAACTGAACAACTCCCGATGCATCCATTCTACTTAGCTTCTCACTCAGAGAACTCTCAAAATTAGAACTACCGATACCGTCGCATAAGTCACTGGCATTTAATGGAATATCTTCAAAACCGATTTCTTCTTCGTTGTGTGGTGTTGAACAGATCCCACTGTCTGAACAACTCGCCACAGAGGACGTTGCACAATTCTCAATGTCTCCATCCAAGCACGAGAAAGGAGACAAATCAGTTGAAGCCGGTACATTCGTTTCACTTTCGTGATCAATAACCAGGCTGTAGTTTTTCGGAAATTCGAAACTGGCACCTTCGGAAGAATCTTTGGTCAGTGGAGATCCTTTTCCGGATTCCCCTGCCTCCATGACTTCTTCTCCTTAATTCAACACAGAAATACAACCATGGTTGCCCCAGCCGTACGAACGAATAAGTCCAGTACTTAACCCCTTGACACTACAGCAAACTGCAGTTATAAATATGTTTGACGTGCTGTCGTATCCAGCGCCCTTACAAAATCCGTCAGCTAAAGGATACTTGAAAGACTTCCTGAATAAAACAGTGAGGGACAAAGCGGACAATGCCCTCCTATTTCACGTTTCGAAGTTTTATTTTTGCGGTAAATTTACTCTTTGCCGTTTGTCATTATTTGTAAATCGGTAAGTTATGAAACACACTCCTGATGAGATTTCGTTGTTGTTTTGGCTGTTACGAGCAGTTGACGAGGGTTTCCGACGTACTACGTCTTTTGATCGGGAAGATCCGGAAACGAGGCTGCGTTTTCCGACAGGCACTCGAATTTTCAAATGAGCTTAGGTTTACAATCATGACATTTATTATACTGACTCAGTTATTTAGTTGTCTATTGGTTGACCATTCATTCCTTCATTTCTCCAGTCATTCATTCATCCAACTATTTTAATTTTTCTAATCATTTAATGTTATCGGTGTCGAAGATGTTTGTTAAAAGTTCCTCTTGTAAATTTTATCTGTGTATTAATCCAGCAGGTATTTGTTTACATTTTCCCAAATCGATTCTGTTACGCAATCTAATTGTGAACTTCTATGCGGGATAAATTTTGCGCAAATCTTGAACCAATCCCGGAAGCAAAATAATTCATATTTCAACAGATCTCAACCTGAAGGCCTGACAAATTTCGGTAAGAATGCATTGATGCAAAAAAAATTCCTCCCATTTCTTTCCTCCCACAAGAAAGACATCACGGAAGCAATGTCACAAAGGTGGGAGGTAGAGATCTGTATCGGACGTGGATATATTGACGTCGTAATTTAGCAACAAATCCTGACCCTTAACCCAAACGTGGCATCTGTGCCCAACCATAACTATAATCTTGGCTAAATTAATCCTAGACTAATTTTAAGTCAGAAGCTTCAAAGCGGGTTTTTGGTGACACAAAATCAACGGAGTGCCATCTAGCCTTTCCACTTTGAAATTGTTTTAATGTCTAAAACCAAATTTATTTTTCCACCTTTTGGTGCACTACTGGTGCTCAGTCGGTAGGTCTTGGCCATCCACGCAAAATCACTATGCCCTCGGGTTCCGGGGACTAGCTCCGATGCTGTTCAAACGTCCGTGTTCCGGTCCTTAATTTTTAAGATTTTTAATGATCTGTAGATCGAACCAAGATCCAAGGTGGCGATTGTTAGTGTTTATTTTCTCTTTAGGTTGTATGGAAGCCGTGGACGGCGGTGAACAAGACGCAAAATAGGCTGTATTAACAGTGTTAGGGAGCGCACGGTATCGGTGCAGAGTCTAACCAATGTCTCCAGTCATAATACTGAAGGTATTATAGCGACTGTAGTATTGTCCACTCAAAATGTACTGGCCCTGCAACCCGACCTTGTACAAATTTCACCCACGGTTTGACTCGCCTTGCGTAACGCTTGCTTTTTTTCTCATCTGTTGTAGTTGGATTCGATGATTTTCGAGTCCTTCGAGCTATTGGTCGCGGAGCTTTTGGCAAGGTTGGTGTCCGCCTTACGTGAACCGCTTTGAGTTTGTGTTCCTATATAGACAATTGTTTTCAACAATACTTATGAGTAACAAGATAAGCATTTTGTCATGATGTCTCTACTTCGTTGCCTTTTTCTGAAATAGGTCTGCATCGTGGAAAAGAAGGACACGAAGAGGATGTACGCGATGAAGTATATGAGCAAAACTGCTTGTATCGAGAAGAATGCCGTGCGCAACGTTCTCAGAGAAATGAAAATTTTAATGAGTTTAGACTACTGTTTTATCGTTAATTTGTGGTTCACTTTTCAAGATGAGGAAGATCTCTTTGTTGTCGTAGACTTGCTACTTGGGGGAGACTTTCGCTATCATCTTCAACAAGGAATTAAATTCACTGAAGAAGTCGTTCGGTTTTATGTCGGTGAAATAGCAATGGCATTAGATTACTTAAAGAAGCATAAGATAATTCACAGGTGAGGCCAGCCACATACGAAATGAGAAGCCATTTGACTCGTAGAGACAATGGGCGTTGTGGTTTTTCAGTTTTAATTTACAGTGCGGTAACGTAGGACCGTAACACCGCAGGTGAAATAAATCTTTTTGTTTTTGCTAACTTCAGGGACGTGAAACCAGACAACCTTTTGTTGGACAATAAAGGTAATTTAACATTTGCGATGAATATTGCGGAGACGAGGTTTAAATAATTGATTTCCTTCGTTGGGTTATCGTTTTATAAAGGCCACGTCCACCTCTCAGACTTTAACGTTGCCACGGTTTTGGAAGATGAAGAAACACTGGCAACATCCATGTCCGGGACGAAGCCATACATGGGTGAGAAATTGTGAAATTTACGTGATATATAAATGAACGGTTCTAGTCTTATTTCAGAAGGTCTATTTAGCAAACATACCCATCTATTGCATCATTATTTTAATATATAGCAACTTTTTCAAGACTTTTTGGACTTATCGCCCTATTTAGATAGTCTTTGTAATGTTTTAGTGTGCTGAAAAACAATAGCAATTGACCCTTTTTCAGTCATTATCATCAACTTAATTGTGTTCAATATCTTTGAAGTTTCGACAATTCATGGCAACAACAGCTGCATCTTTGAAAAGGTCAATATAGTGTCCATGAAAAGCAAGATAAGGAAACCTGAGTGAACATGTTTATAATTTTAAGTGAATAGTTTTGAATAATTATCAAAACTTTAAACAGTAATCTGCTAAAAGAGTGAAGCTTTTGTCAACACAGTTTAATAGCCCAGGTTTTAGCGTCTTATTAAGGGCTGGGTAAAATAAACGAATTTCAGACCAGGCTTAAATATTCATCATGTGCTGAAAATGCAAGATAAGTTTTTTGAGAGATTTCTTCTTGAGCTGGTATTTCAGCCTGAGCTGAAAGACTTTATGTTGTAATAAGCCCCTTAGTGAGGGTGACAAAAGGTACCGTGGAGGTTAGGAACTTGTCATTTGAATTCTTGATGGGTTAAATGTTTGGCGAAAAATTTTCTACCTAGCAGCTTTTGCAGTATAAAACATCTTATTATATATATTAGAAATAAATAAATGTATCTTTATTGTCCTCGTATGGCTTGTCTTTGAGATGAGAAATCTGTTCCTGTGTCTGCATTTTGACAATAGCAATGAGTCATCCAACCCCTGCAAACCATGACGTCAATGAACAGAGAAAAAGGAGATAATGAATTGATGCTGTTTCAGTTGCCTGAAGATCGCATCTGTGTGAAACTCAGAGTAGCAACCATAATCTTTTAAGCTAAATCACATTACATTTAAGCTCTGCCCCACATGGTATCAAGCACTCTTGGATTCATTGTAAACATTATTATATCAGTTATATATATATATATATATATATATATATATATATATACACATACTCGGTTTCTAAAGATCTGAAATATTTATTGCTACTTTAAGTTTCATGCATTTCAGCGATCATCAGGCAACTAATCGCTGAAATGTGTGAAACTTAAAGTAGCAATAAATATTTCAGATCTTTAGAAACCGAGTATAACTCACTCTGCCATTAAAGCATTGAGCACTCTTCAAGACACCAACTTCCACACCTATATCCAAATATATACATATATATATATATATATATATATACATGTATATAGATATACATATATATATACATATATATATATATATATATATATATATATATACATATATATATATACATATATATACATATGGAGTTATGTATAGTTATATATGTATATATATATATATATATATATATATATATATATAGGATGGATAGGACCTCAGTTAAATCATTAAGGGACAGGGGCTCATCCTATTGGTGTGTAAAATCATCTGGCATTAGCCAGAGTAAAATGCTAGTGTGCCTTTGCCCTTAAGTGGGTTAAAAATAGGGAAAACCTGAGTGGTTGAATCAAATTGAAAAATACAATTCTCACAAGTTATCAAGGTAACTTAACTCGTTAAGGAGCAGGGCTCATCCCACTGGTGCATAGAATTGTCTGATGTTAGGCAGAGCAAAATTATAAAGTGTGCCCTTGCCATTTAATGGGTTAAATCATGCAACTGCATGGAGCTGGAAGACGTGGAAGATATGTGTGCCCCTTTCACTTGTGGAAGATGTGTGTGCTGGCAATATACCATCTACACCTATGTCAGGCATGACTAAACTGAACTGAGGATAACATAAGCCACAAATGAGGCATTTTCACTAGTATTTTTGAAATTTAAATATTAGTCTATATTTATACAATGAGTCAGATATGTGCTAGTCTATTTGCTGGGGAAAATGATGTGTGATTTTATTACTCACATTATTTATTTGATATGGAGATTCATACTTAACCTTCAGGGCCCTTTTTAGGTATTAAAATCATGTTATAAAAATCAAATTATATGTTGTTCTCACCTGTAGAAAATAATTAGTCGTGTAAACACAGTAAGAAAAAATAAGTTAATGAATGTGATTATTCACGCACATTATTCTTTCTGTACGTGTGTGGGTGTATACACATGTGATCACGTTTATCAAAAGAAAGAGATGAATATGGTACTAAGCTTTAACTTGCTGATATCAATTGTAACAATGTAAAGTCATAAAATGCTTGAGGGACCCTAACTCCTTTGGTGCAGCAGCACCAGAGATGTTTTCCCACCAATGCATATGTGTATATATGAGCATATACATATACAGGAAACTCTTAAAATTGTTGACCATGCTTGAAAAGGGAGTTGAGTAATGTTCAAATGGTTTAGTGTTAGATTGTTCAGAGAGAAAGGGCTAACTAATATCCAAAACATGTTCTCACCACCTGCAAAGTCTATTACCCACATTTTTTAGTTGTGATTGTACTGACTGTTGGTTTTGTTAGTTTGCACTGAGATTTTGGTTGTTTAACAATACCTCTGCTAGCTTTTGTACAACTGTACCTCAATAACCAAAACTTCTTAAAATGTAGACAACAGAACAATTTTTTATATCCAAAGTATAAATTCCCAACAGCCCCAGAGGTATACAAGACAACAATTGGTAGAGCCAGAGGTTATTCATATGCAGTCGACTGGTGGAGTCTAGGAGTATGTGCTTTTGAAATGATGAGAAGAAAAGTAAGTTATTGTGGTTGTGTTTACATGAGTTCTTCATCAATGCTGAAAGTATATGGTTTGATAGAGTCTCGGAACAAGTCTCAATTGTGATTTTCCACTAGGTTTTGCTTATAGATTTGTTTATGAGTTTGAGTTGTTATTGTAAAGCCTACAGTTCTATTATTTTATCAGTTTGTTGTCCTAACAATGATATTTCTGCATATAAATATTTCTTTTTTATTTACAGAGGCCATATCATATTAATTCGACTACCACTTTGTCAAATGCCATTCAAATGTTTGAGTCAACCTGCTTGATTTTCCCATCAGCATGGTCAAAGGATTTCAAAAATCTTTTGAGTCAGGTACATTTTCCCTCCTTCATTTCCATTCCTTTGGTATTCTTCCTTGCAAAACTTTTTCCATTCAGTTTGTATTTAAGTTGACCTATCCATGCAATGTGTTATTTTACAAGTGTATTAACTAATTCCCGGCAGGTTCATTCTTCCATTACTTTACTGTAGCCAATGTCATGATTTCACTTGTCCAGGGGACACATCCTGTGGGGACAGCACTTAATAAATAAGCAAACAGGAATTACAAGTAGACCCAAGAATTGTTTTAAGGAAGGTTTCTTAAGATGGGTGCCCTGCTCTATAAACTGGAAAGTTGGAATACTCTTAGGTGTGATGACCATCTGTTAAATACCAAGTTGTTTGTTATAGTTTGTTGCTTATGTTTTATCATTAGATACAAATTACAAAAATAATTTCTTTGCATTGATATTTTTTAAATGAAAGTCCTTGTCTATGACCAGCATCTTGATCTGGAAACCTTTGTCTTTTAAATTTCAAAGGAGTGAATCTACCAAAATGAGAAACTCATCACCCATCTAGACCTGCAACTGCCATAATGTGTACATGATATTTTGTTTTATATACATGTAAATGGGACACACACAAATATATATATATATATATATATATCTTCAAAGAAATGTAATTTTAATATTATATCTGTACATACTGTATGTGCATTTTGGGGACCAGTCATTTGTGTACTGAAGAAGGGGCTGGTCCTTGAAGCTTGTATAAACAGGTGCCATTTCTTCACCATTACTACCAATTGTCCATCTCAGTATTTTACATTCTGATGACCTTGTTCATCTTCAGTGCCCCCATCCACTTACATCTCACTATGTGTCTACTTCCCTTCTCATATAAAATGGAAAAAAGGTATATCACCAATATGAAGAACTGGACAACATTGGCAATCCTTACCAAATTAGATGATCAGTGAATTCCACCCATGTCTATTGTAATATTTGTACTCTTACAACTTCTATTGTTCTTAACTTTTAGCTTTATATATATTTTTTACTTAACTCTATCTTGTATTTAGTAATAAACACTGTAATTCGTAGCCTTAAGTGTTTTCTTAATATGCACGCTCTCAAGCTGTTCTCTCAGAAAAACTTTCTGAGTCCCTGGCAGGAATCGAACCCGTAACCTTCTGATTGCCGGTGAGACACTCTAACCATTGAGCTACAAAGACTCAGATATATATTACTCAGATATATATACTGGTTCACATTGATGGTATACAAATTTAACCTTCGCTCACCATCTTAGTCTTTCTAGCTTAATGGTTAGAGTGTCTCACTGGCGATCAGAAGGTTACGGGTTTGATTCCCGTCAGGGACTCAGAAAGTTTTTCTGAGAGAACAGCTTGACAGTGTGCGTATTAAGAACATAATTACCAAGCTACCACAAACACATCATTAAGTGTTTTTATTAAATATATTAACATGGTATTGTATTATTCTTAGTTTCTTCATTTAGATCCCAAGATTAGAATAAACAGTGCAGATAAGCTGAAAAAACTTGAATTTATGCAGTCAATGAATTGGGAATTATTAGCCAAAAAAGAAATGGATCCACCATTTGTTCCATCAGTAAGTTGCCATGGCATTTGCACTGTCACCGTTGAATTAGCCCAACTTAGGGCATCTTAATGGACTGATTTAAAGGAAAACAAGTCAGAGTTTAAGTGTTTAAATTCATATCAGTTAATCACCCTCTCTGAAATGAAGTCATGTGGCATTACCCATAAGAGCTATCTTAAGAGAGAACTTTCTATGCTGTGCCCTGCTCTGTATGGTACTAGTCAACCACTTAATTTCACTTCACTTCACCTCACTTCATTTCACTATGCTTCACTGCACTTTGATTCACTTCACTTTGATTCACTTCACTTTATATCACTTCACTTCACTTTACTTTATTCCACTTCACTTCACTTCACTTTACATCACTTCACTTTACATCACTTCACTTTACATCACTTCACTTCACTTCACTTTACTTCACTTTACTTCACTTCACTTCACTTCACTTCACTTTACTTTACTTTACTTGACTTCACTTGACTTCACTTGACTTCACTTTACATCACTTCACTTTACATCACATTACTTCATTACACTTCACTTTACTTCACTTCACTTGACTTCTCTATGCTACTCTACACTTCACTTCACTTCACTTTATTTCACTTCACTTAACCTCACCTCACCGCACCTCACTTCACCTCATTTCACCTCATTTCACTCAACCTCGTTTCATTCCAACTTATTTCACCTCACTTCACTTCATTTTGCTTCACTTTACTTCACTTCGCTTCGCTTCACTTCACTTCACTTCACTTCACTTTACTTTACTTTACTTTACTTCACTTCACTTCACTTTACTTTACTTTACTTTACTTCACTTCACTTCACTTCACTTCACTTCACTTCACTTCACTTCACTTTGCTTCGCTTCAATTTGCTTCACTTTGCTTCGCTTCAATTTGCTTCACTTTGCTTCGCTTCAATTTGCTTCACTTTGCTTCATTTTCATTTTACTTCATTTTTCTTCATTTCACTTTACGTCACGTCAAGTCGCGTCACTTGACTTTACTTTTACCTTACTTTGGTTTTGAGTTTTACTGCACTTCATTTCACTTCATTTTCCTCTCTATTTTTCCTTTTCTTCACTTTATTTCACATTGTTTTGCTTTTCTTCGCTTCGCTTCCCTCTGCTTTCATTTGAATTTAGCTTTGCTGTTCTTTACATTTAAAACGACGATGATTGATGTTGTATCCGCAATTGTTACAGAAAGATCATCTCAACTGCGACCCAACCTATGAACTAGAAGAAATGATAATAGAACCGAATCCACTACACAAGAAGAAGAAGCGTTTGGCGAAACAGAACAGTAATAAAGTGGTACGTTTGGCGTTTAGTTTCTTTGTGACTTAATGGTGAATATAGGATTAAGTTAATAAAATTTAAAAACCACGACCAGTCGACAACTTCAAAAAGTATAAAATATAACATATTCCGAAAAAGAGACATCTTGGAAAACTCAAGATATGAGTCAAAACAAGACGAGTATATGAGACTGTAATATTTCGACTTTAGTACAAAGTCATCATCAGACGGAATGATTTACAAAACAAGCCAACGTCTATATATACAGTGTGATGTACACAACGGAAGTTTGGAATCCTATACCTGAGATATTAACACGACAGAACGCATTGCTATTTAATTATCTCGAGAGGAAGCTATTATTTACAAGGCAAAAGTCATTAACAACAACTGACCCTACAATACTGATGTGTAAGATGACATAAGATGATTAACTGAGACAGGTGAGTAGCAGATGCCATAAGGTTGACAAACTGATAGAATAATCGTCAGCCATTAAGTTGACAAACGAAAGAAAGACAAAGGAAAGGAAAGAAAGGAGTCGGAGCGAGAAAGACGTATAAAGTAGGAGGTAGGAATTATATATAAGAGCTGGTTGAAAATTGTATTACATGCTTTCTTCTTACAGGATTCCAAAAATCCCGAATCAAAAACGCCTCTGCAAATGAAACTAGAATCACTAGGAAAGAAATTTAAGCCATATAACCGTGAAAAGTGAGTTTCACTGAAGAAATATTTGCCCCTTTTTGCTTGCTTAGCGTGAATTGGCGAACGTGTTTGTGAATTTGATGGGAAATGTAAGAAGTGTGATATTTGGCTAGTTTCAAGAACAATTCCTGTCAGAGTAAAGTTTCTTCTTCCTCCGTATTTTATAATGTCGAATAGGAGAACAGAGACACACAGAATATCAAGTGGAATCACCACTGTTGAAGAGGGGCAGGAAACTTTCTCCTCCTAATGATATAGAAATTGAGTACTGCGTAGACAGTGATAAATAAGGTAAAAAGTTCAAAGGCTGGTAACTCCCGTGATTGATTACAAAGACTTGCAATGCTTCAAGCAAAGGCCCTTCGACAGAGAATGAAATGTGTTCTGAAACACGAATACCAACTAGACGAGGTTTTATACCAACTTAGGTCATGTGACAAAAAATTACCCAATGAAATGTGAGAAACAAAACAAACAAATCAATGACTAGGTAACGACAAGGAAGTTATCTGCTATTCTTAACGACGATCAACATTGGATTAAACTCTCAGAGACCTCTTGGACAGCTCTTATCTTTATACTGAACAAGATTGTTGTTATAAAATAATCACAAGTGGGGAACTAGGAGAAAATCTTAATCTTATTTGCGTGATGCGACGAAACGTTAGTTTGAAAAATCCTGTATCTCATTCAGTGTCGTTATTCCGTGTTTTATGCTGGGCATTAACATTTGTCCCGAGATTAAGATTGTTGTCAATTGAAAGAACCTTCCCGATACACCTGCCTTTGAATCACACGTAATTATAATATCACGAGTGACATGACATTTTCACAAGTTCATGAAAAAGAAACGTGCTTTTATTTTTCACAGAGAGCGCAACGCAATCGAAGAAAAAGGAGAAGGTCGACCAGAAAATAAAGAGGAAGAACCTAGTGAGGTAGAAAATCATTGTCCGAGTTAAAGATGTTTGCTGGTAGGGACGAGACTGAAAGAATCATCGACAAATACATAAATGAGCAGATAAAATAACGTAGTGGTCGCGTGAGGTGACCAGAACATGAATAATTTCTTCCACAGATCATTAACTTGAACACCACGATCATCATTAAACTAGGGCTGTGCTGGATACCGGATACTGGACACTTCTCGATATCCGGTGGTATCCGGTGGAAGTTGCTCGGGTATGTACGGGATATTTCTGGCATTTTGTTTGGAGAAAGGTCGGTGAAAAGAAGTGTTTTTCTGTGTGCTAGTAAGCATTTGATGGCAACAATTTGCAAGCCACAAAGTCAATTCTATTGTGAAACTAGTTGAAACTTGAGTGTTCTCAACCCTTATGTGGGTCTGGTTTAAACACGGAGCGACGCTATAAAAGGTTCATGATTCCTTTTCCTTACTCTTGTCTTCTTCACAACGTGGCCATCTGATTGATTTATGAACGAGCGAAGACGTTCGAGTTCCGAAGACGGAATTGTGAGAACTACCTGCATAATAGAAGCGCTCCAAATAATAACTTACAGTGCTTTGGATCTTTCTATTGCGCGTTTCAAAGTCGACAGAAAAGCATTTATACACACGAGATTGATAACTGTTTGCCTTGATCAAGTCTTCAGAAGACAGTGAATGAGATTTTTGTATCAGTATGCTCCACCTAAAGTCTTTTAAATTTCTCTTCGCCTCGCTACACGTGCCTTGGACAATACATCGCAATCGCTAAAATTAGTCTGCACTCAATTGACCAATAACATGCGACCTTTTCTTAATCATAATTGACAGGCTGAGAAACTTAGCCTCTTCTTATGCGATCGCTTCGTGTTTAAGTATCAAATAATCACATTACTAAAAATATACATAATAAATTTCTCGATTCTGATTGGCTAAGAGCAGTGCAACTTCAAGGCATCACAATGCAGAAAAAAAAAGGAACAGTATTTCGTACTGCCCAGAAATAGTACAAATGCCCGACGTACAATTCCTGATTTTCGCACGAAGCCAGCTCTGCGTTGCAGTCACAGTCTACTCTCCCCGAAATTCATGGCAAAAAATTCGAGACGCCTCTCGTAGATGACTTGCAAACATGATATCGGTAACACAATTTTTAATACGGAATGGCCGTCAGCTGAGTACAACTACAAGAACAATTTGAGGTTTTTTCTCATTTTCATGCAAACATTGAATTCCCAAAGTGAATGGAAAGACAATCACTCCGATTGACATTACAAACAAAATTTGGTAATGCATTCTGGTAGTTGTATTTAGCAGATGTGTGACGGGAGCCGGCCATTATGACTGGTGATCTCTTGTCATGTCATATATCATATCACATCACATCATATCATATCACATCATATATCATGTATCGTATCATATATATCAGATCACATTATACACAGGGTGTCCCAAAAAAATGTATACACACTTTGAATGATTATAACTCGCTCAAACTTTCTTTTTTTACATTTTTTTTACTTTCATTTTTCTTTTTTCTTTATGGGGATATGTCACAGATAAGGTTTATAGCACAAAACCTGCAACAATCAATGAGCTGAAAGGAGCAATTGAAAGAGAACGCACCCAAATACCAAATGAAATGATTCTTGATGTTTGCAATCCCATCTGTCTGCATTATTAGCAGTGCCTGGATCAGAACGGTCATCACTTCGAACACTTGCAATAACTCAAAAAATTCTACACTTGTCTTCTTTAACTTGGATTATAAAACCTAGATATATCTTGATAAACATTGTATTTATAATCATTCAAAGTGTGTATACATTTTTTTCGGGACACCCTGTACATCATATATCATATCATATATCATATATCATACCACATCATATATCGTATATCGTACCTTTCGTTTGGTAACATCTCGCCATGCAGACTACCAAAGCAGGTTTTGCATACGGTGTTGCAGCTATGGACTTTTCTATTGAGCTTTTGGTGTAGTGTAATGGTTTGTAATTAGAGTTGTAAATAATCGCAATATGCGTTGGTTGGAATGCAATGAAAAAAAAAAATGAAGTAATATGCCTTTCTTTTATATAAGTTTCGCTTTAAAGTTGCTCTGTTAAGTGCACTTTTCAACTTTTTTACATGAGGTTTTCGTATTAAGTTTTCGGGAATTTTTCTCGCTCAATATGAATAAACTCTTCGCCATTAGTAACAGTATATGTAATTCTCCCGCAGACCTAGACCATACGGAGCTGAGATAACTAGTCATAATGGGTTCTCGGAAGTTTATGAAATAACTGCGTTATTGTTGTTTAGTTCAAGTAGAAATCTTTTAGTAAGTTTTTCAAAGAGCTGTGTGATACTCATGGTATTATACTTACTGCTAGTTACCATTAAGAACTCATTACATTAAAACTAATGCCAGACCAATTACAAATAAATCCACTTACAAATTTATAAACTATAAACATATGTGTGTAAAGGTGTTCGTCTACATTGCTTGGTTTTTGGGCCTCTTGTCGTGAATAGAGTCGATTGGTGGACATTCCTTCTGGTAGTCTAACCAGTAGGACTTTAATTTATTTCCAACCAAACCAGGTCTGAGTTGTTGCATTATTTGATGACGAACATCGATGTTCTGTGTTTTCGCACAAGTAAAAACCAAAATTATCCTCTCTCCAGTCTCTCTTCTCTATTTTGCACAGATTGGAACCCGTTAATTTAAAACTGCAGTTTCCGTTTGAAACGAATGAGTTAAAATGCAAAGGAATTTTCCGCCCTTGTCGTTGCATCACAGAGGCTGTACAATCGCGACAATGATGTCCACGAATGTCAATGTATTCTACATTAGGGCACTTGCGTTTATTTAACTTTATGATGTTCACTTCAGCATTGGACACTCTGACATAATCTGTCTTGACTGCTCCATCAGTGTCATATCGGCATGTGATACGCCATTTTGTAGAGTCTTGTTGAATGGATTCCATCCTTCGTTTAGAAAGACGGTACTGAGCCCACGAAGGATTATCTGGATTTTGGGGGGAATCGGCTGACAGTGGCTGTTTAAATTGTAATTTATTTCTCAGTTGGTAGGATTGAATAAGGGTCCACGTTATAGTTGAATTGCTGTCGAGGTCGCAGTAAACTTTAGGAGGCTTCATATCAGCGTCGAGCACGGTATATTTCCGTGGGGTACGAGTTCCCGTGCTGTAACTGCGACATGATCTGATTGGATGTTCACAATGCTTTCCTGTGTAACCAGGCTGGCACTGCATAATCTCACATCGGTCTCCAACATAACCATCCGGGCACTTGCACCCGAAGCGCTTTTCCCTGTTTGATGAAGAAGGGAGTTGACATGTCCCACCGTTAAGACATGGATTGGAAGTCGTACAGTAACTTGCAACTGACGCACAACTGCTGTCACATCGTTGATTATTGGCCTGCAAAAAATTCACTAGTTGTGGGAACCATTCGGTATTTTAATAGAATACAAAACAATGGTAACTTTAAATGTTGTTAACATTTTTATTGATTCTACGTTTCGACTAAGCAAGTTGCAGTCATCGTCAGAAATCGTGATGATGATTCATCAGTATTCATCATCAGCATCATATTGCACTCATCATTCCTGATGACTGGGACTGCAACTTTCTTAGTCGAAACGTACAATAAATAAAAATGTTAACATTTGGGGTGACCATCGTTTTGTATTTTGTTAAAAAAATTCACTGTTCTCAGTGAAACTAAATCACAACTCCATTTAAATGTTAAAACTCTAAAAACTAAAGCCATCGTGATTGTATGTTCACACTAGTGACATACCGACATAACGACAGAAAGAAATGATCAGTTTTTTCCCTTTCATTTCATTTTGTTAAATATTAATTAACCGGCAAACTTAAATTAATTGCAAACTAACAGACACGTCTTTCCCTTCAGACAGCACTCAACAACTTCACGTGTGGTCTAACATACTAAGTTTTACAACATCCACTGCTTTACTTGATAATTTTACCTCTCTTTTCTCTGGGTTTCCAAAACTGTAGATTACACAGCCCTTCTTTTTCCGAATTGCCGACTGCTTTAAATATTTATTCAAAGAGTACAGGTGGCATTTTGTCATTTCTTTGCCGGCGCATATTTGAAACGACAGGCAAACACAATTTTCCAGGCAGCGTTGCAAGCAATTCTCCATCGTAACGTTTGAAATGCTAAAAAATCTGTGACCGTACAGTGCTTTACCAAGATCGCTTTGAACCAGGAGTTCTGTATAACCACTTATGATTAATTGATGAGTTTGAAAAAAGGTTACTACTATAGTCAAACTGAACCTAAAACGATTCAAAGTTAAATTTTAGTGAGCAAAAGTCATAATTTTTCACGAGAATCTAAATAGTACCCTCAAGAGGTTCTCATTTTTACAGTTATTAAGAAAAGCAATAAAACTAAAAGGTCCAGTTCACACACACCAAAACTGATTTGCTTGTTTCGCGTTATCTTTGCTAAATTGCTGAGAAGTATACTACATTAATTTTCTCTTTGAAGGTGTACTGTTGCTATAATTCAAATCAATTTATTGCAAAAAAGGATCGAAAATAAATTGATTCTCGGTTAAAGCTAGGACGTACAACAGTATTTGAACGCTTTGGGTTTTTATTCCTGAGATTTCAGAACATGCACTCACTGAACACCTTTAAGGGAAATTATCAGACGTTGCTCGTTTGTAGACCGCCAAAAATTAAAATAAAACAGTTAAACGTGGTTTGGTAATAAGCCGTGAACACTTTACGAAATTATGTTCTTCCAAGGAACGTCGCAATGATGAAGTAGGCATCTTTATGTTATCAACGATCCATTTGCAGACGCTGATGCTGTTGTTGCAGTTCTTTTTTATTTTCGATACTGTTAGTCCAGCACATTCCTAGTCTTTCTGACCAAATACAGTGACAATAAACACAGCAAACATGTTGAATAAAAAGCTAGTGTTTAAAAAAGCTTGCCAGGTGGTAATAATAAGAAACAGCGTTTGACAGCACTTCGAAAAAATCCATTACGAAGAGTTTGACTTATTGCCTTTGCATCTTGCGTTTAGAGTGTCTTGACACTCACAAAAACAATTAATGAACAGAATATAGATCATGTTACACAGTCAAATTTAGCAAATAAAAACTTCGATGATGAGTCGAAGATGAAAGAAACAAAGTATTTCACGGTCGACTCTTCGCATTTGTCACGTTAGCTATTGTGCGTCTGAAAAAGTCCAACGATAGAAGTTTTCGAAATAGATTTTCCTTGGTGATTTACGTTTTAAAAATTTCCACCTTTGTATTAATGTATTAAATGTCACGAGGGTCCCTAGCAAGACCTTACCTGACCGTGTTAGCATACAGAAGTGGTCGTCCAAGCAATATATATTCGTATAATATCGTGTTTACATGGACATACAAAGAGATATTCGGGTTAAAGAGCTCGATATCCACGCTGTATATGAGCGGGTCTGTTTTAACAACATTATTTAAGGTAATAAAGAAGTGGTTGGCATTCTCATTGGCTCTTTAACAGCATAAAAATTTCATGTTATTTCAAGTGAGATAAACGTTTAAAAGTGGAACGTTTTCACTCATGAAATTTTCATTTCACATATGAAATTGGATCGCTTTCACGTATGGGATACCCAATTCACATGTGAAATGACATTGTTCAAAATTTCAGACGTGAAACGTTGGGGGCTTGAGAGCAGCTTTGCGGACGCAGCAAACCGCTAACATTTTAGGATTAGGATTAGGATAAGAGTTAGGACTTGGTTTGGATTAAGGATTTAGTGTTAGGGTTAGGGTTGGGGTTGGATTGGGTTAGGACTTCGATTAGGGTCTTAGTTTGAGCTTGGGTTAGGATTAGGGATAGAGATGGGCCTGAGGGTTACGGTTAGACTTAGAAAAAGGATTATATAACATCCGTAAAATTGTGAAGTCATCACCTGATGTCACTCTGAGTCCAGTGAAATACCGTCTTCGGCAAAATATTCCAAATACATAGGAAAGTTTTGCCACGTAATTTGCAATGTCGCCATGCTAGGGCGAATCTCCGCATCGCTGTCAGTCCACAGGAAGTCCTGGGGACGACGCTGAGGAAATTATGATTAAAGGGGTATGGGAACGACCATGAACAGTTCCTTTGCTTGCAAGCCTGTGCGGAATGCGGACGTTTCTCATGTATCACGAGGAATACTCAATCCATATCAATCCAATTTTAAAACATGACAATTGCACTTTGTTGCTTCCAAGTCTTTAAAAGAAATGCAAGAGGAAATCTGGAACAAGTTGTGGGCTTTAATGGCCTTGCAGGTCAAGAAATTTTACAAGTAAACTCTCGCGTGGAGGCAATACAACTTGTGGAGGTATCGCAAGTTCCAACTTCCAGAAGAAGACAGCAGAGAAGTACTGTGATGTAGTCATTGCAACAGGTCTTTCGGTGAGTATTGTTTTGCTGTAGTTTAGTCTTGGGATATATTTTAATCTTTAAGGCTCGGTTTACATGACAAACGCTATTATAGACAAGGGAATTCCGACCAATTTTAATATCCGTCAGCCGTGGCTGTGCCCTGATTTTCAACAGAATCCTCTTCAGTTTTGCACGAGAATCGTTTGCCAGCTAATCTACTTTATTCGGATCAATTCAAGTATAGTCTCCCCCACTCCTAAGAAAGGACTATTCTTGAAAGTGAGATTCGCATTTACGTGACGAAAATTGGTCCTAAAGCCTTAAATTTCATTCATTCATGTCAGCATTTAGGGGAGCATTGTCTCGAGTATATAATTAAAAGCAGAGTGCTGCGTAGACCGTGTTTAACGAGCTTCGACGAAAGATGTTTGCTCGAGAAGTCAGTATCCCCTCTTGTAAATTTCGGCAGTTCCCAGACCATTTTGGCTTTTTACATGCATGAAATAACCATTTTGAAGTAACAGGCTCTTAAATTTTTCAAGTTCTTCGTGAAAAATCGAATAGAACTTGAAAAGTTTATGAGCCTGTTACTTCAAAATGGTTATCCGCAATGTTTTATGGACAATTGTATTTGCTCGTTTTTAAGCAAAGTTTCCGACACGCGTGAAATAGTAATTTAAACCGGACTTAAACGTTAGTTTGTTACATGATTTTTTTGTTTCTATTTGTTCTTCGTCCACTCCTTGGTTTTTGCTTTGAACTGTTGTAGTTTGTCGTTGTTGTACAAAAACCATATACCACAAGTCCCGTTTACACTAGCCATTTCAAACCTTGTGATTGACATTTTGGCGGATGTGTTAAACTTACGAGAGTATCGATGACAAACTGCAGCGAATCATAAGCAGATATGTTGCTGTGTAGACGGTCGTGGGTTTATTGCATGCACCAAGATGACAATCCCAACGTACAAAATCGCCTGTGTAAACAGGCCTTTAGGGTTAAGTTACGCGATTTCAGAGCTGCGGGCTGCGGGAACAACGTTTCCTTGTGGGCCTCCAGCCACCCACCGCTCTTCAAGGCCCTTGAGAAATGAAGAGGGAATGCAAAAAAATTATAAATCCGTCTGACGGGCTTGATCACAGCATAAAATCCTCAGAGCTTTTTGGATAGTCTACCCTTTCGAGAGTAACTTTGTTTTTCATGACAGCCATTGATGGAAATATAATAATAGATGTAAATTCCCTAAATGTATTGATAAGTAATACGTAGATATACCGGTAAATATGGCCTAAAATAGCTAGACCTGGTAGATTACAGTGGTTGAAATTGCCTGATGACAGTTGGTCCAGGACTTTCTCTCATTCCATTGGGTCACCAAACTTAGATGACAATGGCACTTGTGAACCACTAAGTTTTTCGAAGAAAATCCTTTTAAAAATGCTTTTGGAAAAATTTAAATTGTGTGCTGTCTTGAAGTGTTGATACTTCCGGTGGTAGACAGTGTAAACAATTTGTCTGTAATAAATGAAAACTACAGCCAATAGATTCATTTCACAAGAACTAATAACATATAAGTTGGGATAACTTGCAGATAATCCTTGCCCTGAAGATGTCGCGAGATTAACGACAAAACGTTGGTCAAATTAAAAAAAAAATTGTCTCCATCATTACAGGTCCATTAAACACTTTATAGTAGGCATTAATATTCCTCACAACAAAGTAACTTCTTGACAATCAAGTTAGCAACCTTAAGTGTTTTAAATAGGATGGATATCCTAAAGTGGAATGGGTATCCTAAAAACGTCGTAAAATTTTTGACTAACAACCTAAAACGAAAATATAGTGGCTCTCTTGTTCGTAATAGGAAACTCGTGGACGCTGACAATTTACCAAAGGTTTGGAGTCGCATTCCTTATCTTGGCAGAAAAGGCGAGTTTCTCATTAAATCTAGTATTTCGAAAATTCAGCGTTATCTTGAGCTTCCTGTCAAATTTATTATTTACAACTCTAAGAAAATATCCTACTTTACCTCTAACAAAGATAAAATTCCGGACACTTCTCGCAGTGTTATATACCAAATTACCTTTAGCTAGACATATGTAGGGAAAAGCGATCGGTGCCTTTATAAGCGTCTTTCAGAACATGCTACTCAACACCACACAATTGGGGTCGCCCAACATTTTTTAGAATGTGAACATGCTCAGTTCTTTTTCGACTTACATAACATATACGATCGTCTTAATAACCTTTCTTTTTCTTCTAATTTAACTTCATGCATGCAAAATCTTACCTTTAACAACTTCAACATTCTTTACTCAAGCAAATCCACTAACCGTAATCAACTTTTGATATTAGAAGCACTGCACATTAAATTCAATAAACTTGAATTTAATTCTGGCCTAAAGACCAGCAAAGATTTAACACTTTTTACTTAGTCACTTTCCTTTCCTCTTGTCTGTTCTTCACCCTATTGCTTGCCGGACATAATGGCCAGCGGTGTGTCTGTCAGCTTGTCGGCATAATGGCATCTGATATTCATCAGCCTTTAGTCTACCATTGGTCGATCGCGTGTAAATATTGTCGGGTCAGGTAGTGATAAATTATATCATGGAAATATAATATCGTGTTCTCTTCTCTTACAGTGATGTCACCGTCATACTGTATATATAGACCTAGGGTTGGTTTTGTATTCACTCTGTCAGATGATGACTTTGCTATAAAGTCGAAATATTATGGTCCAACTTTTGTCTTGCTCTAACTCGAATTTTGAGTTCACAAGATGTTGTTTTTCGGAATCTGTTTTGTTTTATATTTCGACAAAGTAATTATAGATCGGAATCACAATACGACTCTCAGGAGACATCGAAAAATTTGAAGCGGCAACTTGGAAGCAAGAAAACATTGCAGTGTACTTTAAAGGGCCAAGTAACAAGCCATAAATCAAATACGTTATACCTTTAGGTGGCAGAACGCCTTCCCTTGGCGAGTAAAATCGTCTGGCCCTAACCAAAAAGTAAAATGCTAAAATTCGACAGTTGTTACCAAAGATTTAAGGAAATAGTTTTTAACCCTTTGGAGACAGGATGCCTTGACCTGATTTAAACTTTTAATGAAGCAGAATTGAAATACTAAAGATGGACCACTGTCGTCTGAGTTAATCGCTATTTTATGCTTGAAAGGAAAAGCCAGACAACCATTATTACCTTCATTGGGTTAATCAGACGCCCGTAATTAAGATGGACGACTCCTTCAAAACGCTCGCATTTCGTAACCATTCAAAACACTGTTCAAAAGCGTCCACAAAGTTATCTTTTGTCATTTGAACATTATTTAACAGAAAAACTTATTCACTGGTACCTCGGACAAACAGTATGTTTTCTGAGCAACAAAATTCACTGATTCCAGTGAACGGTGGGGTATTTTCAAAAACAAAAACAAATTAAAACGGGGTGAGACGTGGGTTTACCGTCGCAGGGGGTGATTTAACTCTGACCCTAATCCAAACCCTGACCCTAATCCTGACTATTTATTATAGGCATTTTAAGCGACAGGTGGAGTCATTGAAAACGACCGAGATATGGTAAGGCCAAAATAGCTGTCCGCAGTTGCTGATTGACCAAGACATTGCTCATTCAATTGTCAACGCACCTCAACAGAAACTAGATGCACTCGCGAGAATTTCGGCGTGAACCTTCAGAATTTGTTTTAACACCTTGCAGTTCAACCCTTTCACGATTATGTTTGCATAGCTCTACGGTATGCTAGGTCAATCAGAGACACTGCGCTGACGAGCCCCAGTAAGGGCGAAACAGCTGTCTGCAGCTGAAATTGTTTAACTAGAGTACCTTTAGAATTATAGAGAAGACGAGGTAGAAATTTAGTTGTGCTGCAGTGTAAATTTTGATATACTGGCCTCGCTACATGATATCGACTTCGCTAGATATAAAGCGGCAATGACCAACACAACGAGGCTAAGTTTTTAACAAATTTAGCTATCGCTTAACCAGTTAGATTGTTCGTTGATACTTCATTCTGATTTTCCGTCCTTCACCTGTTACCTCAGAGAAATCTCGAGCTCATCAATTTCAAATGTATGTGTGGTTTGTGTTTACAATTCGGGCAGTGGCTAGACTTTCTTCGGAGCAGGTCTAGAATGGAGAAGTGAGACGCCTCCATCCCTCCACTAGTCTCGGTCTCCCCTCGGCACACTAGTGTAACCCCCCAGCCTCCTTCCCGGGGGGATACAGGTGAAGTTGCTGGGAACAGGAGCATTTGTTGTCAAAGGATTTGTCAGAACTCATGTACATCATAAGATTATTGTGTAAGATTCTTCATCCTGGGGTATGTAATGATGTCTCAGAGGAACAATTCCTGCTTTCGATTCTCGTTAATGTTACAAAGTCTGGAAGTCTTCAGTGATTTAATCGGATGCATCAGAACGAAAAATCGCATTCGACAATCGTTTTAGTTTTAGAGTGAAGGAACCGCACGTATAAATAGACCCTTAAAGGACTCTCTAACTTGTCATATCGTTGGCATGGCTAGCAATCTGACACCCGGTAAGAATCCCTTCCTTTGTGGATGAGTATTGCTACTTGTAAAGCTTCTAATTCTACTGTCTAACTGCAGTAGAATTAGAAGCTGCAGTTGAAGTATCCACCACAGACGACGAATTACCGTGAAGTCCACTGTAAGGGTCATTCTGATAAAGGCCAAGCAAAGGCAGAAACGCAACAAATTTCGTCTTTACGACGAACATGGGTACCTCATCTCCGTCAATCTATTAAATCCGGGAATATTTTCACATGCGCAGCTTTTGGATATCTTTCAGCGCAATACGTCTCCTGCTGGTTATACAAATATGTAAGTTCTGCAGTAAAATTTCCAAGTCCTTGCCCTGCTTTATGGCCCATATCCAGTGGGTGTAAAATGTGGCGCGGGCGATATGGTTGTATGAGTGGATTCACTGAAACCAAACCTCGGGCGGAAAAGTTGACTCCAAGTGAACTTTTTCTCACTGGAATTATCGTCTGCGCGAGTTCTTACGGTCAGTGGAAATCAGCTTTAATGTGAGATGCTTGGCTTACTACAACTCCACGCATCTTTACCTAAGCTTATATTCCTAATGTTCTGCCATATCAATCGCGTTTCTCGATTTCTTCGAAAATTTTCGTCTTCATGGTCATTTCGTGTAAACGTTCTCCCGTACAATAATGTGCGTTACAATGCCTTGGTTTTCGACGTTCTTTCGTCAATTTAAAAAGCTTGGAAAGAAACTGCAAAAAGAGGTGGCCCTGTCCCAAGGCAAACATTTGGCGTTACATCTTCGGCAAAAAAGCCAAAAACTACGCATTTTAGCTCGCTGCGCGCTCTCGAATCGCAGCGCGATGTGGCGTGTCGCATGAACTACCGTTGGTCTCCAAAAAGACTGGAACGCTGGCTCATTACCTGGACCTAGGACTGGATGAGAAGACGAACAGGGGCAGCCAAGCGAGTCCAAAATCCGCTTGTAATTCTTACGATACGGCAAGGCTGAAGAGCCAGGAAGTACGTTATAAGTTTAGTTTTCGGTGTTTTCTAGTTTATTAGCATAAAAAAAGACAACTATCACAGTAAAGACAAACTTTAGGTTACATTTGATCGCATGTAGTGTTTAATCGAGTACGGGGAAATGTGAGTGATCTGCACATTGAGCTACGTACCGATCTCCATGGTGGCTTCGAGATTCAGCCGGTCAACTATCTTCTAGAGTTCAATGTTCAGGACTGGCATCTACTGAAGCTCTTTCAACAATATCTTGCTAAAGTTATTCAAGAATGTTTTAATACTCCACTGTCTTCCCAGTCACTTCCAGTTCCTTGGTCTGGGTCGTGAAGACAGTACGTTCGTCATTGAACAGATGTCCCGAGGCTTTGTTGCTTGCCACAAAAGACCGACCAGATCCGGTTTGTTGGAGTATCGACTCGTGATCTGTCGCACGTTGCGTGTGGCAACAGCTCAATCAAAGTACAATTTCTTATAAGAGTCGTTCCTTGCATCAGGCGCATAGTGTTTGTCAGAACAGGTTACTTAATGTCTGTCCCTCCCATAGGAAACACATCTTCATGCTTGTTTTTCGCCTTCTAAGTGTTTGTTTGAATCGATTTTCTCGTCGCTTCAAAAAATTGAGTCGGTTCCTGTTTCGCTGATCAGTTGATGAATAATTACACTAGAACAGTTTTACCTTTACGGCAATTTCGGTGGATATAGAACTTGTATTGCTGTAGTGTAAAGTTAACCTCACCTTCATATCCCAACGCTTCAGGTTTATAGCGATTACTAGATTTTGTCGAAAAATCGTTTAAAACATTGGTTTAACCACTTCACTTTTTGGTGAAATTTTTCGACCTAAAAAACCATCTCAAATATTACGGTACCGTCCATCAAATCAGGGCAAAACTATCCTATTCGGCCAAAATTTTTATGTTTCGGCTTTATTTCGAAAGTTTGAAATTGGTCGAAAAATCGTCAAAAACCAAAGGTTAACCCCACTTTACATTTTGGTCGAATTTTTCCACCTAAAATTTTCAACGTAATTTCGCTCAAAAACCACTCAAATCACTGCAAAACTACTTTCTATGCAATAAACTTTCACATTCTGCTCTTATTTCGAAAGTTGAAAATTGGTCGAAAAATCGTCAAAAACCAAAGGTTAACCCCTTTACATTTTGGTCGAATTTTTCCACCTAAAATTTTCAACGTAATTTCGCTCAAAAACCACTCAAATCACTGCAAAACTAATTTCTATGCAATAAACTTTCACATTCAGCTCTTATTTCGAAAGTTGAAAATTGGTCGAAAAATCGTCAAAAACCAAAGGTAAACCCCTTTACATTTCGGTCGAATTTTTCCACCTAAAATTTTCAACGTAATTTCGCTCAAAAACCACTCAAATCACTGCAAAACTACTTTCTATGCAATAAACTTTCACATTCTGCTCTTATTTCGAAAGTTGAAAATTGGTCGAAAAATCGTCAAAAACCAAAGGTTAACCCCTTTACATTTTGGTCGAATTTTTCCACCTAAAATTTTCAACGTAATTTCGCTCAAAAACCACTCAAATCACTGCAAAACTACTTTCTATGCAATAAACTTTCACATTCTGCTCTTATTTCGAAAGTTG
This sequence comes from Heliopora coerulea, assembly GCA_030142905.1. Taxonomy (NCBI): domain Eukaryota; kingdom Metazoa; phylum Cnidaria; class Anthozoa; order Scleralcyonacea; family Helioporidae; genus Heliopora; species Heliopora coerulea. The sequence continues at coordinate 1,953,400 of JASJOG010000015.1, read as the reverse complement.
AAAATTGGTCGAAAAATCGTCAAAAACCAAAGGTTAACCCCTTTACATTTTAGTCGAATTTTTCCACCTAAAATTTTCAACGTAATTTCGCTCAAAAACCACTCAAATCACTGCAAAACTACTTTCTATGCAATAAACTTTCACATTCTGCTCTTATTTCGAAAGTTGAAAATTGGTCGAAAAATCGTCAAAAACCAAAGGTAAACCCCTTTACATTTCGATCGAATTTTTCCACCTAAAATTTTCAACGTAATTTCGCTCAAAAACCACTCAAATCACTGCAAAACTACTTTCTATGCAATAAACTTTCACATTCTGCTCTTATTTCGAAAGTTGAAAATTGTTCGAAAAATCGTCAAAAACCAAAGGTTAACCCCTTTACATTTTGGTCGAATTTTTCCACCTAAAATTTTCAGCGCAATTTCGCTAAAAAACCACTCAAATCAATGCAAAACTACTTTCTATGCAATAAACTTTCACATTCTGCTCTTATTTCGAAAGTTGAAAATTGGTCGAAAAATCGTCAAAAACCAAAGGTTAACCCCTTTACATTTTGGTCGAATTTTTCCACCTAAAATTTTCAACGTAATTTCGCTCAAAAACCACTCAAATCAATGCAAAACTACTTTCTATGCAATAAACTTTCACATTCTGCTCGTATTTCGAAAGTTGACATTTGGTCGAAAAATCGTCAAAAACCAAAGGTTAACCCCTTTACATTTTGGTCGAATTTTTCCACCTAAAATTTTCAACGTAATTTCGCTCAAAAACCACTCAAATCACTGCAAAACTACTTTCTATGCAATAAACGTTCACATTCTGCTCTTATTTCGAAAGTTGAAAATTGGTCGAAAAATCGTCAAAAACCAAAGGTTAACCCCTGTACATTTTGGTCGAATTTTTCCACCTAAAATTTTCAACGTAATTTCGCTCAAAAACCACTCAAATCACTGCAAAACTACTTTCTATGCAATAAACTTTCACATTCTGCTCTTATTTCGAAAGTTGAAAATTGGTCGAAAAATCGTCAAAAACCAAAGGTTAACCCCTTTACATTTTGGTCGAATTTTTCCACCTAAAATTTTCAGCGCAATTTCGCTAAAAAACCACTCAAATCAATGCAAAACTACTTTCTATGCAATAAACTTTCACATTCTGCTCTTATTTCGAAAGTTGAAAATTGGTCGAAAAATCGTCAAAACCCAAAGGTTAACCCCTTTACATTTTGGTCGAATTTTTCCACCTAAAATTTTCAACGTAATTTCGCTCAAAAACCACTCAAATCACTGCAAAACTACTTTCTATGCAATAAACTTTCACATTCTGCTCTTATTTCGAAAGTTGAAAATTGGTCGAAAAATCGTCAAAAACCAAAGGTTAACCCCTTTACATTTTGGTCGAATTTTTCCACCTAAAATTTTCAACGTAATTTCGCTCAAAAACCACTCAAATCACTGCAAAACTACTTTCTATGCAATAAACTTTCACATTCTGCTCTTATTTCGAAAGTTGAAAATTGGTCGAAAAATCGTCAAAAACCAAAGGTTAACCCCTTTACATTTTGGTCGAATTTTTCCACCTAAAATTTTCAACGTAATTTCGCTAAAAAACCACTCAAATCACTGCAAAACTACTTTCTATGCAATAAACTTTCACATTCTGCTCTTATTTCGAAAGTTGAAAATTGGTCGAAAAATCGTCAAAAACCAAAGGTTAACCCCTTTACATTTTGGTCGAATTTTTCCACCTAAAATTTTCAACGTAATTTCGCTCAAAAACCACTCAAATCAATGCAAAACTACTTTCTATGCAATAAACTTTCACATTCTGCTCTTATTTCGAAAGTTGAAAATTGGTCGAAAAATCGTCAAAAACCAAAGGTTAACCCCTTTACATTTTGGTCGAATTTTTCCACCTAAAATTTTCAACGTAATTTCGCTCAAAAACCACTCAAATCACTGCAAAACTACTTTCTATGCAATAAACTTTCACATTCTGCTCTTATTTCGAAAGTTGAAAATTGGTCGAAAAATCGTCAAAAACCAAAGGTTAACCCCTGTACATTTTGGTCGAATTTTTCCACCTAAAATTTTCAACGTAATTTCGCTCAAAAACCACTCAAATCACTGCAAAACTACTTTCTATGCAATAAACTTTCACATTCTGCTCTTATTTCGAAAGTTGAAAATTGGTCGAAAAATCGTCAAAAACCAAAGGTTAACCCCTTTACATTTTGGTCGAATTTTTCCACCTAAAATTTTCAGCGCAATTTCGCTAAAAAACCACTCAAATCAATGCAAAACTACTTTCTATGCAATAAACTTTCACATTCTGCTCTTATTTCGAAAGTTGAAAATTGGTCGAAAAATCGTCAAAAACCAAAGGTTAACCCCTTTACATTTTGGTCGAATTTTTCCACCTAAAATTTTCAACGTAATTTCGCTCAAAAACCACTCAAATCACTGCAAAACTACTTTCTATGCAATAAACTTTCACATTCTGCTCTTATTTCGAAAGTTGAAAATTGGTCGAAAAATCGTCAAAAACCAAAGGTTAACCCCTTTACATTTTGGTCGAATTTTTCCACCTAAAATTTTCAACGTAATTTCGCTCAAAAACCACTCAAATCACGGCAAAACTACTTTCTATGCAATAAACGTTCACATTCTGCTCTTATTTCGAAAGTTGAAAATTGGTCGAAAAATCGTCAAAAACCAAAGGTTAACCCCTTTACATTTTGGTCGAATTTTTCCACCTAAAATTTTCAACGTAATTTCGCTCAAAAACCACTCAAATCACTGCAAAACTACTTTCTATGCAATAAACTTTTACATTCTGCTCTTATTTCGAAAGCTGAAAATTGGTCAAAAAATCGTCAAAAACCAAAGGTTAACCCCTTTACATTTTGGTCGAATTTTTCCACCTAAAATTTTCAACGTAATTTCGCTCAAAAACCACTCAAATCACTGCAAAACTACTTTCTATGCAATAAACTTTCACATTCTGCTCTTATTTCGAAAGTTGAAAATTGGTCGAAAAATCGTCAAAAACCAAAGGTTAACCCCTTTACATTTTGGTCGAATTTTTCCACCTAAAATTTTCAACGTAATTTCGCTCAAAAACCACTCAAATCAATGCAAAACTACTTTCTATGCAATAAACTTTCACATTCTGCTCTTATTTCGAAAGTTGAAAATTGGTCGAAAAATCGTCAAAACCCAAAGGTTAACCCCTTTACATTTTGGTCGAATTTTTCCACCTAAAATTTTCAACGTAATTTCGCTCAAAAACCACTCAAATCACTGCAAAACTACTTTCTATGCAATAAACTTTCACATTCTGCTCTTATTTCGAAAGTTGAAAATTGGTCGAAAAATCGTCAAAAACCAAAGGTTAACCCCTTTACATTTTGGTCGAATTTTTCCACCTAAAATTTTCAACGTAATTTCGCTCAAAAACCACTCAAATCACTGCAAAACTACTTTCTATGCAATAAACTTTCACATTCTGCTCTTATTTCGAAAGTTGAAAATTGGTCGAAAAATCGTCAAAAACCAAAGGTTAACCCCTTTACATTTTGGTCGAATTTTTCCACCTAAAATTTTCAACGTAATTTCGCTCAAAAACCACTCAAATCACTGCAAAACTACTTTCTACGCAATAAACTTTCACATTCTGCTCTTATTTCGAAAGTTGAAAATTGGTCGAAAAATCGTCAAAACCCAAAGGTTAACCCCTTTACATTTTGGTCGAATTTTTCCACCAAAAATTTTCAACGTAATTTCGCTCAAAAACCACTCAAATCAATGCAAAACTACTTTCTATGCAATAAACTTTCACATTCTGCTCTTATTTCGAAAGTCGAAAATTGGTCGAAAAATCGTCAAAACCGAAATGGTTAACCCCTTTACATTTTGGTCGAATTTTTCCACCTAAAATTTTCAACGTAATTTCGCTCAAAAACCACTCAAATCACTGCAAAACTACTTTCTATGCAATAAACTTTCACATTTTGCTCGTATTTCAAAAGTTGAAAATTGGTCGAAAAATCGTCAAAAACCAAAGGTTAACCCCTTTACATTTTGGTCGAATTTTTCCACCTAAAATTTTCAACGTAATTTCGCTCAAAAACCACTCAAATCACTGCAAAACTACTTTCTATGCAATAAACTTTCACATTCTGCTCTTATTTCGAAAGTTGAAAATTGGTCGAAAAATCGTCAAAAACCAAAGGTTAACCCCTTTACATTTTGGTCGAATTTTTCCACCTAAAATTTTCAACGTAATTTCGCTCAAAAACCACTCAAATCAATGCAAAACTACTTTCTATGCAATAAACTTTCACATTCTGCTCTTATTTCGAAAGTTGAAAATTGGTCGAAAAATCGTCAAAAACCAAAGGTTAACCCCTTTACATTTTGGTCGAATTTTTCCACCTAAAATTTTCAACGTAATTTCGCTCAAAAACCACTCAAATCACTGCAAAACTACTTTCTATGCAATAAACTTTCACATTCTGCTCTTATTTCGAAAGTTGAAAATTGGTCGAAAAATCGTCAAAAACCAAAGGTTAACCCCTTTACATTTTGGTCGAATTTTTCCACCTAAAATTTTCAACGTAATTTCGCTCAAAAACCACTCAAATCACTGCAAAACTACTTTCTATGCAATAAACTTTCACATTCTGCTCTTATTTCGAAAGCTGAAAATTGGTCAAAAAATCGTCAAAAACCAAAGGTTAACCCCTTTACATTTTGGTCGAATTTTTCCACCTAAAATTTTCAACGTAATTTCGCTCAAAAACCACTCAAATCACTGCAAAACTACTTTCTATGCAATAAACTTTCACATTCTGCTCTTATTTCGAAAGTTGAAAATTGGTCGAAAAATCGTCAAAAACCAAAGGTTAACCCCTTTACATTTTGGTCGAATTTTTCCACCTAAAATTTTCAACGTAATTTCGCTCAAAAACCACTCAAATCAATGCAAAACTACTTTCTATGCAATAAACTTTCACATTCTGCTCTTATTTCGAAAGTTGAAAATTGGTCGAAAAATCGTCAAAACCCAAAGGTTAACCCCTTTACATTTTGGTCGAATTTTTCCACCTAAAATTTTCAACGTAATTTCGCTCAAAAACCACTCAAATCACTGCAAAACTACTTTCTATGCAATAAACTTTCACATTCTGCTCTTATTTCGAAAGTTGAAAATTGGTCGAAAAATCGTCAAAAACCAAAGGTTAACCCCTTTACATTTTGGTCGAATTTTTCCACCTAAAATTTTCAACGTAATTTCGCTCAAAAACCACTCAAATCACTGCAAAACTACTTTCTATGCAATAAACTTTCACATTCTGCTCTTATTTCGAAAGTTGAAAATTGGTCGAAAAATCGTCAAAAACCAAAGGTTAACCCCTTTACATTTTGGTCGAATTTTTCCACCTAAAATTTTCAACGTAATTTCGCTCAAAAACCACTCAAATCACTGCAAAACTACTTTCTACGCAATAAACTTTCACATTCTGCTCTTATTTCGAAAGTTGAAAATTGGTCGAAAAATCGTCAAAACCCAAAGGTTAACCCCTTTACATTTTGGTCGAATTTTTCCACCAAAAATTTTCAACGTAATTTCGCTCAAAAACCACTCAAATCAATGCAAAACTACTTTCTATGCAATAAACTTTCACATTCTGCTCTTATTTCGAAAGTCGAAAATTGGTCGAAAAATCGTCAAAACCGAAATGGTTAACCCCTTTACATTTTGGTCGAATTTTTCCACCTAAAATTTTCAACGTAATTTCGCTCAAAAACCACTCAAATCACTGCAAAACTACTTTCTATGCAATAAACTTTCACATTTTGCTCGTATTTCAAAAGTTGAAAATTGGTCGAAAAATCGTCAAAAACCAAAGGTTAACCCCTTTACATTTTGGTCGAATTTTTCCACCTAAAATTTTCAACGTAATTTCGCTCAAAAACCACTCAAATCACTGCAAAACTACTTTCTATGCAATAAACTTTCACATTCTGCTCTTATTTCGAAAGTTGAAAATTGGTCGAAAAATCGTCAAAAACCAAAGGTTAACCCCTTTACATTTTGGTCGAATTTTTCCACCTAAAATTTTCAACGTAATTTCGCTCAAAAACCACTCAAATCAATGCAAAACTACTTTCTATGCAATAAACTTTCACATTCTGCTCTTATTTCGAAAGCTGAAAATTGGTCGAAAAATCGTCAAAAACCAAAGGTTAACCCCTTTACATTTTGGTCGAATTTTTCCACCTAAAATTTTCAACGTAATTTCGCTCAAAAACCACTCAAATCACTGCAAAACTACTTTCTATGCAATAAACTTTCACATTCTGCTCTTATTTCGAAAGTTGAAAATTGGTCGAAAAATCGTCAAAAACCAAAGGTTAACCCCTTTACATTTTGGTCGAATTTTTCCACCTAAAATTTTCAGCGCAATTTCGCTAAAAAACCACTCAAATCAATGCAAAACTACTTTCTATGCAATAAACTTTCACATTCTGCTCTTATTTCGAAAGTTGAAAATTGGTCGAAAAATCGTCAAAAACCAAAGGTTAACCCCTTTACATTTTGGTCGAATTTTTCCACCTAAAATTTTCAACGTAATTTCGCTCAAAAACCACTCAAATCAATGCAAAACTACTTTCTATGCAATAAACTTTTACATTCTGCTCTTATTTCGAAAGCTGAAAATTGGTCGAAAAATCGTCAAAAACCAAAGGTTAACCCCTTTACATTTTGGTCGAATTTTTCCACCTAAAATTTTCAACGTAATTTCGCTCAAAAACCACTCAAATCACTGCAAAACTACTTTCTATGCAATAAACTTTCACATTCTGCTCTTATTTCGAAAGTTGAAAATTGGTCGAAAAATCGTCAAAAACCAAAGGTTAACCCCTTTACATTTTGGTCGAATTTTTCCACCTAAAATTTTCAGCGCAATTTCGCTAAAAAACCACTCAAATCAATGCAAAACTACTTTCTATGCAATAAACTTTCACATTCTGCTCTTATTTCGAAAGTTGAAAATTGGTCGAAAAATCGTCAAAAACCAAAGGTTAACCCCTTTACATTTTGGTCGAATTTTTCCACCAAAAATTTTCAACGTAATTTCGCTCAAAAACCACTCAAATCAATGCAAAACTACTTTCTATGCAATAAACTTTCACATTCTGCTCTTATTTCGAAAGTTGAAAATTGGTCGAAAAATCGTCAAAACCCAAAGGTTAACCCCTTTACATTTTGGTCGAATTTTTCCACCTAAAATTTTCAACGTAATTTCGCTCAAAAACCACTCAAATCACTGCAAAACTACTTTCTATGCAATAAACTTTCACATTCTGCTCTTATTTCGAAAGTTGAAAATTGGTCGAAAAATCGTCAAAAACCAAAGGTTAACCCCTTTACATTTTGGTCGAATTTTTCCACCTAAAATTTTCAACGTAATTTCGCTCAAAAACCACTCAAATCACTGCAAAACTACTTTCTATGCAATAAACTTTCACATTCTGCTCTTATTTCGAAAGTTGAAAATTGTTCGAAAAATCGTCAAAAACCAAAGGTTAACCCCTTTACATTTTGGTCGAATTTTTCCACCTAAAATTTTCAGCGCAATTTCGCTAAAAAACCACTCAAATCAATGCAAAACTACTTTCTATGCAATAAACTTTCACATTCTGCTCTTATTTCGAAAGTTGAAAATTGGTCGAAAAATCGTCAAAAACCAAAGGTTAACCCCTTTACATTTTGGTCGAATTTTTCCACCAAAAATTTTCAACGTAATTTCGCTCAAAAACCACTCAAATCAATGCAAAACTACTTTCTATGCAATAAACTTTCACATTCTGCTCTTATTTCGAAAGTTGAAAATTGGTCGAAAAATCGTCAAAACCCAAAGGTTAACCCCTTTACATTTTGGTCGAATTTTTCCACCTAAAATTTTCAACGTAATTTCGCTCAAAAACCACTCAAATCACTGCAAAACTACTTTCTATGCAATAAACTTTCACATTTTGCTCGTATTTCAAAAGTTGAAAATTGGTCGAAAAATCGTCAAAAACCAAAGGTTAACCCCTTTACATTTTGGTCGAATTTTTCCACCTAAAATTTTCAGCGCAATTTCGCTAAAAAACCACTCAAATCAATGCAAAACTACTTTCTATGCAATAAACTTTCACATTCTGCTCTTATTTCGAAAGTTGAAAATTGGTCGAAAAATCGTCAAAAACCAAAGGTTAACCCCTTTACATTTTGGTCGAATTTTTCCACCTAAAATTTTCAACGTAATTTCGCTCAAAAACCACTCAAATCACTGCAAAACTACTTTCTATGCAATAAACTTTTACATTCTGCTCTTATTTCGAAAGCTGAAAATTGGTCAAAAAATCGTCAAAAACCAAAGGTTAACCCCTTTACATTTTGGTCGAATTTTCCACCTAAAATTTTCAACGTAATTTCGCTCAAAAACCACTCAAATCACTGCAAAACTACTTTCTATGCAATAAACTTTCACATTCTGCTCTTATTTCGAAAGTTGAAAATTGGTCGAAAAATCGTCAAAAACCAAAGGTTAACCCCTTTACATTTTGGTCGAATTTTTCCACCTAAAATTTTCAGCGCAATTTCGCTAAAAAACCACTCAAATCAATGCAAAACTACTTTCTATGCAATAAACTTTCACATTCTGCTCTTATTTCGAAAGTTGAAAATTGGTCGAAAAATCGTCAAAACCCAAAGGTTAACCCCTTTACATTTTGGTCGAATTTTTCCACCTAAAATTTTCAACGTAATTTCGCTCAAAAACCACTCAAATCAATGCAAAACTACTTTCTATGCAATAAACTTTCACATTCTGCTCTTATTTCGAAAGTTGAAAATTGGTCGAAAAATCGTCAAAACCCAAAGGTTAACCCCTTTACATTTTGGTCGAATTTTTCCACCTAAAATTTTCAACGTAATTTCGCTCAAAAACCACTCAAATCACTGCAAAACTACTTTCTATGCAATAAACTTTCACATTTTGCTCGTATTTCAAAAGTTGAAAATTGGTCGAAAAATCGTCAAAAACCAAAGGTTAACCCCTTTACATTTTGGTCGAATTTTTCCACCTAAAATTTTCAACGTAATTTCGCTCAAAAACCACTCAAATCACTGCAAAACTACTTTCTATGCAATAAACTTTCACATTCTGCTCTTATTTCGAAAGTTGAAAATTGGTCGAAAAATCGTCAAAAACCAAAGGTTAACCCCTTTACATTTTGGTCGAATTTTTCCACCTAAAATTTTCAACGTAATTTCGCTCAAAAACCACTCAAATCAATGCAAAACTACTTTCTATGCAATAAACTTTCACATTCTGCTCTTATTTCGAAAGTTGAAAATTGGTCGAAAAATCGTCAAAAACCAAAGGTTAACCCCTTTACATTTTGGTCGAATTTTTCCACCTAAAATTTTCAACGTAATTTCGCTCAAAAACCACTCAAATCACTGCAAAACTACTTTCTATGCAATAAACTCACATTCTGCTCTTATTTCGAAAGTTGAAAATTGGTCGAAAAATCGTCAAAAACCAAAGGTTAACCCCTTTACATTTTGGTCGAATATTTCCACCTAAAATTTTCAGCGCAATTTCGCTAAAAAACCACTCAAATCAATGCAAAACTACTTTCTATGCAATAAACTTTCACATTCTGCTCTTATTTCGAAAGTTGAAAATTGGTCGAAAAATCGTCAAAACCCAAAGGTTAACCCCTTTACATTTTGGTCGAATTTTTCCACCTAAAATTTTCAGCGCAATTTCGCTAAAAAACCACTCAAATCAATGCAAAACTACTTTCTATGCAATAAACTTTCACATTCTGCTCTTATTTCGAAAGTTGAAAATTGGTCGAAAAATCGTCAAAAACCAAAGGTTAACCTCTTTACATTTTGGTCGAATTTTTCCACCTAAAATTTTCAGCGCAATTTCGCTCAAAAACCACTCAAATCAATGCAAAACTACTTTCTATACAATAAACTTTCACATTCTGCTCTTATTTCGAAAGTTGAAAATTGGTCGAAAAATCGTCAAAAACCAAAGGTTAACCCCTTTACATTTTGGTCGAATTTTTCCACCAAAAATTTTCAACGTAATTTCGCTCAAAAACCACTCAAATCAATGCAAAACTACTTTCTATGCAATAAACTTTCACATTCTGCTCTTATTTCGAAAGTTGAAAATTGGTCGAAAAATCGTCAAAAACCAAAGGTTAACCCCTTTACATTTTGGTCGAATTTTTCCACCTAAAATTTTCAACGTAATTTCGCTCAAAAACCACTCAAATCACTGCAAAACTACTTTCTATGCAATAAACTTTCACATTTTGCTCGTATTTCAAAAGTTGAAAATTGGTCGAAAAATCGTCAAAAACCAAAGGTTAACCCCTTTACATTTTGGTCGAATTTTTCCACCTAAAATTTTCAACGTAATTTCGCTCAAAAACCACTCAAATCAATGCAAAACTACTTTCTATGCAATAAACTTTCACATTCTGCTCTTATTTCGAAAGTTGAAAATTGGTCGAAAAATTGTCTAAAACCAAAGGTTAACCCCTTTACATTTTGGTCGAATTTTTCCACCTAAAATTTTCAACGTAATTTCGCTCAAAAACCACTCAAATCAATGCAAAACTACTTTCTATGCAATAAACTTTCACATTCTGCTCGTATTTCAAAAGTTGACATTTGGTCGAAAAATCGTCAAAAACCAAAGGTTAACCCCTTTACATTTTGGTCGAATTTTTCCACCTAAAATTTTCAGCGCAATTTCGCTAAAAAACCACTCAAATCACGGCAAAACTACTTTCTATGCAATAAACGTTCACATTCTGCTCTTATTTCGAAAGTTGAAAATTGGTCGAAAAATCGTCAAAAACCAAAGGTTAACCCCTTTACATTTTGGTCGAATTTTTCCACCTAAAATTTTCAACGTAATTTCGCTCAAAAACCACTCAAATCACTGCAAAACTACTTTCTATGCAATAAACTTTCACATTCTGCTCTTATTTCGAAAGTTGAAAATTGGTCGAAAAATCGTCAAAAACCAAAGGTTAACCCCTTTACATTTTGGTCGAATTTTTCCACCTAAAATTTTCAGCGCAATTTCGCTAAAAAACCACTCAAATCAATGCAAAACTACTTTCTATGCAATAAACTTTCACATTCTGCTCTTATTTCGAAAGTTGAAAATTGGTCGAAAAATCGTCAAAAACCAAAGGTTAACCCCTTTACATTTTGGTCGAATTTTTCCACCTAAAATTTTCAACGTAATTTCGCTCAAAAACCACTCAAATCACTGCAAAACTACTTTCTATGCAATAAACTTTCACATTCTGCTCTTATTTCGAAAGTTGAAAATTGGTCGAAAAATCGTCAAAAACCAAAGGTTAACCCCTTTACATTTTGGTCGAATTTTTCCACCTAAAATTTTCAACGTAATTTCGCTCAAAAACCACTCAAATCACGGCAAAACTACTTTCTATGCAATAAACGTTCACATTCTGCTCTTATTTCGAAAGTTGAAAATTGGTCGAAAAATCGTCAAAAACCAAAGGTTAACCCCTTTACATTTTGGTCGAATTTTTCCACCTAAAATTTTCAACGTAATTTCGCTCAAAAACCACTCAAATCACTGCAAAACTACTTTCTATGCAATAAACTTTCACATTCTGCTCTTATTTCGAAAGTTGAAAATTGGTCGAAAAATCGTCAAAAACCAAAGGTTAACCCCTTTACATTTTGGTCGAATTTTTCCACCTAAAATTTTCAACGTAATTTCGCTCAAAAACCACTCAAATCACTGCAAAACTACTTTCTATGCAATAAACTTTCACATTCTGCTCTTATTTCGAAAGTTGAAAATTGGTCGAAAAATCGTCAAAAACCAAAGGTTAACCCCTTTACATTTTGGTCGAATTTTTCCACCTAAAATTTTCAACGTAATTTCGCTCAAAAACCACTCAAATCAATGCAAAACTACTTTCTATGCAATAAACTTTCACATTCTGCTCTTATTTCGAAAGTTGAAAATTGGTCGAAAAATCGTCAAAACCCAAAGGTTAACCCCTTTACATTTTGGTCGAATTTTTCCACCTAAAATTTTCAACGTAATTTCGCTCAAAAACCACTCAAATCACTGCAAAACTACTTTCTATGCAATAAACTTTCACATTCTGCTCTTATTTCGAAAGTTGAAAATTGGTCGAAAAATCGTCAAAACCCAAAGGTTAACCCCTTTACATTTTGGTCGAATTTTTCCACCTAAAATTTTCAACGTAATTTCGCTCAAAAACCACTCAAATCACTGCAAAACTACTTTCTATGCAATAAACTTTCACATTCTGCTCTTATTTCGAAAGTTGAAAATTGGTCGAAAAATCGTCAAAAACCAAAGGTTAACCCCTTTACATTTTGGTCGAATTTTTCCACCTAAAATTTTCAACGTAATTTCGCTCAAAAACCACTCAAATCACTGCAAAACTACTTTCTACGCAATAAACTTTCACATTCTGCTCTTATTTCGAAAGTTGAAAATTGGTCGAAAAATCGTCAAAACCCAAAGGTTAACCCCTTTACATTTTGGTCGAATTTTTCCACCAAAAATTTTCAACGTAATTTCGCTCAAAAACCACTCAAATCAATGCAAAACTACTTTCTATGCAATAAACTTTCACATTCTGCTCTTATTTCGAAAGTCGAAAATTGGTCGAAAAATCGTCAAAACCGAAATGGTTAACCCCTTTACATTTTGGTCGAATTTTTCCACCTAAAATTTTCAACGTAATTTCGCTCAAAAACCACTCAAATCAATGCAAAACTACTTTCTATGCAATAAACTTTCACATTTTGCTCGTATTTCAAAAGTTGAAAATTGGTCGAAAAATCGTCAAAAACCAAAGGTTAACCCCTTTACATTTTGGTCGAATTTTTCCACCTAAAATTTTCAACGTAATTTCGCTCAAAAACCACTCAAATCACTGCAAAACTACTTTCTATGCAATAAACTTTCACATTCTGCTCTTATTTCGAAAGTTGAAAATTGGTCGAAAAATCGTCAAAAACCAAAGGTTAACCCCTTTACATTTTGGTCGAATTTTTCCACCTAAAATTTTCAACGTAATTTCGCTCAAAAACCACTCAAATCAATGCAAAACTACTTTCTATGCAATAAACTTTCACATTCTGCTCTTATTTCGAAAGCTGAAAATTGGTCGAAAAATCGTCAAAAACCAAAGGTTAACCCCTTTACATTTTGGTCGAATTTTTCCACCTAAAATTTTCAACGTAATTTCGCTCAAAAACCACTCAAATCACTGCAAAACTACTTTCTATGCAATAAACTTTCACATTCTGCTCTTATTTCGAAAGTTGAAAATTGGTCGAAAAATCGTCAAAAACCAAAGGTTAACCCCTTTACATTTTGGTCGAATTTTTCCACCTAAAATTTTCAGCGCAATTTCGCTAAAAAACCACTCAAATCAATGCAAAACTACTTTCTATGCAATAAACTTTCACATTCTGCTCTTATTTCGAAAGTTGAAAATTGGTCGAAAAATCGTCAAAAACCAAAGGTTAACCCCTTTACATTTTGGTCGAATTTTTCCACCAAAAATTTTCAACGTAATTTCGCTCAAAAACCACTCAAATCAATGCAAAACTACTTTCTATGCAATAAACTTTCACATTCTGCTCTTATTTCGAAAGTTGAAAATTGGTCGAAAAATCGTCAAAACCCAAAGGTTAACCCCTTTACATTTTGGTCGAATTTTTCCACCTAAAATTTTCAACGTAATTTCGCTCAAAAACCACTCAAATCACTGCAAAACTACTTTCTATGCAATAAACTTTCACATTCTGCTCTTATTTCGAAAGTTGAAAATTGGTCGAAAAATCGTCAAAAACCAAAGGTTAACCCCTTTACATTTTGGTCGAATTTTTCCACCTAAAATTTTCAACGTAATTTCGCTCAAAAACCACTCAAATCACTGCAAAACTACTTTCTATGCAATAAACTTTCACATTCTGCTCTTATTTCGAAAGTTGAAAATTGTTCGAAAAATCGTCAAAAACCAAAGGTTAACCCCTTTACATTTTGGTCGAATTTTTCCACCTAAAATTTTCAGCGCAATTTCGCTAAAAAACCACTCAAATCAATGCAAAACTACTTTCTATGCAATAAACTTTCACATTCTGCTCTTATTTCGAAAGTTGAAAATTGGTCGAAAAATCGTCAAAAACCAAAGGTTAACCCCTTTACATTTTGGTCGAATTTTTCCACCAAAAATTTTCAACGTAATTTCGCTCAAAAACCACTCAAATCAATGCAAAACTACTTTCTATGCAATAAACTTTCACATTCTGCTCTTATTTCGAAAGTTGAAAATTGGTCGAAAAATCGTCAAAACCCAAAGGTTAACCCCTTTACATTTTGGTCGAATTTTTCCACCTAAAATTTTCAACGTAATTTCGCTCAAAAACCACTCAAATCACTGCAAAACTACTTTCTATGCAATAAACTTTCACATTTTGCTCGTATTTCAAAAGTTGAAAATTGGTCGAAAAATCGTCAAAAACCAAAGGTTAACCCCTTTACATTTTGGTCGAATTTTTCCACCTAAAATTTTCAGCGCAATTTCGCTAAAAAACCACTCAAATCAATGCAAAACTACTTTCTATGCAATAAACTTTCACATTCTGCTCTTATTTCGAAAGTTGAAAATTGGTCGAAAAATCGTCAAAAACCAAAGGTTAACCCCTTTACATTTTGGTCGAATTTTTCCACCTAAAATTTTCAACGTAATTTCGCTCAAAAACCACTCAAATCACTGCAAAACTACTTTCTATGCAATAAACTTTTACATTCTGCTCTTATTTCGAAAGCTGAAAATTGGTCAAAAAATCGTCAAAAACCAAAGGTTAACCCCTTTACATTTTGGTCGAATTTTCCACCTAAAATTTTCAACGTAATTTCGCTCAAAAACCACTCAAATCACTGCAAAACTACTTTCTATGCAATAAACTTTCACATTCTGCTCTTATTTCGAAAGTTGAAAATTGGTCGAAAAATCGTCAAAAACCAAAGGTTAACCCCTTTACATTTTGGTCGAATTTTTCCACCTAAAATTTTCAGCGCAATTTCGCTAAAAAACCACTCAAATCAATGCAAAACTACTTTCTATGCAATAAACTTTCACATTCTGCTCTTATTTCGAAAGTTGAAAATTGGTCGAAAAATCGTCAAAAACCAAAGGTTAACCCCTTTACATTTTGGTCGAATTTTTCCACCAAAAATTTTCAACGTAATTTCGCTCAAAAACCACTCAAATCAATGCAAAACTACTTTCTATGCAATAAACTTTCACATTCTGCTCTTATTTCGAAAGTTGAAAATTGGTCGAAAAATCGTCAAAACCCAAAGGTTAACCCCTTTACATTTTGGTCGAATTTTTCCACCTAAAATTTTCAACGTAATTTCGCTCAAAAACCACTCAAATCACTGCAAAACTACTTTCTATGCAATAAACTTTCACATTCTGCTCTTATTTCGAAAGTTGAAAATTGGTCGAAAAATCGTCAAAAACCAAAGGTTAACCCCTTTACATTTTGGTCGAATTTTTCCACCTAAAATTTTCAACGTAATTTCGCTCAAAAACCACTCAAATCACTGCAAAACTACTTTCTATGCAATAAACTTTCACATTCTGCTCTTATTTCGAAAGTTGAAAATTGGTCGAAAAATCGTCAAAAACCAAAGGTTAACCCCTTTACATTTTGGTCGAATTTTTCCACCTAAAATTTTCAACGTAATTTCGCTCAAAAACCACTCAAATCACTGCAAAACTACTTTCTATGCAATAAACTTTCACATTCTGCTCTTATTTCGAAAGTTGAAAATTGGTCGAAAAATCGTCAAAAACCAAAGGTTAACCCCTTTACATTTTGGTCGAATTTTTCCACCTAAAATTTTCAACGTAATTTCGCTCAAAAACCACTCAAATCAATGCAAAACTACTTTCTATGCAATAAACTTTCACATTCTGCTCTTATTTCGAAAGTTGAAAATTGGTCGAAAAATCGTCAAAAACCAAAGGTTAACCCCTTTACATTTTGGTCGAATTTTTCCACCTAAAATTTTCAACGTAATTTCGCTCAAAAACCACTCAAATCACTGCAAAACTACTTTCTATGCAATAAACTTTCACATTCTGCTCTTATTTCGAAAGTTGAAAATTGGTCGAAAAATCGTCAAAACCCAAAGGTTAACCCCTTTACATTTTGGTCGAATTTTTCCACCTAAAATTTTCAACGTAATTTCGCTAAAAAACCACTCAAATCAATGCAAAACTACTTTCTATGCAATAAACTTTCACATTCTGCTCTTATTTCGAAAGTTGAAAATTGTTCGAAAAATCGTCAAAAACCAAAGGTTAACCTCTTTACATTTTGGTCGAATTTTTCCACCTAAAATTTTCAGCGCAATTTCGCTCAAAAACCACTCAAATCAATGCAAAACTACTTTCTATGCAATAAACTTTCACATTCTGCTCTTATTTCGAAAGTTGAAAATTGGTCGAAAAATCGTCAAAAACCAAAGGTTAACCCCTTTACATTTTGGTCGAATTTTTCCACCTAAAATTTTCAACGTAATTTCGCTCAAAAACCACTCAAATCACTGCAAAACTACTTTCTATGCAATAAACTTTCACATTCTGCTCTTATTTCGAAAGTTGAAAATTGGTCGAAAAATCGTCAAAAACCAAAGGTTAACCCCTTTACATTTTGGTCGAATTTTTCCACCTAAAATTTTCAACGTAATTTCGCTCAAAAACCACTCAAATCACTGCAAAACTACTTTCTATGCAATAAACTTTCACATTCTGCTCTTATTTCGAAAGTTGAAAATTGGTCGAAAAATCGTCAAAAACCAAAGGTTAACCCCTTTACATTTTGGTCGAATTTTTCCACCTAAAATTTTCAACGTAATTTCGCTCAAAAACCACTCAAATCACTGCAAAACTACTTTCTATGCAATAAACTTTCACATTCTGCTCTTATTTCGAAAGTTGAAAATTGGTCGAAAAATCGTCAAAAACCAAAGGTTAACCCCTTTACATTTTGGTCGAATTTTTCCACCTAAAATTTTCAACGTAATTTCGCTCAAAAACCACTCAAATCACTGCAAAACTACTTTCTATGCAATAAACTTTCACATTCTGCTCTTATTTCGAAAGTTGAAAATTGGTCGAAAAATCGTCAAAAACCAAAGGTTAACCCCTTTACATTTTGGTCGAATTTTTCCACCTAAAATTTTCAACGTAATTTCGCTCAAAAACCACTCAAATCACTGCAAAACTACTTTCTATGCAATAAACTTTCACATTCTGCTCTTATTTCGAAAGTTGAAAATTGGTCGAAAAATCGTCAAAAACCAAAGGTTAACCCCTTTACATTTTGGTCGAATTTTTCCACCTAAAATTTTCAACGTAATTTCGCTCAAAAACCACTCAAATCACTGCAAAACTACTTTCTATGCAATAAACTTTCACATTCTGCTCTTATTTCGAAAGTTGAAAATTGGTCGAAAAATCGTCAAAAACCAAAGGTTAACCCCTTTACATTTTGGTCGAATTTTTCCACCTAAAATTTTCAACGTAATTTCGCTCAAAAACCACTCAAATCAATGCAAAACTACTTTCTATGCAATAAACTTTCACATTCTGCTCTTATTTCGAAAGTTGAAAATTGGTCGAAAAATCGTCAAAAACCAAAGGTTAACCCCTTTACATTTTGGTCGAATTTTTCCACCTAAAATTTTCAACGTAATTTCGCTCAAAAACCACTCAAATCACTGCAAAACTACTTTCTATGCAATAAACTTTCACATTCTGCTCTTATTTCGAAAGTTGAAAATTGGTCGAAAAATCGTCAAAAACCAAAGGTTAACCCCTTTACATTTTGGTCGAATTTTTCCACCTAAAATTTTCAGCGCAATTTCGCTAAAAAACCACTCAAATCAATGCAAAACTACTTTCTATGCAATAAACTTTCACATTCTGCTCTTATTTCGAAAGTTGAAAATTGGTCGAAAAATCGTCAAAAACCAAAGGTTAACCCCTTTACATTTTGGTCGAATTTTTCCACCTAAAATTTTCAACGTAATTTCGCTCAAAAACCACTCAAATCACTGCAAAACTACTTTCTATGCAATAAACTTTCACATTCTGCTCTTATTTCGAAAGTTGAAAATTGGTCGAAAAATCGTCAAAAACCAAAGGTTAACCCCTTTACATTTTGGTCGAATTTTTCCACCTAAAATTTTCAGCGCAATTTCGCTAAAAAACCACTCAAATCAATGCAAAACTACTTTCTATGCAATAAACTTTCACATTCTGCTCTTATTTCGAAAGTTGAAAATTGGTCGAAAAATCGTCAAAAACCAAAGGTTAACCCCTTTACATTTTGGTCGAATTTTTCCACCTAAAATTTTCAGCGCAATTTCGCTCAAAAACCACTCAAATCAATGCAAAACTACTTTCTATGCAATAAACTTTCACATTCTGCTCTTATTTCGAAAGTTGAAAATTGGTCGAAAAATCGTCAAAAACCAAAGGTTAACCCCTTTACATTTTGGTCGAATTTTTCCACCTAAAATTTTCAACGTAATTTCGCTCAAAAACCACTCAAATCACTGCAAAACTACTTTCTATGCAATAAACTTTCACATTCTGCTCTTATTTCGAAAGTTGAAAATTGGTCGAAAAATCGTCAAAAACCAAAGGTTAACCCCTTTACATTTTGGTCGAATTTTTCCACCTAAAATTTTCAACGTAATTTCGCTAAAAAACCACTCAAATCAATGCAAAACTACTTTCTATGCAATAAACTTTCACATTCTGCTCTTATTTCGAAAGTTGAAAATTGGTCGAAAAATCGTCAAAAACCAAAGGTTAACCCCTTTACATTTTGGTCGAATTTTTCCACCTAAAATTTTCAACGTAATTTCGCTCAAAAACCACTCAAATCACTGCAAAACTACTTTCTATGCAATAAACTTTCACATTCTGCTCTTATTTCGAAAGTTGAAAATTGGTCGAAAAATCGTCAAAAACCAAAGGTTAACCCCTTTACATTTTGGTCGAATTTTTCCACCTAAAATTTTCAACGTAATTTCGCTCAAAAACCACTCAAATCAATGCAAAACTACTTTCTATGCAATAAACTTTCACATTCTGCTCTTATTTCGAAAGTTGAAAATTGGTCGAAAAATCGTCAAAACCCAAAGGTTAACCCCTTTACATTTTGGTCGAATTTTTCCACCTAAAATTTTCAGCGCAATTTCGCTAAAAAACCACTCAAATCACTGCAAAACTACTTTCTATGCAATAAACTTTCACATTCTGCTCTTATTTCGAAAGTTGAAAATTGGTCGAAAAATCGTCAAAAACCAAAGGTTAACCCCTTTACATTTTGGTCGAATTTTTCCACCTAAAATTTTCAACGTAATTTCGCTCAAAAACCACTCAAATCACTGCAAAACTACTTTCTATGCAATAAACTTTCACATTCTGCTCTTATTTCGAAAGTTGAAAATTGGTCGAAAAATCGTCAAAAACCAAAGGTTAACCCCTTTACATTTTGGTCGAATTTTTCCACCTAAAATTTTCAACGTAATTTCGCTCAAAAACCACTCAAATCACTGCAAAACTACTTTCTATGCAATAAACTTTCACATTCTGCTCTTATTTCGAAAGTTGAAAATTGTTCGAAAAATCGTCAAAAACCAAAGGTTAACCCCTTTACATTTTGGTCGAATTTTTCCACCTAAAATTTTCAGCGCAATTTCGCTAAAAAACCACTCAAATCAATGCAAAACTACTTTCTATGCAATAAACTTTCACATTCTGCTCTTATTTCGAAAGTTGAAAATTGGTCGAAAAATCGTCAAAAACCAAAGGTTAACCCCTTTACATTTTGGTCGAATTTTTCCACCAAAAATTTTCAACGTAATTTCGCTCAAAAACCACTCAAATCAATGCAAAACTACTTTCTATGCAATAAACTTTCACATTCTGCTCTTATTTCGAAAGTTGAAAATTGGTCGAAAAATCGTCAAAACCCAAAGGTTAACCCCTTTACATTTTGGTCGAATTTTTCCACCTAAAATTTTCAACGTAATTTCGCTCAAAAACCACTCAAATCACTGCAAAACTACTTTCTATGCAATAAACTTTCACATTTTGCTCGTATTTCAAAAGTTGAAAATTGGTCGAAAAATCGTCAAAAACCAAAGGTTAACCCCTTTACATTTTGGTCGAATTTTTCCACCTAAAATTTTCAGCGCAATTTCGCTAAAAAACCACTCAAATCAATGCAAAACTACTTTCTATGCAATAAACTTTCACATTCTGCTCTTATTTCGAAAGTTGAAAATTGGTCGAAAAATCGTCAAAAACCAAAGGTTAACCCCTTTACATTTTGGTCGAATTTTTCCACCTAAAATTTTCAACGTAATTTCGCTCAAAAACCACTCAAATCAATGCAAAACTACTTTCTATGCAATAAACTTTCACATTCTGCTCTTATTTCGAAAGTTGAAAATTGGTCGAAAAATCGTCAAAAACCAAAGGTTAACCCCTTTACATTTTGGTCGAATTTTTCCACCTAAAATTTTCAACGTAATTTCGCTCAAAAACCACTCAAATCACTGCAAAACTACTTTCTATGCAATAAACTTTCACATTCTGCTCTTATTTCGAAAGTTGAAAATTGGTCGAAAAATCGTCAAAAACCAAAGGTTAACCCCTTTACATTTTGGTCGAATTTTTCCACCTAAAATTTTCAGCGCAATTTCGCTAAAAAACCACTCAAATCAATGCAAAACTACTTTCTATGCAATAAACTTTCACATTCTGCTCTTATTTCGAAAGTTGAAAATTGGTCGAAAAATCGTCAAAAACCAAAGGTTAACCCCTTTACATTTTGGTCGAATTTTTCCACCAAAAATTTTCAACGTAATTTCGCTCAAAAACCACTCAAATCAATGCAAAACTACTTTCTATGCAATAAACTTTCACATTCTGCTCTTATTTCGAAAGTTGAAAATTGGTCGAAAAATCGTCAAAACCCAAAGGTTAACCCCTTTACATTTTGGTCGAATTTTTCCACCTAAAATTTTCAACGTAATTTCGCTCAAAAACCACTCAAATCACTGCAAAACTACTTTCTATGCAATAAACTTTCACATTCTGCTCTTATTTCGAAAGTTGAAAATTGGTCGAAAAATCGTCAAAACCCAAAGGTTAACCCCTTTACATTTTGGTCGAATTTTTCCACCTAAAATTTTCAACGTAATTTCGCTCAAAAACCACTCAAATCACTGCAAAACTACTTTCTATGCAATAAACTTTCACATTCTGCTCTTATTTCGAAAGTTGAAAATTGGTCGAAAAATCGTCAAAAACCAAAGGTTAACCCCTTTACATTTTGGTCGAATTTTTCCACCTAAAATTTTCAACGTAATTTCGCTCAAAAACCACTCAAATCACTGCAAAACTACTTTCTATGCAATAAACTTTCACATTCTGCTCTTATTTCGAAAGTTGAAAATTGGTCGAAAAATCGTCAAAAACCAAAGGTTAACCCCTTTACATTTTGGTCGAATTTTTCCACCTAAAATTTTCAACGTAATTTCGCTCAAAAACCACTCAAATCACTGCAAAACTACTTTCTATGCAATAAACTTTCACATTCTGCTCTTATTTCGAAAGTTGAAAATTGGTCGAAAAATCGTCAAAAACCAAAGGTTAACCCCTTTACATTTTGGTCGAATTTTTCCACCTAAAATTTTCAACGTAATTTCGCTCAAAAACCACTCAAATCACTGCAAAACTACTTTCTATGCAATAAACTTTCACATTCTGCTCTTATTTCGAAAGTTGAAAATTGGTCGAAAAATCGTCAAAACCCAAAGGTTAACCCCTTTACATTTTGGTCGAATTTTTCCACCTAAAATTTTCAGCGTAATTTCGCTAAAAAACCACTCAAATCAATGCAAAACTACTTTCTATGCAATAAACTTTCACATTCTGCTCTTATTTCGAAAGTTGAAAATTGTTCGAAAAATCGTCAAAAACCAAAGGTTAACCTCTTTACATTTTGGTCGAATTTTTCCACCTAAAATTTTCAGCGCAATTTCGCTCAAAAACCACTCAAATCAATGCAAAACTACTTTCTATGCAATAAACTTTCACATTCTGCTCTTATTTCGAAAGTTGAAAATTGGTCGAAAAATCGTCAAAAACCAAAGGTTAACCCCTTTACATTTTGGTCGAATTTTTCCACCAAAAATTTTCAACGTAATTTCGCTCAAAAACCACTCAAATCACTGCAAAACTACTTTCTATGCAATAAACTTTCACATTCTGCTCTTATTTCGAAAGTTGAAAATTGGTCGAAAAATCGTCAAAAACCAAAGGTTAACCCCTTTACATTTTGGTCGAATTTTTCCACCTAAAATTTTCAACGTAATTTCGCTCAAAAACCACTCAAATCACTGCAAAACTACTTTCTATGCAATAAACTTTCACATTCTGCTCTTATTTCGAAAGTTGAAAATTGGTCGAAAAATCGTCAAAAACCAAAGGTTAACCCCTTTACATTTTGGTCGAATTTTTCCACCTAAAATTTTCAACGTAATTTCGCTCAAAAACCACTCAAATCACTGCAAAACTACTTTCTATGCAATAAACTTTCACATTCTGCTCTTATTTCGAAAGTTGAAAATTGGTCGAAAAATCGTCAAAAACCAAAGGTTAACCCCTTTACATTTTGGTCGAATTTTTCCACCTAAAATTTTCAACGTAATTTCGCTCAAAAACCACTCAAATCACTGCAAAACTACTTTCTATGCAATAAACTTTCACATTCTGCTCTTATTTCGAAAGTTGAAAATTGGTCGAAAAATCGTCAAAAACCAAAGGTTAACCCCTTTACATTTTGGTCGAATTTTTCCACCTAAAATTTTCAGCGTAATTTCGCTAAAAAACCACTCAAATCAATGCAAAACTACTTTCTATGCAATAAACTTTCACATTCTGCTCTTATTTCGAAAGTTGAAAATTGTTCGAAAAATCGTCAAAAACCAAAGGTTAACCTCTTTACATTTTGGTCGAATTTTTCCACCTAAAATTTTCAGCGCAATTTCGCTCAAAAACCACTCAAATCAATGCAAAACTACTTTCTATGCAATAAACTTTCACATTCTGCTCTTATTTCGAAAGTTGAAAATTGGTCGAAAAATCGTCAAAAACCAAAGGTTAACCCCTTTACATTTTGGTCGAATTTTTCCACCAAAAATTTTCAACGTAATTTCGCTCAAAAACCACTCAAATCACTGCAAAACTACTTTCTATGCAATAAACTTTCACATTCTGCTCTTATTTCGAAAGTTGAAAATTGGTCGAAAAATCGTCAAAAACCAAAGGTTAACCCCTTTACATTTTGGTCGAATTTTTCCACCTAAAATTTTCAACGTAATTTCGCTCAAAAACCACTCAAATCACTGCAAAACTACTTTCTATGCAATAAACTTTCACATTCTGCTCTTATTTCGAAAGTTGAAAATTGGTCGAAAAATCGTCAAAAACCAAAGGTTAACCCCTTTACATTTTGGTCGAATTTTTCCACCTAAAATTTTCAACGTAATTTCGCTCAAAAACCACTCAAATCACTGCAAAACTACTTTCTATGCAATAAACTTTCACATTCTGCTCTTATTTCGAAAGTTGAAAATTGGTCGAAAAATCGTCAAAAACCAAAGGTTAACCCCTTTACATTTTGGTCGAATTTTTCCACCTAAAATTTTCAACGTAATTTCGCTCAAAAACCACTCAAATCACTGCAAAACTACTTTCTATGCAATAAACTTTCACATTCTGCTCTTATTTCGAAAGTTGAAAATTGGTCGAAAAATCGTCAAAAACCAAAGGTTAACCCCTTTACATTTTGGTCGAATTTTTCCACCTAAAATTTTCAACGTAATTTCGCTCAAAAACCACTCAAATCACTGCAAAACTACTTTCTATGCAATAAACTTTCACATTCTGCTCTTATTTCGAAAGTTGAAAATTGGTCGAAAAATCGTCAAAAACCAAAGGTTAACCCCTTTACATTTTGGTCGAATTTTTCCACCTAAAATTTTCAACGTAATTTCGCTCAAAAACCACTCAAATCACTGCAAAACTACTTTCTATGCAATAAACTTTCACATTCTGCTCTTATTTCGAAAGTTGAAAATTGGTCGAAAAATCGTCAAAAACCAAAGGTTAACCCCTTTACATTTTGGTCGAATTTTTCCACCTAAAATTTTCAACGTAATTTCGCTCAAAAACCACTCAAATCAATGCAAAACTACTTTCTATGCAATAAACTTTCACATTCTGCTCTTATTTCGAAAGTTGAAAATTGGTCGAAAAATCGTCAAAAACCAAAGGTTAACCCCTTTACATTTTGGTCGAATTTTTCCACCTAAAATTTTCAACGTAATTTCGCTCAAAAACCACTCAAATCACTGCAAAACTACTTTCTATGCAATAAACTTTCACATTCTGCTCTTATTTCGAAAGTTGAAAATTGGTCGAAAAATCGTCAAAAACCAAAGGTTAACCCCTTTACATTTTGGTCGAATTTTTCCACCTAAAATTTTCAGCGCAATTTCGCTAAAAAACCACTCAAATCAATGCAAAACTACTTTCTATGCAATAAACTTTCACATTCTGCTCTTATTTCGAAAGTTGAAAATTGGTCGAAAAATCGTCAAAAACCAAAGGTTAACCCCTTTACATTTTGGTCGAATTTTTCCACCTAAAATTTTCAACGTAATTTCGCTCAAAAACCACTCAAATCACTGCAAAACTACTTTCTATGCAATAAACTTTCACATTCTGCTCTTATTTCGAAAGTTGAAAATTGGTCGAAAAATCGTCAAAAACCAAAGGTTAACCCCTTTACATTTTGGTCGAATTTTTCCACCTAAAATTTTCAGCGCAATTTCGCTAAAAAACCACTCAAATCAATGCAAAACTACTTTCTATGCAATAAACTTTCACATTCTGCTCTTATTTCGAAAGTTGAAAATTGGTCGAAAAATCGTCAAAACCCAAAGGTTAACCCCTTTACATTTTGGTCGAATTTTTCCACCTAAAATTTTCAGCGCAATTTCGCTAAAAAACCACTCAAATCACGGCAAAACTACTTTCTATGCAATAAACTTTCACATTCTGCTCTTATTTCGAAAGTTGAAAATTGGTCGAAAAATCGTCAAAAACCAAAGGTTAACCCCTTTACATTTTGGTCGAATTTTTCCACCTAAAATTTTCAACGTAATTTCGCTCAAAAACCACTCAAATCACTGCAAAACTACTTTCTATGCAATAAACTTTCACATTCTGCTCTTATTTCGAAAGTTGAAAATTGGTCGAAAAATCGTCAAAAACCAAAGGTTAACCCCTTTACATTTTGGTCGAATTTTTCCACCTAAAATTTTCAGCGCAATTTCGCTAAAAAACCACTCAAATCAATGCAAAACTACTTTCTATGCAATAAACTTTCACATTCTGCTCTTATTTCGAAAGTTGAAAATTGGTCGAAAAATCGTCAAAAACCAAAGGTTAACCCCTTTACATTTTGGTCGAATTTTTCCACCTAAAATTTTCAACGTAATTTCGCTCAAAAACCACTCAAATCACTGCAAAACTACTTTCTATGCAATAAACTTTCACATTCTGCTCTTATTTCGAAAGTTGAAAATTGGTCGAAAAATCGTCAAAAACCAAAGGTTAACCCCTTTACATTTTGGTCGAATTTTTCCACCTAAAATTTTCAGCGAAATTTCGCTAAAAAACCACTCAAATCAATGCAAAACTACTTTCTATGCAATAAACTTTCACATTCTGCTCTTATTTCGAAAGTTGAAAATTGGTCGAAAAATCGTCAAAACCCAAAGGTTAACCCCTTTACATTTTGGTCGAATTTTTCCACCTAAAATTTTCAGCGCAATTTCGCTAAAAAACCACTCAAATCACTGCAAAACTACTTTCTATGCAATAAACGTTCACATTCTGCTCTTATTTCGAAAGTTGAAAATTGGTCGAAAAATCGTCAAAAACCAAAGGTTAACCCCTTTACATTTTGGTCGAATTTTTCCACCTAAAATTTTCAACGTAATTTCGCTCAAAAACCACTCAAATCACTGCAAAACTACTTTCTATGCAATAAACTTTTACATTCTGCTCTTATTTCGAAAGCTGAAAATTGGTCAAAAAATCGTCAAAAACCAAAGGTTAACCCCTTTACATTTTGGTCGAATTTTTCCACCTAAAATTTTCAACGTAATTTCGCTCAAAAACCACTCAAATCACTGCAAAACTACTTTCTATGCAATAAACTTTCACATTCTGCTCTTATTTCGAAAGTTGAAAATTGGTCGAAAAATCGTCAAAAACCAAAGGTTAACCCCTTTACATTTTGGTCGAATTTTTCCACCTAAAATTTTCAGCGAAATTTCGCTAAAAAACCACTCAAATCAATGCAAAACTACTTTCTATGCAATAAACTTTCACATTCTGCTCTTATTTCGAAAGTTGAAAATTGGTCGAAAAATCGTCAAAACCCAAAGGTTAACCCCTTTACATTTTGGTCGAATTTTTCCACCTAAAATTTTCAGCGCAATTTCGCTAAAAAACCACTCAAATCACTGCAAAACTACTTTCTATGCAATAAACTTTCACATTCTGCTCTTATTTCGAAAGTTGAAAATTGGTCGAAAAATCGTCAAAAACCAAAGGTTAACCCCTTTACATTTTGGTCGAATTTTTCCACCTAAAATTTTCAACGTAATTTCGCTCAAAAACCACTCAAATCACTGCAAAACTACTTTCTATGCAATAAACTTTTACATTCTGCTCTTATTTCGAAAGCTGAAAATTGGTCAAAAAATCGTCAAAAACCAAAGGTTAACCCCTTTACATTTTGGTCGAATTTTTCCACCTAAAATTTTCAACGTAATTTCGCTCAAAAACCACTCAAATCACTGCAAAACTACTTTCTATGCAATAAACTTTCACATTCTGCTCTTATTTCGAAAGTTGAAAATTGGTCGAAAAATCGTCAAAAACCAAAGGTTAACCCCTTTACATTTTGGTCGAATTTTTCCACCTAAAATTTTCAGCGCAATTTCGCTAAAAAACCACTCAAATCAATGCAAAACTACTTTCTATGCAATAAACTTTCACATTCTGCTCTTATTTCGAAAGTTGAAAATTGGTCGAAAAATTGTCAAAAACCAAAGGTTAACCCCTTTACATTTTGGTCGAATTTTTCCACCAAAAATTTTCAACGTAATTTCGCTCAAAAACCACTCAAATCACTGCAAAACTACTTTCTATGCAATAAACTTTCACATTCTGCTCTTATTTCGAAAGTTGAAAATTGGTCGAAAAATCGTCAAAAACCAAAGGTTAACCCCTTTACATTTTGGTCGAATTTTTCCACCTAAAATTTTCAACGTAATTTCGCTCAAAAACCACTCAAATCACTGCAAAACTACTTTCTATGCAATAAACTTTCACATTCTGCTCTTATTTCGAAAGTTGAAAATTGGTCGAAAAATCGTCAAAACCCAAAGGTTAACCCCTTTACATTTTGGTCGAATTTTTCCACCTAAAATTTTCAACGTAATTTCGCTCAAAAACCACTCAAATCACTGCAAAACTACTTTCTATGCAATAAACTTTCACATTTTGCTCGTATTTCAAAAGTTGAAAATTGGTCGAAAAATCGTCAAAAACCAAAGGTTAACCCCTTTACATTTTGGTCGAATTTTTCCACCTAAAATTTTCAACGTAATTTCGCTCAAAAACCACTCAAATCACTGCAAAACTACTTTCTATGCAATAAACTTTCACATTCTGCTCTTATTTCGAAAGTTGAAAATTGGTCGAAAAATCGTCAAAAACCAAAGGTTAACCCCTTTACATTTTGGTCGAATTTTTCCACCTAAAATTTTCAACGTAATTTCGCTAAAAAACCACTCAAATCACTGCAAAACTACTTTCTATGCACTAAACTTTTACATTCTGCTCTTATTTCGAAAGCTGAAAATTGGTCAAAAAATCGTCAAAAACCAAAGGTTAACCCCTTTACATTTTGGTCGAATTTTTCCACCTAAAATTTTCAACGTAATTTCGCTCAAAAACCACTCAAATCACTGCAAAACTACTTTCTATGCAATAAACTTTCACATTCTGCTCTTATTTCGAAAGTTGAAAATTGGTCGAAAAATCGTCAAAAACCAAAGGTTAACCTCTTTACATTTTGGTCGAATTTTTCCACCTAAAATTTTCAGCACAATTTCGCTAAAAAACCACTCAAATCAATGCAAAACTACTTTCTATGCAATAAACTTTCACATTCTGCTCTTATTTCGAAAGTTGAAAATTGGTCGAAAAATCGTCAAAAACCAAAGGTTAACCCCTTTACATTTTGGTTGAATTTTTCCACCTAAAATTTTCAACGTAATTTCGCTCAAAAACCACTCAAATCAATGCAAAACTACTTTCTATGCAATAAACTTTCACATTCTGCTCTTATTTCGAAAGTTGAAAATTGGTCGAAAAATCGTCAAAAACCAAAGGTTAACCCCTTTACATTTTGGTCGAATTTTTCCACCTAAAATTTTCAACGTAATTTCGCTCAAAAACCACTCAAATCACTGCAAAACTACTTTCTATGCAATAAACTTTCACATTCTGCTCTTATTTCGAAAGTTGAAAATTGGTCGAAAAATCGTCAAAAACCAAAGGTTAACCCCTTTACATTTTGGTCGAATTTTTCCACCTAAAATTTTCAACGTAATTTCGCTCAAAAACCACTCAAATCACTGCAAAACTACTTTCTATGCAATAAACTTTCACATTCTGCTCTTATTTCGAAAGTTGAAAATTGGTCGAAAAATCGTCAAAACCCAAAGGTTAACCCCTTTACATTTTGGTCGAATTTTTCCACCTAAAATTTTCAACGTAATTTCGCTCAAAAACCACTCAAATCACTGCAAAACTACTTTCTATGCAATAAACTTTCACATTCTGCTCTTATTTCGAAAGTTGAAAATTGGTCGAAAAATCGTCAAAAACCAAAGGTTAACCCCTTTACATTTTGGTCGAATTTTTCCACCTAAAATTTTCAGCGCAATTTCGCTAAAAAACCACTCAAATCAATGCAAAACTACTTTCTATGCAATAAACTTTCACATTCTGCTCTTATTTCGAAAGTTGAAAATTGGTCGAAAAATCGTCAAAAACCAAAGGTTAACCCCTTTACATTTTGGTCGAATTTTTCCACCTAAAATTTTCAACGTAATTTCGCTCAAAAACCACTCAAATCACTGCAAAACTACTTTCTATGCAATAAACTTTCACATTCTGCTCTTATTTCGAAAGTTGAAAATTGGTCGAAAAAT
This sequence comes from Heliopora coerulea, assembly GCA_030142905.1. Taxonomy (NCBI): domain Eukaryota; kingdom Metazoa; phylum Cnidaria; class Anthozoa; order Scleralcyonacea; family Helioporidae; genus Heliopora; species Heliopora coerulea. The sequence goes on along the minus strand of JASJOG010000015.1, from coordinate 1,923,816 downwards.
CGTCAAAAACCAAAGGTTAACCCCTTTACATTTTGGTCGAATTTTTCCACCAAAAATTTTCAACGTAATTTCGCTCAAAAACCACTCAAATCACTGCAAAACTACTTTCTATGCAATAAACTTTCACATTCTGCTCTTATTTCGAAAGTTGAAAATTGGTCGAAAAATCGTCAAAAACCAAAGGTTAACCCCTTTACATTTTGGTCGAATTTTTCCACCTAAAATTTTCAACGTAATTTCGCTCAAAAACCACTCAAATCACTGCAAAACTACTTTCTATGCAATAAACTTTCACATTCTGCTCTTATTTCGAAAGTTGAAAATTGGTCGAAAAATCGTCAAAAACCAAAGGTTAACCCCTTTACATTTTGGTCGAATTTTTCCACCTAAAATTTTCAGCGCAATTTCGCTAAAAAACCACTCAAATCAATGCAAAACTACTTTCTATGCAATAAACTTTCACATTCTGCTCTTATTTCGAAAGTTGAAAATTGGTCGAAAAATCGTCAAAAACCAAAGGTTAACCCTTTTACATTTTGGTCGAATTTTTCCACCTAAAATTTTCAACGTAATTTCGCTCAAAAACCACTCAAATCACTGCAAAACTACTTTCTATGCAATAAACTTTCACATTCTGCTCTTATTTCGAAAGTTGAAAATTGGTCGAAAAATCGTCAAAAACCAAAGGTTAACCCCTTTACATTTTGGTCGAATTTTTCCACCTAAAATTTTCAGCGCAATTTCGCTAAAAAACCACTCAAATCAATGCAAAACTACTTTCTATGCAATAAACTTTCACATTCTGCTCTTATTTCGAAAGTTGAAAATTGGTCGAAAAATCGTCAAAAACCAAAGGTTAACCCCTTTACATTTTGGTCGAATTTTTCCACCTAAAATTTTCAACGTAATTTCGCTCAAAAACCACTCAAATCACTGCAAAACTACTTTCTATGCAATAAACTTTCACATTCTGCTCTTATTTCGAAAGTTGAAAATTGGTCGAAAAATCGTCAAAACCCAAAGGTTAACCCCTTTACATTTTGGTCGAATTTTTCCACCTAAAATTTTCAACGTAATTTCGCTCAAAAACCACTCAAATCACTGCAAAACTACTTTCTATGCAATAAACTTTCACATTCTGCTCTTATTTCGAAAGTTGAAAATTGGTCGAAAAATCGTCAAAAACCAAAGGTTAACCCCTTTACATTTTGGTCGAATTTTTCCACCTAAAATTTTCAACGTAATTTCGCTCAAAAACCACTCAAATCACTGCAAAACTACTTTCTATGCAATAAACTTTCACATTCTGCTCTTATTTCGAAAGTTGAAAATTGGTCGAAAAATCGTCAAAAACCAAAGGTTAACCCCTTTACATTTTGGTCGAATTTTTCCACCTAAAATTTTCAACGTAATTTCGCTCAAAAACCACTCAAATCAATGCAAAACTACTTTCTATGCAATAAACTTTCACATTCTGCTCTTATTTCGAAAGTTGAAAATTGTTCGAAAAATCGTCAAAAACCAAAGGTTAACCCCTTTACATTTTGGTCGAATTTTTCCACCTAAAATTTTCAACGTAATTTCGCTCAAAAACCACTCAAATCACTGCAAAACTACTTTCTATGCAATAAACTTTCACATTCTGCTCTTATTTCGAAAGTTGAAAATTGGTCGAAAAATCGTCAAAAACCAAAGGTTAACCCCTTTACATTTTGGTCGAATTTTTCCACCTAAAATTTTCAGCGCAATTTCGCTAAAAAACCACTCAAATCAATGCAAAACTACTTTCTATGCAATAAACTTTCACATTCTGCTCTTATTTCGAAAGTTGAAAATTGGTCGAAAAATCGTCAAAAACCAAAGGTTAACCCCTTTACATTTTGGTCGAATTTTTCCACCTAAAATTTTCAACGTAATTTCGCTCAAAAACCACTCAAATCACTGCAAAACTACTTTCTATGCAATAAACTTTCACATTCTGCTCTTATTTCGAAAGTTGAAAATTGGTCGAAAAATCGTCAAAAACCAAAGGTTAACCCCTTTACATTTTGGTCGAATTTTTCCACCTAAAATTTTCAGCGCAATTTCGCTAAAAAACCACTCAAATCAATGCAAAACTACTTTCTATGCAATAAACTTTCACATTCTGCTCTTATTTCGAAAGTTGAAAATTGGTCGAAAAATCGTCAAAACCCAAAGGTTAACCCCTTTACATTTTGGTCGAATTTTTCCACCTAAAATTTTCAGCGCAATTTCGCTAAAAAACCACTCAAATCACGGCAAAACTACTTTCTATGCAATAAACTTTCACATTCTGCTCTTATTTCGAAAGTTGAAAATTGGTCGAAAAATCGTCAAAAACCAAAGGTTAACCCCTTTACATTTTGGTCGAATTTTTCCACCTAAAATTTTCAACGTAATTTCGCTCAAAAACCACTCAAATCACTGCAAAACTACTTTCTATGCAATAAACTTTCACATTCTGCTCTTATTTCGAAAGTTGAAAATTGGTCGAAAAATCGTCAAAAACCAAAGGTTAACCCCTTTACATTTTGGTCGAATTTTTCCACCTAAAATTTTCAACGTAATTTCGCTCAAAAACCACTCAAATCACTGCAAAACTACTTTCTATGCAATAAACTTTCACATTCTGCTCTTATTTCGAAAGTTGAAAATTGGTCGAAAAATCGTCAAAACCCAAAGGTTAACCCCTTTACATTTTGGTCGAATTTTTCCACCTAAAATTTTCAACGTAATTTCGCTCAAAAACCACTCAAATCACTGCAAAACTACTTTCTATGCAATAAACTTTCACATTCTGCTCTTATTTCGAAAGTTGAAAATTGGTCGAAAAATCGTCAAAAACCAAAGGTTAACCCCTTTACATTTTTGTCGAATTTTTCCACCTAAAATTTTCAGCGCAATTTCGCTAAAAAACCACTCAAATCAATGCAAAACTACTTTCTATGCAATAAACTTTCACATTCTGCTCTTATTTCGAAAGTTGAAAATTGGTCGAAAAATCGTCAAAAACCAAAGGTTAACCCCTTTACATTTTGGTCGAATTTTTCCACCTAAAATTTTCAACGTAATTTCGCTCAAAAACCACTCAAATCAATGCAAAACTACTTTCTATGCAATAAACTTTCACATTCTGCTCTTATTTCGAAAGTTGAAAATTGGTCGAAAAATCGTCAAAAACCAAAGGTTAACCCCTTTACATTTTGGTCGAATTTTTCCACCTAAAATTTTCAACGTAATTTCGCTCAAAAACCACTCAAATCACTGCAAAACTACTTTCTATGCAATAAACTTTCACATTCTGCTCTTATTTCGAAAGTTGAAAATTGGTCGAAAAATCGTCAAAAACCAAAGGTTAACCCCTTTACATTTTGGTCGAATTTTTCCACCTAAAATTTTCAACGTAATTTCGCTCAAAAACCACTCAAATCACTGCAAAACTACTTTCTATGCAATAAACTTTCACATTCTGCTCTTATTTCGAAAGTTGAAAATTGGTCGAAAAATCGTCAAAAACCAAAGGTTAACCCCTTTACATTTTGGTCGAATTTTTCCACCTAAAATTTTCAACGTAATTTCGCTCAAAAACCACTCAAATCACTGCAAAACTACTTTCTATGCAATAAACTTTCACATTCTGCTCTTATTTCGAAAGTTGAAAATTGGTCGAAAAATCGTCAAAAACCAAAGGTTAACCCCTTTACATTTTGGTCGAATTTTTCCACCTAAAATTTTCAGCGCAATTTCGCTAAAAAACCACTCAAATCAATGCAAAACTACTTTCTATGCAATAAACTTTCACATTCTGCTCTTATTTCGAAAGTTGAAAATTGGTCGAAAAATCGTCAAAAACCAAAGGTTAACCCCTTTACATTTTGGTCGAATTTTTCCACCTAAAATTTTCAACGTAATTTCGCTCAAAAACCACTCAAATCACTGCAAAACTACTTTCTATGCAATAAACTTTCACATTCTGCTCTTATTTCGAAAGTTGAAAATTGGTCGAAAAATCGTCAAAAACCAAAGGTTAACCCCTTTACATTTTGGTCGAATTTTTCCACCAAAAATTTTCAACGTAATTTCGCTCAAAAACCACTCAAATCAATGCAAAACTACTTTCTATGCAATAAACTTTCACATTCTGCTCTTATTTCGAAAGTTGAAAATTGGTCGAAAAATCGTCAAAACCCAAAGGTTAACCCCTTTACATTTTGGTCGAATTTTTCCACCTAAAATTTTCAACGTAATTTCGCTCAAAAACCACTCAAATCACTGCAAAACTACTTTCTATGCAATAAACTTTCACATTCTGCTCTTATTTCGAAAGTTGAAAATTGGTCGAAAAATCGTCAAAAACCAAAGGTTAACCCCTTTACATTTTGGTCGAATTTTTCCACCTAAAATTTTCAGCGCAATTTCGCTAAAAAACCACTCAAATCAATGCAAAACTACTTTCTATGCAATAAACTTTCACATTCTGCTCTTATTTCGAAAGTTGAAAATTGGTCGAAAAATCGTCAAAAACCAAAGGTTAACCCTTTTACATTTTGGTCGAATTTTTCCACCTAAAATTTTCAACGTAATTTCGCTCAAAAACCACTCAAATCACTGCAAAACTACTTTCTATGCAATAAACTTTCACATTCTGCTCTTATTTCGAAAGTTGAAAATTGGTCGAAAAATCGTCAAAAACCAAAGGTTAACCCCTTTACATTTTGGTCGAATTTTTCCACCTAAAATTTTCAGCGCAATTTCGCTAAAAAACCACTCAAATCAATGCAAAACTACTTTCTATGCAATAAACTTTCACATTCTGCTCTTATTTCGAAAGTTGAAATTTGGTCGAAAAATCGTCAAAAACCAAAGGTTAACCCCTTTACATTTTGGTCGAATTTTTCCACCAAAAATTTTCAACGTAATTTCGCTCAAAAACCACTCAAATCACTGCAAAACTACTTTCTATGCAATAAACTTTCACATTCTGCTCTTATTTCGAAAGTTGAAAATTGGTCGAAAAATCGTCAAAAACCAAAGGTTAACCCCTTTACATTTTGGTCGAATTTTTCCACCTAAAATTTTCAGCGCAATTTCGCTAAAAAACCACTCAAATCAATGCAAAACTACTTTCTATGCAATAAACTTTCACATTCTGCTCTTATTTCGAAAGTTGAAAATTGGTCGAAAAATCGTCAAAAACCAAAGGTTAACCCCTTTACATTTTGGTCGAATTTTTCCACCTAAAATTTTCAACGTAATTTCGCTCAAAAACCACTCAAATCACTGCAAAACTACTTTCTATGCAATAAACTTTCACATTCTGCTCTTATTTCGAAAGTTGAAAATTGGTCGAAAAATCGTCAAAAACCAAAGGTTAACCCCTTTACATTTTGGTCGAATTTTTCCACCAAAAATTTTCAACGTAATTTCGCTCAAAAACCACTCAAATCACTGCAAAACTACTTTCTATGCAATAAACTTTCACATTCTGCTCTTATTTCGAAAGTTGAAAATTGGTCGAAAAATCGTCAAAAACCAAAGGTTAACCCCTTTACATTTTGGTCGAATTTTTCCACCTAAAATTTTCAACGTAATTTCGCTCAAAAACCACTCAAATCACTGCAAAACTACTTTCTATGCAATAAACTTTCACATTCTGCTCTTATTTCGAAAGTTGAAAATTGGTCGAAAAATCGTCAAAAACCAAAGGTTAACCCCTTTACATTTTGGTCGAATTTTTCCACCTAAAATTTTCAGCGCAATTTCGCTAAAAAACCACTCAAATCAATGCAAAACTACTTTCTATGCAATAAACTTTCACATTCTGCTCTTATTTCGAAAGTTGAAAATTGGTCGAAAAATCGTCAAAAACCAAAGGTTAACCCCTTTACATTTTGGTCGAATTTTTCCACCTAAAATTTTCAACGTAATTTCGCTCAAAAACCACTCAAATCACTGCAAAACTACTTTCTATGCAATAAACTTTCACATTCTGCTCTTATTTCGAAAGTTGAAAATTGGTCGAAAAATCGTCAAAAACCAAAGGTTAACCCCTTTACATTTTGGTCGAATTTTTCCACCTAAAATTTTCAGCGCAATTTCGCTAAAAAACCACTCAAATCAATGCAAAACTACTTTCTATGCAATAAACTTTCACATTCTGCTCTTATTTCGAAAGTTGAAAATTGGTCGAAAAATCGTCAAAAACCAAAGGTTAACCCCTTTACATTTTGGTCGAATTTTTCCACCAAAAATTTTCAACGTAATTTCGCTCAAAAACCACTCAAATCACTGCAAAACTACTTTCTATGCAATAAACTTTCACATTCTGCTCTTATTTCGAAAGTTGAAAATTGGTCGAAAAATCGTCAAAAACCAAAGGTTAACCCCTTTACATTTTGGTCGAATTTTTCCACCTAAAATTTTCAACGTAATTTCGCTCAAAAACCACTCAAATCACTGCAAAACTACTTTCTATGCAATAAACTTTCACATTCTGCTCTTATTTCGAAAGTTGAAAATTGGTCGAAAAATCGTCAAAAACCAAAGGTTAACCCCTTTACATTTTGGTCGAATTTTTCCACCTAAAATTTTCAACGTAATTTCGCTCAAAAACCACTCAAATCACTGCAAAACTACTTTCTATGCAATAAACTTTCACATTCTGCTCTTATTTCGAAAGTTGAAAATTGGTCGAAAAATCGTCAAAAACCAAAGGTTAACCCCTTTACATTTTGGTCGAATTTTTCCACCTAAAATTTTCAGCGCAATTTCGCTAAAAAACCACTCAAATCAATGCAAAACTACTTTCTATGCAATAAACTTTCACATTCTGCTCTTATTTCGAAAGTTGAAAATTGGTCGAAAAATCGTCAAAAACCAAAGGTTAACCCTTTTACATTTTGGTCGAATTTTTCCACCTAAAATTTTCAACGTAATTTCGCTCAAAAACCACTCAAATCACTGCAAAACTACTTTCTATGCAATAAACTTTCACATTCTGCTCTTATTTCGAAAGTTGAAAATTGGTCGAAAAATCGTCAAAAACCAAAGGTTAACCCCTTTACATTTTGGTCGAATTTTTCCACCTAAAATTTTCAGCGCAATTTCGCTAAAAAACCACTCAAATCAATGCAAAACTACTTTCTATGCAATAAACTTTCACATTCTGCTCTTATTTCGAAAGTTGAAAATTGGTCGAAAAATCGTCAAAAACCAAAGGTTAACCCCTTTACATTTTGGTCGAATTTTTCCACCAAAAATTTTCAACGTAATTTCGCTCAAAAACCACTCAAATCACTGCAAAACTACTTTCTATGCAATAAACTTTCACATTCTGCTCTTATTTCGAAAGTTGAAAATTGGTCGAAAAATCGTCAAAAACCAAAGGTTAACCCCTTTACATTTTGGTCGAATTTTTCCACCTAAAATTTTCAACGTAATTTCGCTAAAAAACCACTCAAATCACTGCAAAACTACTTTCTATGCAATAAACTTCCACATTCTGCTCTTATTTCGAAAGTTGAAAATTGGTCGAAAAATCGTCAAAAACCAAAGGTTAACCCCTTTACATTTTGGTCGAATTTTTCCACCTAAAATTTTCAACGTAATTTCGCTCAAAAACCACTCAAATCACTGCAAAACTACTTTCTATGCAATAAACTTTCACATTCTGCTCTTATTTCGAAAGTTGAAAATTGGTCAAAAAATCGTCAAAAACCAAAGGTTAACCCCTTTACATTTTGGTCGAATTTTTCCACCTAAAATTTTCAACGTAATTTCGCTCAAAAACCACTCAAATCACTGCAAAACTACTTTCTATGCAATAAACTTTCACATTCTGCTCTTATTTCGAAAGTTGAAAATTGGTCGAAAAATCGTCAAAAACAAAAGGTTAACCCCTTTACATTTTGGTCGAATTTTTCCACCTAAAATTTTCAGCGCAATTTCGCTAAAAAACCACTCAAATCAATGCAAAACTACTTTCTATGCAACAAACTTTCACATTCTGCTCTTATTTCAAAAGTTGAAAATTGGTCGAAAAATCGTCAAAAACCAAAGGTTAACCCCTTTACATTTTGGTCGAATTTTTCCACCTAAAATTTTCAACGTAATTTCGCTCAAAAACCACTCAAATCACTGCAAAACTACTTTCTATGCAATAAACTTTCACATTTTGCTCGTATTTCAAAAGTTGAAAATTGGTCGAAAAATCGTCAAAAACCAAAGGTTAACCCCTTTACATTTTGGTCGAATTTTTCCACCTAAAATTTTCAACGTAATTTCGCTCAAAAACCACTCAAATCAATGCAAAACTACTTTCTATGCAATAAACTTTCACATTTTGCTCGTATTTCAAAAGTTGAAATTTGGTCGAAAAATCGTCAAAAACCAAAGGTTAACCCCTTTACATTTTGGTCGAATTTTTCCACCTAAAATTTTCAACGTAATTTCGCTCAAAAACCACTCAAATCACTGCAAAACTACTTTCTATGCAATAAACTTTCACATTCTGCTCTTATTTCGAAAGTTGAAAATTGGTCGAAAAATCGTCAAAAACCAAAGGTTAACCCCTTTACATTTTGGTCGAATTTTTCCACCTAAAATTTTCAGCGCAATTTCGCTAAAAAACCACTCAAATCAATGCAAAACTACTTTCTATGCAATAAACTTTCACATTCTGCTCTTATTTCGAAAGTTGAAAATTGGTCGAAAAATCGTCAAAAACCAAAGGTTAACCCCTTTACATTTTGGTCGAATTTTTCCACCTAAAATTTTCAACGTAATTTCGCTGAAAAACCACTCAAATAAATGCAAAACTACTTTCTATGCAATAAACTTTCACATTCTGCTCTTATTTCGAAAGTTGAAAATTGGTCGAAAAATCGTCAAAAACCAAAGGTTAACCCCTTTACATTTTGGTCGAATTTTTCCACCTAAAATTTTCAACGTAATTTCGCTCAAAAACCACTCAAATCACTGCAAAACTACTTTCTATGCAATAAACTTTCACATTCTGCTCTTATTTCGAAAGTTGAAAATTGGTCGAAAAATCGTCAAAACCCAAAGGTTAACCCCTTTACATTTTGGTCGAATTTTTCCACCTAAAATTTTCAACGTAATTTCGCTCAAAAACCACTCAAATCACTGCAAAACTACTTTCTATGCAATAAACTTTCACATTCTGCTCTTATTTCGAAAGTTGAAAATTGGTCGAAAAATCGTCAAAAACCAAAGGTTAACCCCTTTACATTTTGGTCGAATTTTTCCACCTAAAATTTTCAACGTAATTTCGCTAAAAAACCACTCAAATCAATGCAAAACTACTTTCTATGCAATAAACTTTCACATTCTGCTCTTATTTCGAAAGTTGAAAATTGGTCGAAAAATCGTCAAAAACCAAAGGTTAACCCCTTTACATTTTGGTCGAATTTTTCCACCTAAAATTTTCAACGTAATTTCGCTCAAAAACCACTCAAATCACTGCAAAACTACTTTCTATGCAATAAACTTTCACATTCTGCTCTTATTTCGAAAGTTGAAAATTGGTCGAAAAATCGTCAAAAACCAAAGGTTAACCCCTTTACATTTTGGTCGAATTTTTCCACCTAAAATTTTCAACGTAATTTCGCTCAAAAACCACTCAAATCAATGCAAAACTACTTTCTATGCAATAAACTTTCACATTCTGCTCTTATTTCGAAAGTTGAAAATTGGTCGAAAAATCGTCAAAAACCAAAGGTTAACCCCTTTACATTTTGGTCGAATTTTTCCACCTAAAATTTTCAACGTAATTTCGCTCAAAAACCACTCAAATCACTGCAAAACTACTTTCTATGCAATAAACTTTCACATTCTGCTCTTATTTCGAAAGTTGAAAATTGGTCGAAAAATCGTCAAAAACCAAAGGTTAACCCCTTTACATTTTGGTCGAATTTTTCCACCTAAAATTTTCAGCGCAATTTCGCTAAAAAACCACTCAAATCAATGCAAAACTACTTTCTATGCAATAAACTTTCACATTCTGCTCTTATTTCGAAAGTTGAAAATTGGTCGAAAAATCGTCAAAAACCAAAGGTTAACCCCTTTACATTTTGGTCGAATTTTTCCACCTAAAATTTTCAACGTAATTTCGCTGAAAAACCACTCAAATCACGGCAAAACTACTTTCTATGCAATAAACTTTCACATTCTGCTCTTATTTCGAAAGTTGAAAATTGGTCGAAAAATCGTCAAAAACCAAAGGTTAACCCCTTTACATTTTGGTCGAATTTTTCCACCTAAAATTTTCAACGTAATTTCGCTCAAAAACCACTCAAATCACTGCAAAACTACTTTCTATGCAATAAACTTTCACATTCTGCTCTTATTTCGAAAGTTGAAAATTGGTCGAAAAATCGTCAAAAACCAAAGGTTAACCCCTTTACATTTTGGTCGAATTTTTCCACCTAAAATTTTCAACGTAATTTCGCTGAAAAACCACTCAAATCAATGCAAAACTACTTTCTATGCAATAAACTTTCACATTCTGCTCTTATTTCGAAAGTTGAAAATTGGTCGAAAAATCGTCAAAAACCAAAGGTTAACCCCTTTACATTTTGGTCGAATTTTTCCACCTAAAATTTTCAACGTAATTTCGCTCAAAAACCACTCAAATCACTGCAAAACTACTTTCTATGCAATAAACTTTCACATTCTGCTCTTATTTCGAAAGTTGAAAATTGGTCGAAAAATCGTCAAAAACCAAAGGTTAACCCCTTTACATTTTGGTCGAATTTTTCCACCTAAAATTTTCAACGTAATTTCGCTCAAAAACCACTCAAATCACTGCAAAACTACTTTCTATGCAATAAACTTTCACATTCTGCTCTTATTTCGAAAGTTGAAAATTGGTCGAAAAATCGTCAAAAACCAAAGGTTAATCCCTTTACATTTTGGTCGAATTTTTCCACCTAAAATTTTCAACGTAATTTCGCTCAAAAACCACTCAAATCACTGCAAAACTACTTTCTATGCAATAAACTTTCACATTCTGCTCTTATTTCGAAAGTTGAAAATTGGTCGAAAAATCGTCAAAAACCAAAGGTTAACCCCTTTACATTTTGGTCGAATTTTTCCACCTAAAATTTTCAACGTAATTTCGCTCAAAAACCACTCAAATCACTGCAAAACTACTTTCTATGCAATAAACTTTAACATTTTGCTCTTTTTTCGAAAGTTGAAAATTGGTCGAAAAATCGTCAAATACCAAAGGTTAACCCCTTTACTTTTTGGTGAAATTTTTCGTCTCCAAAAATTATCGCAAATATTGCTGTAAAGTCAATCAAAGGAGGGTAAAAGTATTTTATTCGGCCCAAACTTTCATATTTCGGCCTGATTTCGAAAGTTTGAAATTTGTCAAAAAATCGTGAGAAAGCATGGGTTAACCCCTTTAAGTTTTGGTGAAATTTTTCGACCTCATAAATTATCTCAAATACTTCTTTAAAGTCCCTCAAATAATGGGAATACTATCTTATTCGGCCCAAACTTTCATATTTCGGTCTTATTTCGAAAGTTTGAAATTGGTCGAAAAATCGTCAAAAACCATGGGTTAACCCCTTTACTTTTTGATGAAATTTTTAGTCCGATGGTTGTTGACAATTTTTCGACCAATTTCAAACTTTTGAAATAAGCCTGAAAGATGAAGGTTTTGGCCGAATAAGATAGTTTTGCCCTTATTTGAGGGACTTTACAGTAATATTCGAGATAATTTTTGAGCTCGAAAAATTTCACCAAAAAGTGAAGGGGTTAACCCATGGTTTTTGACGATTTTTCGACCAATTTCAAACTTTCGAAATAAGGCCGAAATAGGAAAGTTTGGGCGGAATAAGATAGTTTTGCCCTTATTTGAGGGACTTTGCAGTAATATTTGATGTAATTTTTGAGGTCGAAAAATTTCAGCAAAAAGAAAAGGGATAATTTATGGTTTGTTTCGACTTTTCGACCATTTTGAACCTTTACGAAAGAAGTTTAAAATACGAATGGTTAAGCCAATAAAATATCTTTTCCTTTTATTGAAATCATTTTAGGCTAAATAGAATTCATTTTCGGAGGTGGAAACTTTGACAAAAAAGTAAAGGTGTTAACCCATGGTTTCTGTTGATTTTTCGACGATTTGTAACCTTTCGAAATAAGTATAAAATGTGAGTGTTTAAGCTAAGCAATCGGCTTTTTCGCTTATTTCAGTCATTCTATGCTAAACTGATTTGGTTTTCGGAAGTCGAGGAATTTCACGAAAAAGTAAAGGGGTTAACCCATTGTTTCTGGGAACTTTTCGATGATTTTCAACCTTTCAAAATAAGGTTAAAATATGAACGTTTAGCCAAAACAATTACATTGTACAATGATTTGAGTCATTTTAGGCTAAATTCATTTGATTTTCGAAGGTCGAAAAATTTCACCAAAAATTAAAGGGGTTAACCCTTGGTTTTTGGCGACTTTCCGAGGATTTTCAAACTTTCGAAAAAAGGTTAAAATAGGAATGTTTCGGCGAAGTAGTAACTTTTTTCGGTTACTTAAATCATTTCAGGCAAAATTGATTTGATTTTTGGCGGTAGAAAAATTTCACCAAAATGTAAAGGGGTGAACGCATAGGGGAGTATTCTTGGATCAATTGGAGTATACGACTCCCTTATGCCAAGGGTGTCATATAAAGGGAAGGGGTTAGGGTTAGGGTTGGGGGGTTGTATACTTGAATTACGATTGAAGCATACGATTCCCTTAGTATAGGGGGGGTCGTATACTCGAATTGATCCCTATTGACATGATCCAACTTTGTAAAGTAACAAGTTTGACAGTCACTTTGATATCAGTTCTGTTAAATATATTAAAATAATACTCACAGATAGTCTTCTCCTGATAGTTATTTTAAAATCCTTCTCATTCTTCAGCTTGCTCCATATTGTTTCAACATTAATACGTTCCTGACGTTTGTCGTTTCATGAGAACGAAGCCGCGAGTCCTGCGAAATTTCCTCCACGATTTCGTTTTTCAACCCTAAATTAACAACTGTTCTAGAAAGAAAAATAAAGTTAAAGTATTCTCTCAAACGTTGAAACAGCCTTTCTTTCCACAGTTCAACAGTTCAAACAACGTCCACCATGTTACCGTACTCTCGTACCCAGGAAAAAAATTATCCAAAGCCGCGTCAAAATCCTGGAGTCTGGAGGAGAGTTCTTCTCGGCGGCCATATTTTTTAAACTCCCTGATATTGTAACTGAAGGTTTGTTTTATTGGGGCTGTTTTTTGGTATTAAAGTAAATATTACTCTGATTTTACTGTGTAAGGGATGAAGTAGTTTACGGCTTACTTCTGTTTCATTGCCAGGGTGAGAGGTTTTGGGTTGGAAGGGAAAAAATGGTAAGCGCTGAGGGAGCCAACTTGAAAGGCTGGCAAGTTTACTTCAATAATGTTACGACAAAAGGAAGGAGAAACGTAAGTAAATCATTTTGGTGCATGGATGGTGTATTAGTAAACTTAAAAATAGTTCGTAAGAGAAATTAATGCGTGTGACAAAATAATATGATTACTGCTTTATGAAGCAATTATTTGGCAGAAGATAATTCGACGAATATATAATATATAAATAATATTTAATACATAAATAATGTCAACAAAATACATTACATCTTAATTAATGCATAGATGGCATCAGCAAAACAGTAAATAATAAATCTCAATAAACCTCAAATAAGTGTTACCTAAACAATTAGAGACATTGATGTTTCTGTAGCATTCAAATCAGCGGTTACAGGGATATACACTGTGGAGTGCAACGCCCTCAATTTTAGTAAATTACTTGGTATGACAAACAGAAAATTTGCTCAGAAACCTTGTTTGGTTAGTAAAATGAGATGAAAAATTATTTGATAAAACATACTAAGTTAGTCAGAGAAACAGCCAAGTGACAGTTCACCATCTCCCACTAAGAGAATAGTTGCAATATTTCACTTGGGTCAGATGTGTTGTCTTTCAAGCAGTGGCTACACTTGGTTTGACTAAAGTAGTTTAGTTTAACAGTGTAAGGCCTTTTTCAGCCATCAGATTTTTCTTGTACAGCATCGGTAATGCAAATGACCAAATTTAGTACTTGAAAAAGCAATACTTGAAGTTGCCTGACCTTTGCTGTAAGTCCCAGTTGGGCTCAGTAAATAACAAATAACTTTAATTCAAAAGGATTATTGGTGTGAATATTTATCTCCATCTCAGAAAAACTTTCTGGAGAAATCTCTGGAAATGTGTCATGGGAAGTGTTCTCATGATGACATTTCAAATGAAGTGTTAAGGAAATTTTGGAAAACATTAGAATGTGTTTGTATGTGAAGTGATTAAAATGAATATACCAGAAACCACTCCCAGCTCATAATTTAAAAAAGTTAACCAAGAAATGAGCTCTGAAGTTTCTTACAATATTGATGACCATTCGTCACTTAGTATTACAGCCTTATTTAAACGAAGACTGCTGACAAACCAATTTTATTACCAACGTAAACCATTCCTTCCTTTCTTAGGTTGTTTTCGCTACATACGCAGGAGTCTTTGGAATTTGGGCCTTGATGAAGATGCGAAAAAGAGGAGCAAGTCCAGCAGCTGAGCAGAAATAAACCTGTTTGTACCGAATGACTGAACTCTGTATTATCTGAAACTACTTAATACTTGTCATGTCTGTTGAGAAAATGTTGATAAAATTTGTTGATCAAACAACCAATGATTTTGAAAATGAAAGTTCATTTTATGAGTTTGTTCGTGTTGCTCGCCGAAAACTACAACCAGCAGTTGAACGTTCGTCAATAGACGTCTCAGAATTTTAAGCCTGGTTCACACTTGAACATAAGCATAAGATTAAAACAAAAGGCAAAACAAAGGAATAAAGTCAAGCCTACAACATAAGGATCGTCGTAAGCATAAGCATAAGATAATAGTCCAAGCATAAGTCAAGAGCTGAACAAAAGACGAAAAAAAGAAAAATTCTTGTTTTATCTTTGCAAATCCCTGAGGAGATATCATGCTTTGTTTTCGTATTGACCTTACCCTTATGCTTGCGTCGCTACTGTGAACCACGCTTTATCACTTGGTAATCCATTAGTAGTTGGTTTTTATTCGTCGAAGAAAGGCCAGTTGACAGTAATGAGTTAGCCTTATCTCCAAGAATTCTTCCATGTCCTAATCAGGATTTGGTCGTTTTGCTTGGGCTAACGCCAGAGGGTTTGACCCGACAAGAGGAGATGTTTGGACTGTAAATAGTTACCCCTATCTTGATGATTTTTTTTCTGTCCGAATCAGATTTTAGTCGTTTTGCTTGGGGTAGCGCCAGACAATTTTGCGAATTAAAACGAGACGTCTGGGCGAGAAAGCGTGAAGAATTCTATTGTTATGACAGATGACTCCATGAAAGAGGTTCAAAGTTTATATCTTGCGAACATTCCTCGACTTTCCTTTCTCTGACAACTGATAGAAATGACGCCTACACGCGGAAAAATCTCACAAGTTGTTGTACCATTGTTTACCGAACAATACCGTAATCACATTGTTTTTTAGGATTAATAATTGACAATAACGAACTAGTGATGTTGTCCATCGTTTCATAATAGAATGTCGTTTACAAGTTTTTGATTGCTACTCCGAGTTTTTGCTAGGCCTGAAGATTGCATCCGCGTGAAACTCGGAGTGGCAACCAAAACCTTTTAAGCGAGATTTTACTAGATTTAAGTTCTACCTCACATGGTATCGAGCACTTTTCGATACATCGTATATATATATATATTAGATGTACCACAAGTGTGGGACATTTGAGTTGCCTATATAATGTAGGCTTCTCCATCCTGCTCGTCAGCACTACACTGATGAGGCCCAGTAGGCCGAAACGGTTCCGTCTGTAGTTATATATATATATATATATATGAGATAATATACATATAAATCAATCACAGAAACTTTTAAAAACCACTTTATTATCTATCAACGTTTTGGGGACCTGCCCCTTTATCAAGGTACAAACTCTACTCGCGATGAAAGTCCTATAGAACTTGTTTTTAAAAGTTTTTGTGATTGACTTTCTTAAAACGGAAAACATTTGGTGAGAGATGCTTCTTTCATAGAGTTATATATATATATATATATATATATCAAATTTGAATGTGATCAAATACAGGTAGTTTGTATAAAATAAACTTGTAATACCAAGTGAAATATATAGTTTGATTGTAGGTATGTATATATATATATATATATATATATATATATATATATATATATATATATATATATAAAGGCAGGGCCTTTCCTTCAAGAAAATATTTTTGGCTCGGGCTCTGCTCACAAGCTTGCTGCAAGTTGTTGTGACTTTTCATACTTCAAGTCTGTGATGGCTTGTCATCGCTAGGCAGATGCAAGGTCACGATGCAACAAGCATGCGAGATTTTTGGCCGTCTGCCTCAGTGGTCTGATCTTGGTGATCACAAAGTACCGTCAGGGAGCTCAGTAGACATTTCCGGATAAAAAACTTGAGAGCATGCGCATTAATGTTTCACAAAATTGCCGTTCGAACTGGATATTTTGCAATGGTGCAATGACTCAATTACGCGAATTTTAATGTTTTTAATTAATGGAATGATCGTCTTCATAGTCAAGAGAAAACTGTAGGAAAATGATGACCTCTTTACGCATGTCTTCGAATGTTGATAGGTCGGTTTGTACAGAGGAGTATGTTGTGGTTCACTCTCGTCGACTTTTGTATCTGTATAGCTGTTAATTCACCAGAATTAAACATTGGTTGAATAATATCCTTATTGAAGTACCTCGGTTCGTGTGATACTATCAGTGTGAAATAGAATTCCTCATAATTTTCGCTTTTGTTGTTGTTTTCCTTTAGATAGCCTTAAATGCCACGGGTCAAGAATTTTGACCTTAAACACAATGCAACGCATTGCCAAGCGAACTTAAGTTCATAGCTGTCCCAGCTTAATGGTTCTCGGCTTTCGCTTATCACCGTATAAAGGCACGAAGCTTGGAATATTTGTATATGATTAAATTTTTTCCGCTTATTTGCGCAGATGTTTGGAATATCTTGTTCGACAGTCCGGTCTTTTCTCTATCATTTCCCTGTCAACTATTTTCGTGTATCCATTCTTGTAAAGAAGAGCGAATGTTTCAAATTGCTTCTCCTCTTGTTTCCAGCTTTTGAAGCAGGTACAGAATAAACATTTCCAGTCGATTTCGAAAATACGACTTACGGGAACGGCGCATATTATTTTAATCGTAATACAGTTATTCCCGTTCTTAATTGAGTACAAGATGTTGGATCTTATTCGCGTAGATCATCTTCCTGTACATGTTTAAAAATACCTGCAAATCATAAAGATAAAACCTCCACAGATAAGGATTTTAGACGTTCAAAACAGTGCTAATCATTCGCTCACCAGTATCATTTTCCTTTCAAAGATTTACTCAGTTTTTGCCTAATCACTCATCCTGCGAAAGTTCAAACATTTAAACCTGTTTGCTAATGACACCTTCCCTTGTTCAAAGCGTGTCGCTAAGAAAATTAAATAGCAGGGTACTAAGGCGAGCAGTACTTTAGACTCTAAATTTTCCTATTAGAATTGTTTCTTATTAACGAGCTTCGTATTTTCGTGTAGTGTTGGAAAACTCCAGTAAAAGCATTAGCTACTCCGTTGAATTCAAATGGAAAGAACCACTCCACGTAACTTTATCTACTGGGGATCCTGAATAGAAATGTGAGGTCACATTCCTTGACCTCAAAAACAGTGCCAAAACGCCCTGACCACTTTTCATCCTCAAACTCTTCACTTGAACACTGTTTGTCTACTTTCCGTCCATCTTTCAACGATGAAAAGCTCCCAGTCATTAGAACTTAGATTACACCTCGCCCGTGCGCTTACATTCCCTCACTCCCGCTTAGTAAATGGTGCACCATTTCTAGCTTGAATGTAGTTTCTGAGACTTTAACCAGTTTAACATTACATTTCCCTTGTTTAAGCTGTAATGCTGGATTTAAGACGATTTGAAATAGGAACGCAGAGTAATGCTTCTCTCACTTGATTTAGAATGGCAGTCATATTCCCACTCTATGACGTCCATTTCATTTACACGGAGTGCTTCTTCAAGAGATAAAGATGCACAAGGACAATTTTATTAAATATTGTTATGTCTTCTAGCAAAAACTGCAATTCCAAAGAAGTGAATACTTAAGGGCCGCGTTGACACAATCAAGTTAGATAGATATTGAGCAGAATAAATACGTTGTGAAAAGATTAACGAGTCTTTGCAAATGAAACGTACAATTGCTTTTCAGGTTAAGTTCAAATACATTTTGCAGTTGATAGGTTCGACGACTGTAAGTTTTGTTTTCGAGTCCTTGATGAATAAGGAACACCAAATACAGTCTATGGAAAGCACTCTAGTGGAAAATAAAGATGATTTCCACGTAACCAATCGATCGGCATTAGTTTGGGAAGACATCAAGTGGAAGAGTAGGCTTGGGTACGTGCAGATAGGACGAAGGTGACTATACACACATCGAGCATCGATTGAGAAAGTAACTTTCGATTTAAATGAATGTACAAAGAGTGGACAGGAACAAGTGACTAATGTAGTATCAACTCATTGAGAGAAGTCTTCCTTTGGCGTGTAAAATTGCTTGGCGTTAAGCTGAGTAAAATAATCCAAGATGAATCATGACAGAAAGAGTTAAAACAACCCTTCATCACCCACAATAAATAAGCAGTTGGCGCTTGGCCCATGGCCGTTCATTACACATTCTTCGTTGTTGAAGCATTGGCTGAGGAGTGAAGGAGGTGGTCCCGGACGGATCCAAATTAATCCACGTCAAACGGGGACACAAATATTCTATCCATTTTTTAATGTTCGTTTGCTCCCTTGGAACTCTATGTCTCCTATGATCCATTCTGGCATTTACGATCAGACGAAGAAGCTCTGGGCAACTAAATAACTGCTTTAGTACAAACATCTCATGTTTTTACTCCGCAGTTTTGAATGCAATAGAAAATGTTCTCGGCATAATCACATCTTTCGTTACATATATTTTTCTTCCAGGTTTCTTCAACAAAAGTGAACGGCCACATGCTACATTTGACAGTGTTTCCATCACGAATAATTTACAAGATTCGCATTGCAACCTGCTTGGCCGACGGCCATGAATGGTCACTTCGTATTGTAAATAGTACTTGAAATAACATATCGTACCATAAAAAAATGTGTGAAAACAATCACACTGTGGCAAAAGAACAAACTCCGGGATTAAAAAACCAAAGAATATCGTGCCACGCGCGGCAGTTCCGGTCTTAGTCGAGTCACTTTTCAGCACCTGCCCAATATTTTTTCCTTATGCTCTTCTGGTTTTCTAAAACACAATAGCAAATCTGTCGCGAATACTCTGCCGTCAAAATTGAAAACAGACTTTCTTTCGCCTCCTGTCCCAACATGGTAGTGACAAGTGTGAAACCCCTTTCTTGTCATAATGATGTTCCGCTGGCGCATATCATAGATCCACCTATTACATCAAACACGTTTGCCTGAGAAAATACCTCCATTTCTTTTAAATGAAAAAACAAAAAAAAAAAAAAAAACAAAACAAAAAACAAAAATAATATGGAATCCAAAGCTAAAACAAGTGAAATGGGTCATATGGAAAATTGGACATGATCCGACAGAAATTTGGAACAGGTTTAACAAAACTACCCCGTGCCTATTGTAGATTTCTTCATTTTGTCGCTCCCTTCTTTATCCGAACCGAAGCAGCAAAGACCTGCGCTACCTGAAGGGGAAAATAATTGGATAATAATGCAACCGGACGAAAAGTTTACAAGAATAGTTTGCTGCAGTTGTTGCAATTCGTCATAATCATGTAAACGATAATAAGAAGTCTGGGACATTCTCATTTAAATTTTGCTCTTATTAATTGACTTCTGCATAAACTTTCTTAACTTGCGGTCGATCGATCATCACAAAGTCAAGAATTATTCTGATGATTTTCAAAACTTTAGTTAACACAACTGCTGCTGTTGTTTACATTCTAAGGACGGAATGCCCAGGGATAAGAAGAATAGGAATGATTTCCACGAGGCGTTGTAAAGAACGACTCTTATGGATCATCCGCATGAGCATATTCTCACGTCCGGCTTAAACCCATCGGCTTGGCAAATTTTCACGATTAGGAAAGAGACCCTCAAGCTAAATCTCCGCGCGGAATCCAGAAACCATAATCTCGCTCCACGTGGTTGACATGACAGAGTGGATTCCTCAACATTAACGACAGCAGCTTTAGTAAATACTCGGGAACTACATGACAGATTAAGGACTCTTGGCATGACGTGGAGTTCTCGGACCAAGGAACCAAAACGCAACCGCTCACCAGATGCACATACCGCACTGCAGTCGTAAGTAAGTCGCTTTAAGGCGCTTAGTCCTGAGCGGCCGGTGGGACCTTCGGCATTGTCCACAATGTCAAGTTGATGCTTGGTTTTGTTTCAGATAATCACTCTGCTCCAACTGAATTCATTTGCTGAGATGACTGCGAGGACTGTCTTACGAATGTCCATTTTTGCCACTCTGCTTCTTTGGCTGATGTTAGGAACATTGTCCTCAGCTGGTCAACCCAAGAGAGTCCCGAAATACCTGCGGAGGCTTTACAAAGCTTTAACCATAAGAAGAAAACATGACCTTGAATCAAAGCAACAACGTCCACAAATTTCAGGTAAAACTACTGCCATTTACGTTTGCAGACGGTCGCAGAGTACAATTGAGGCGGTAATGGACACACGTGACCTTTCGCAATCTTACGTTTGCTTGAAAAATGTGTACGAACCTTTGCAGGGTCGCACCGCAGTCCTGTAATTTCCTGACAACGGGATATCAGAAGATTCCGGGTTTCATTGTCCTTAGGAGTTTTTTCCCGGTGTAATTCAGTGAAATAATTTTCAAATATGTTAACAAAAGAGGAAGCGGTTTAAAATCCTATGGACATCGCTCAAGATCAAACTGTCAGGAACAGTTTAAAAATCAAGGTAGATCGGCAAAAACTAAAAAAAATCAGCAAAAACTCGAGTTCTGTGGCGTTAAAACTAATAGTGAAGTTTGATCATTTTCAATTTCCTATTTACGGAAATGTTCTCGTTGTATATCACATGTCATCAGCTTTTCCTGACACGATTGAGGATGGTACTCAGTTTGCCAACATAAACTTCGATGCTTCTACAGCTGAGGTTGACAGGTATTCACTGATCGTATACTTAATGAAGTGCGCTACAGTCAATCATGGCTGTTGTGATGTCAAAGGAAGAAACCAAATTTTGTCACGACTGAATTCAAAATCTGTTTCATCTTAGCAGTAATTTGAGTTTGCGTGGAAAACATCACTCAATAATAGTTACAGCGTTAAGCTTTGACTGTCAACGTGCAGATTTTCTGGCAGTACAGAGGCACCTGTATGTTGGTGTGTGTTCATATGAACTGAAAAATGGTTACAGTTACACCCAGTATCCCCGTTAGGAAAGTCGAAAGAGTGACAAACCATAAGTTATTGAGTAGTCGGGAAGAAGGATTCGAGGTCGCTGTGCGTCTTAAAGTATATCAGGCAAACTCAAGTACTGGGGGGTAGAAAAATAGGAATTCTCCATCCACTCGAGTATATGCGTATAAACACATTGCAATATCATCTTTCACAAGATATCTTTGTTAATTTTTTTCAGCTTGACCGCATTTAACCGATCCACTATTCCTCTGACATCATGATTAGCGTTAGGTTTATGGTTTTGTTCAGGTTTGAGCCTGCAAACATTTGTTGTTTGAGCTTCCTTAATTGCAGAAATTTCACTTGTGTTTTGTATGATACCTTTGTGATTGCACTCAATATATCTTTAATTTCAGTAGTGTCACTTTTTTTTGAATGATGTATGTTACCTTTGTGATATAAATTTAGTGTCTTTCGCTGTCAAGTTTAGTTCTAGCATGCACATCATGACAAAATGCAAGCCTCTGAAACGTTTGCGTCGCGAGATTCGCGGTTCACCTGGTGAGGATAAACGAGAATTCTTCGGTGATTCACTGTTCAATCGTTCACGTCACTAAAACGCTTTGGATTGGTATTGGAGTTGTTATGACCCTGAGGTCGAACACGATCCGCCTACAGGGCAAATCAGTCTTGAGTTTAACTGCGGTATCTTTCGTTGCTTTGGTTAATAAATCTTGAACGCAACGGCTTCTAACACACTGCATCCAAAAAAGCAAATGTGAACAGATCGGCTTAACCACAGGTTATAATAAGTATATAAATTTCCATATATACATACATACATATACATACATATACATACATACATACATACATACATACATACATACATACATATTTCTAAAATTCATTATTAATTCACGAGGAAAAGACAAAAGAAAATCATAAGCGTGTCGGATCTATAACTGTGATAAAGATACATGTGCCTTTATACGTGAAGAAGTTAAATTTTTTCGGCTTACGAAAGATAAATTTCCAAACTTTCTTCACGAATTAGCGTATTAGGAGGCTCATTTTAGAAGACATTTAAAAACTCCCAGTTCGTGCTTTATCGGGTCTAAAACACTCGGCTATCGTCTCGTGTTTTCAAAATCCCGATAAAGCACTCCTGTTCGGTTTTTAAATATTACATATATATATATATATATATATATATATATATATATATATGTAACCTCAAAAATGTTGGCTTTATTAAAAATTTCTGAGTCCCTGACGGGAATCGAACCCGTAACCTTCTGATCGCCGGTGAGACGCTCTAACCATTGAGCTACAAAGACTCAGATGGTGAGCGAAGGTTAAATTTGTGTTCTGGTTCGTATAGATGGTAGACATATGTACTGCCAGTCTGCTAGTCTCGATATGTCGTCTATTTTTATGTTAATCAATGATGTGTTTGTGGTAGCTTGGTAATTATGTTCTTAATACGCACGCTCTCAAGCTGAGACTAGCAGACTGGCAGTACATATGTCTACCATCTATACGAACCAGAACACAAATTTAACCTTCGCTCACCATCCGAGTCTTTGTAGCTCAATGGTTAGAGCATCTCACCGGCGATCAGAAGGTTACGGGTTCGATTCCCGTCAGGGACTCAGAAAGTTTTTTCTGAGAGAACAGCTTGAGAGAGTGCGTATTAAGAACATAATTACCAAGCTACCACAAACATATCATTAACATAAAAATAGACGACATATCGAGACTAACAGACAGGCAGTACGTATGTCTACCATCTATACGAACCAGAACACAAATTTAACCTTCGCTCACCATCTGAGTCTTTGTAGCTCAATGGTTAGAGCGTCTCACCGGCGATCAGAAGGTTACGGGTTCGATTCCCGTCAGGGACTCAGAAAGTTTTTCTGAGAGAACAGCTTGAGAGCGTGCGTATTAAGAACACACACACACACACACATATATATATATACGACTATAATAAACCGGATTAGTAAACCGAAGGTCGCGGGTTCGAATCCCAGCCGCGGTCAAGTAGAGTTTTTCTCTACTTACCCGGTATGGGTTCGATTCACTTGGAAGTTGTACTAATATATCCTTATGTTTTCTCACTCAAGTGGTTAATCTCATACTATTAGTTCATATATATATACATATACGTGAAAGTTTTGGTTTACGAAGTACAAAGAGGGCTCAATATTGCACAGATAGAGCAAATAGAATGATATCACTTACCTCAAAAAGTCACTACAGCCTGTTTCATCTTGAGAAAGAATCTTCAGAGTCACCTGAAGATTCTTTCTCAAGATGAAACAGGCTGTAGTGACTTTTTGAGGTAAGCGATATAATTATGTATATATATATATATATATATATATATATATATATATATATACAGCATATATAAACGTCAAGAACCAGCTCCTCAAATTCACTTTAATAAAAATTTTAAAAATGTTTTAATAAAGAAATAGAAACTGTTTTGTCGTGTTTATATAGCCTGATATAAACACTAGGAGGAGGTTGGTAGAACTGTGTAGGTCTGAGACCGAAAGTCGAGGGTTTTTAATTTTAAATTTTAAAGATATGATTCTGTTTTCTTCAACCAACTGACCTCCTGTCCAACAAGCTACACTTGCTATGTCCTGGGTGGTTATTTGGTAGCTGATAAGCTAATCTAGCAGGCTGTATGTGAAATTTGTTCGGCAACACTGGATCAATCTTTGGGGGAAATGGACATAAAGTGAAGTACCGCCAAATTGCAGTTAACTCGCTCAAAACATTTCACGTCTTTCGTTTTCAAGACGTTTATTTTCAAATTAAGGCCTACCTAATCTGAGGCTGATAACACGAAAAGCAATTGAAAGGTGTGAGGAATTAAAATAGATTAACATAGCATCAAGGTGTCCAGACGAACCGAGATATGGTTTGTACTAAAGCGAGGGTTAACAGGAAGTTCGTTACTAGAAGAACAGGATTGTCAGCTAAAACGCTTAAAAGACGTGTTTCGGATAAAATTATAAAAAAACATGTTACGGAAAGTATTCGCAGACAAACGTGTGAACAGATTATTCAAGTAATAGAAAATTCAGATAAGTTTTTTCGAAATGTCTTTTTTCAACGATTAAATTCGCCTGGCGTTAACCAGAGTAAGTACAAAGGGATCACCACTTTCAATGAGAAAGTTAAGCCAGCCGTTTACCACGACAGGCTGGCGCCGCTAAGCCAGCAGCAAGCGAAAATCTTGCACATGGCTGTAGACATCTCGCTGTAAAATTCAGGGATCCCGTACTTCCAAGTTATTCACTTATTTAGTACATCGAAACCAGGTAAGCGAAATCCTAAACTGTTTGAACTGTTTCTTTCAAGCTTACCTCCCTGAAGGTTTCAACGCGGTGCGTACTGAGTTTTTCAGCGATGGTTTACTTTTGAACAGGCTTTTCTCTTCAGATTTAAAGAGGCTTAGCTAAAAAACTTTTTATATGAAAAATGAGTTTCATTCTTACATGTGAATGCAAACTGATTTTCATACAAAAGATTTTGAACTACGCTTCATAAGCAGGAAAAAACCCCTGAAATTTGGAAACGGCCTTCCAGCAAAATCGTCCCTCGGTAAATTTTGAAATACAGAAGCCTTAAGTTGGTTATTTTCAGCATATCGGTTGAGAAAAACAAGACCTTTAGGCTTGTGATTTAAAAACCCCTAAACATCTTAGACATAAAGTACACTTCGCTAAGACTTGGAAAGATAAGGGCGTAAGAAATAGGATTAGATACTATAAGCAGAATCCGGATCCCCACTAGCCATCTTGCGGTATTTATCATAGGCGGCACATTCCTCTTCTCGCTGTCACGACGAAGGAATGTCAAAGCGTTTAGGCATGACGTTCAGTCAATGATTTAGGTGGCACAAACCCTCAACAATTTCACTTCTACGACAATACCAAACATATCTATACACGTCTGCCAAGATAATAGACAATGTTTTGTTGGTGTTCTGAGGTAATTTGAAAGTCGGCACACTAATTTGGCCCGACGTCTGTCAACATAGTTTCGTTACTGGTGTTTGGAACTTTTTCAGTCGCAGCATGGAAGGACTGTTGCGTAACTACAGCAATCGTCCGTCAACGAAGTCATGACTTAGTGCAACCAGGTTTTAGTCAAAGCCGAACAGTGTATCAGTGATTTAGGAAGTGTTTCACTTCCGGAAGGGATGGCATTGAGTGACAAAACGAAGGCGCTAGTTTCCCGAATACATTGTCAGTTCATTTCTGAGTTTATTTAGTGGATATAGTACCGTTTCAAAAGGGAACATTTACACTTGACAGCTAAAGTTGCTTCATACTGGCTGACTTTAATATACATATGTTAAATCACACAATCATTCATTGCCTCTGTTTACGACTATTTACCACCGGAAAAACGTCACATCAGATTATGACCAACTTCTGTCGACATTAGTTAGTAAGGAGGAATGTTAACGTGTGGCCAACTATGTAAAAAGCAGCCTTAAGTATAAGAAAGAATGACAAAGTGAAAACATAGCGGAGGCTATCTTTACCGGTGTCTATAACTTACATGGCTACTTCGCTTATATCGTATGTTCACTAAAATCACATTTTCGACCGTCAGGCCGTATTTTTTTCAATTTAAGGCAAACTAATTGATGCAGTGTGCGAAATGTTTTCTGGAAGCAGTCGAGAAGTCAAAAAACAAATATTCGTGGAGGAAAACTGGAAGAAATAGAGCATTGAAGTGAACCATAATAAAATCCTGCACAGATTGCACACCTAAAATAAACTTTTTAAAGAACTTCAGCTGGAATAAGACTTTATGGTCTTAAAAATTTTTATCAACCCTTTCCACGATTATACCTATGGTCGATCCTTAAAACAGCTCTTTAAAAAAGCTTCTTTTGGAATTTACTAGCACGCTTCGTAAATTCACGACTGGTCTGTCTTTTTTGGTGTGTGCGTGCATGGGTACGTGTGTGTCTGTATGTAAATGGACATGATTCCAGCTAAGTGAGGTCTCTATATAGCACCAACATAGTCGGCGAACGTCTTCTAGCACTTGGATACTTCTTGTAAGCGAAGAAGTGAGAGGCTGATTACATGAGACCGGTACGAAGTCACACCGGCACGACTTGAGATTGCTCCCCATACAAATCCTTGTTCTCGTTTACGTGAGACCGGTTCGGAAAATTAACTCGGACCGGTCTTACTCATTTCGGGTACTGGACCGACACGAATGAGTTCAGACCGGTTCGAGCTCCGGACCGGTACAAAATTTTCCACATGAAAACGCGAAATCTCTCCAGATCAACCAGTGATAAGGCAAAGAACAATAAAAACATTGTTGCCGGGAACAAAAACTCGGAACGCGGACTGAAATGTTTGCAAGAACATGGTTTTAGGTTCATTCCGGTCTCATGTAAACACTTCAGAATAATTTCACCTTGGTAGCGGTCTGAATTCCTGCCGGTCTCACGTGATCAGTCCCATAGAAACGTTGGATAGGCCACCTCCACGAAGGAGTCAGTTGATCTCAATCTTCCCAAATCAGTAGGTATGAAGGTATAACCTAAGAAAACGCATGCAGGGTGATGTTTTCAGTAAAAAATCCCGAGTTTCATTCTACAAGACTTGTACTGCGTAGGAGTCGGACACATTGGCGTTATTTTTTCCCAGTCTGGTGACCAGGAAGAATTTGCTTAACCATGTAAAAATTCTTTTTAAAAGGCAAGCCCTGCAATCGAGCCATGAAAAACTGGCAAAGGGACGTTTTGATGTTCATGCAGGTTTCAGTAGAAATAATGAAGAATGAGCTGGACAGAAGGACATTTGAGTCATGATCGCCACGTGGAATGACAAATTCGTATCATCCTACATAGCGAGCAAATACCAAACGTATTTCCACCTTGTTGAACATTCATAGTTCCCCCAGAAATTTGCCATTAACAACATTAAAACGTCTTTTCATCTCTCTCTCGTGGCCAGGGTGCAAAATCTTCATTTGGAAGGTATTTTCCATGGTTAAACAGATTAAATTTTGGTCATGTGACCCATAAATTCGACGAATTTTTGTCTAAGCTAATTTAAGTTTTGAAAATCAAGACTTCATAATTTTACTTAAATCAGCATTCTGTATTAGTTTACAGGATTAGTAAGTCCATACCTGCCATTTTGACGGAGTCGAGATCACGTGGTTTGTCAGCGCAGGAGGCGCTGTAAGTCCAGTTTCTCTTTAGTCACAACGGTCGCCCGACTATGATGAGAGTATGAAAGCCAGGCTCCGGCAAACCATAAAGCCTTTCATTCTAACCTTAACTCCTCTAATTTTCTCCAGAGATACAGTGGTACGCGGCAAGCTTGTTCATATACTTCAATCTCTCGGACATCCACCACAAGACTAGAATAACCCAAGGCTATTTACTCCTCTACAAGCGCCGCAGTTCGTATCTTGCCACGTTGTACCAGCAATCTTTTGGGATCATGATCAAAGATGTACACACAAGTGAGATTATTTTCAACACCACGGTCACAGCCACAAACCAACGTTTGCACCGATTCAACCTAGTGCAGCTGATAAAACGGTGGCAGAAGTTCCCCAGGTCCAACAAAGGGCTGATACTGAAAGTGAGAGACATTGGAATGTTTACGGAAACCTTATGGACGTTTTATCCGCGAAAAAATATTCACATTCCGGTATTGGCACTCTTCGTGGTGGAAGGAAATTGTTTGGGCAAGTACAAGATGTTTCCAAGTCAAGTTGTTCGGTTTTTAAACGGAACATCAGTGGGATAGAGTTATTCAACTTTATTGGCCAGAACCATATTAATGAGAGAGGTAAAAATAACAGGCTCACTTCGCAACGTCGTCCAGTTATGGCGGAAACGTCACACCGGTCTTGACCCATTGTTCATTCAATTATATCGACTAAAACATTCACAGGACATTCATTGCAGTCACTAGCCAACATTTCGACACTACTTCGTTGAAGTTAAGGAGTTTGCGCAAACCAAACGCAAGATTGTAATAGTAACGATAAAGTGCACTGCAAATATACTTGAGACAAAAAAATATGAACAATGCTTTTATTTTCAAAAGGAAAACTACATACTCTGTATTTCCAGGAATTAAAGGTAAAATGCAAACAAAATTTTCGATTGTCTTTGCGTATATAGCTATAGGACTGTCATTTTGAATTCCAGTTTCTGGAATAAAACACTTGAAAAGTCGGTCGTTTGTCTTGTTTTGAGTCACGGTAGAGCAGAAAACTAAAAAAAAATGACTTCATAAACGGTGAGCCTCCTTTACGCGTAGCGGACACTTCAAGCACCTGCGCTGTTTTCCACGATATATGGTGTACACTGTTGTGTTTCAAAATCAACTTGTATTTTGAGTTTTCTTTTTGAAGACCACAAGTTTCAGGCTTGAGTTAAAATTTGTGTACATCTGGCCACTTATCACGTCACAGATTTAAATATCTCCTACGTATGGTTCAAAAATCTCGGTTTAAAACTTTCCAAAACGGTTATTTAATGTAGCTCTTGTAATCTAAACTTCAAATCGAATAACTCTATATAATCCTTGCATTTCACCTTTAAGGGCGACGAAGGTTCAAGTCGAGTTGTAACCAAGTCATGGTAACGTCTCACTACAATCAGATCAAATTTCAAGGACGTCCTGGACGGCAGTAGCTTGACCTATTAACTAGGCCAGTGATTCCCAACCTTCTGCTTCCCAGGGACTCCTTCACTGATTTTAAAAATCTCAGTGTACCCCCTTCCCAACCGAAACTGCAGCCTCGCCGGTTTCATTGATTAAAATCTCTCCTCAAAAGATGCATTCAGGTTTGCTTTGCTCAGTTCGACATGAAATAAAACCAAATTTTAAGTACTCAACATTGTATCCTCGTAGTTTAATCTTCCGAGTGGCAGATCGTTTCGAACTCATTATTAATTTATGGGCAGACAAACGCTGGAGAACTTTTCCTGTACGAGCAAAGCTCGGGGTGAACAGGCGAAGCGTGGTTGCATGTAACATGAGATGAAGGTGTGACCTGTTAAAACCTCAAAATTACGAGTTCTTATGTTACACTTACACCATTCGGAATTTGCGATATTGACTGGTAGTTTGCAATAAAGAATAGTTGAACCAATATTGCACGTAGTCATTTGCCAAAAAAAATAGTTACCTTCTGCAGACCTCGTCCCTTTTGCGCGGACTCCCGGTGGACCACCAAAAATTGTTTGCGGACCCCAGGTTGGGAGCCACTAAACTAGGCCTTACTATAAAATCCTTCAACAAACTTTTCAACTTTCTGTAAATATGTAAACATCGCATTCGTTTTGAGACAAGAGACTGCCCTTGCTTATTCAGGACACTGTAGATTTACGATAAACCTTATTAAGAGACCTTCACAGGTCTTTCTCCTCAAGGACTAAAGAGTAAAGACGATGAATAACCAGTTGTCTACAGGCAAGCTTTTGTCCGATTTAGCGTCAAAATCGCGTTCCCAAAAACACACTAAGGATACATCTATTCTCTATGATTTTTACGCCCAATTTTGGTGGCTTCTTTCGGTCAAACATTCCCGAATCCAAAAGGTTGTTGACTCTAACAGGTGTTTCGGATCCTACGGATTTTCTTCAGAGCAGGATCCAAAAATCGGGCAGCCAAATTGTACCTTGTAAACGTACTTTAATGTAAAACAGAGCGACATTCTTGATAAAGAATAACGTGAAATCACAATGTGAGAAAGTAAACGGAGCTCGTGAAAAACATCTTGCGCAGGAATTCAGTGAATTTCTTATGTAAGAAAAGAACTGGCCTAGGACGATCAACAGGGATTGACCACGGAAATGGAAAGATTCGTATGAAGTGGAAAGATGTTTAGCAATGAACGGAGCTAGTAGGGAAAAGCATGCATGGATGTACCAGTAGGTTTGAGTCGACCACTGCGAAGTCGACCAACGTAAGTAAAGAAGCAGAGAGTCATTTTCAAGGCATTACAGTTGTTGAAGTTAATCAAATTACCGACGTTTTTTTAAAAAATGCTATAAAATGCTTAACAGAAATTTGCTGATATAAAATTAATTGGTAAACAAAAAGTTATGAAGACAAATATCCGTAGTTAATTTACATGAAGTGTCAGGCGTTCTACGTAACTAACTATCTGAAGGCGGCATGAAGTTTAGCAAAAATCTGAATTTATCACCTGTTCACTCAATATCCGGTTGAACGGTTGAGTTTTGTGCCAGTATTTATCTGGATGGCTACAAACCTTTACCATCGACTAAAGTATGGTTTCTTTTTTTTTTTTTTGTCAGTATTAGAAGCCTTGCCGATCGCAAGGTTTATGTAATCACACACATCACAAACAATCCTTGTTTTCATTGCAAACAAAGATTAAAGACTAAAGATTACAAGTAAAGATGTGACCAAAGGATTGCATCAACCAGGTGAGAAAGTGTGAGTGGTTTTTCTGTTACTATAATGATCTCATCGACGAAAGGATGTGGATTCGCTTTTCATGAGCCCCAAATAAACATTGGGAGGGTTAATCTTGTCCCAGCGATGGAAATATTACCAAAAACAGGGACAAAAGAACAAGCAAACCTGTACGACATATTGATATTTAAAAAAAAGACTCGTTGTTATATACAATTGTTTTACTAATTTCCCATAGCTATATATTATGTCCGTTGCTAGGCTATGATACGGGTGACAAAGTCGAGTAAAACATTGTCAATCGTCAGACTAAAACTCTACTCAATAATGCAGGACATACTATTACCGATATCACCATGCAGTTGGAGGGCTAAGTTACTATTGGACAAACAAGTTCGACCATTTACTACATTTTCCGGACAGTAGTCAGGTATTTTACTGAGATGAAAGTGAACGTGTGCTAGCTTTTCCGCATAACTATCAAGATTCCGCGGCCTATAATCATTTGTTGTCGTTCAGGTTGACTGTAGCAGCAAGGTCTGACAATCCGAGCAGATTTTGGGCTTGTCTTTGTTGGTTATCAGCAACATCGTCCAAACGAACATGGACCGAAGAAATCTCCCGACGTTGCTGTGCCTGCAGAGTATATGAAAACGAGATGTTTTTACGCAATGTTTCGCCATTAAGTACCTGAAAAACGATATCTTATGGTGACAAACGTTCAATCGTTGAAAATGGAGAAGACTCCAAAGCGACTTCAGATTTTTTTATACTTTTGAAGCATGGTTAAATAACTTTGGTCGAGTGATCTCGTTTACACTTTTCATGCAGTGACCACTTATTTTTTCACAGCGATTTTAAATTCACCAAGTTGCTTCCTTATTATCGCATGCGTATTCGAAATGTTGTGATTAAAACAAGCCTATGGACTTGGTTAAATACTCCAGTTTAGGTTGCAAAAACACGATGTCAAAGGAGGCCACAAGTGGATAAACACGTTATTAGATCGGGTTTTAGATGACAGCATCCCTCGAGGAAACTTAGAAGATCAAGTGTTTGACGTCACTCCACACTGAACAAACCATGCTGAGAAAGTTTCCAGAAAAAAAAAAAGAAGCCCAATAAAAATTCAAGCTGAACCGGGGCTGCATCAGCCTGGCTGGGATTCCAAGTCGCCATATTCGATGTCCAACGGCCACGTGACAGTCACGAGGCTAACTTGCGCGTGCACGTCTTGTGTGCTGCTAACTAGAACTCGACACAACTGCAATCTGCGAAGTAAAGTCGCCACCAAATGAAAATTCTTACAAGTTCGCCACTCTATACCAATCATCCACCGCCATACACATCTTGAGTCCGCGGTGGACTCTCGCTGGTTCATTTTGCGATGTGGTTCAAACGCACGTGGAATCTTTTAAACTATACACAACAGTGAGAAGGATGTCAAGATCGCTGAAAATAGCACATTAAGTTACGCCTCTAAAAAAAAAGCCTGGCTCAAGTGCATCACATGTGAGGAATGGAAACTGTTGGATATCAGCCCAATTAGAGATTGCACAAGCTCACCCGCAGCACGGTTGGTCAACCCAAAGTACTGCGCATTGGATGGTTTTCACAAAGGGAATATTGGTGTAACTTAGGTACACCACTTTGGACGCCATGCTCTTTAGCATTTAAAATTTTGGAGATCGAGTGAAAACCATCTATACCTTATTCTTATGCTGAGAACGCCATCGGTCAATGATTACCATCAAATGGAGAGTACGTTGTTGTTAAAATCCAGTTATTCTGGCTCACCTGCTCGAATGCATCTCCTCGAGGTGGCAAAGGCGTGCTCGTTAAGGTAAGGATGCCAGGAGGGAAGACGGTGTCTGTGTTATTCAACATGTTTTTAAAGTGAACCTGACGTTTCTTGAGCTGAAGGACGAAAAGCAATACAAAGGGGTGAAATCTTACTAGAGACAGACAAAATATACACAGTAAAAATTTAGATTAATTGTTTTAAAATCTGCAAAATACCTGAAAGGGCTCTGTAAACGTAGTTTAACATTTTCCTTTCCAGAAGTTTCTCTTTGGTTTGCAAAATCGTTGATATAAGCATGAGTAGAATAGGAAATGACCTGTCTGGACCACAAAGGTCGCCTGGAGCGAACCTGATGATATTTTTATCATCGAATTCGATATAACACCTTTTTCTCTGCCTCAAAATGTTGTTTTGGAGCAACTGTCTCAGCTGAACAAAACCAGCCAGATATTTGTATCATCACTTGTATTGAATCACAGCAAGATTTAACTTGAACGCCCTAAATGTGGAGCTCAAGATAGTTGAGAATACTTACCCGTTCAAATTGGTTTCTTAACCTCTGGTTTTCCGCTTCCATGTTTTTCCTAAGAAAAAGAGGGTTCGCAGGTCAGGATTTGAGATGTGTTATAATACCGTAACTTTGGGAAGTCTTGCATTTACAGATTAACGAACAGGTAATAAAATGTAAAAGTAATGGGTATTAAATGTGTGTTATTTCCACAATAAATTAAAATTATGATAATTAAGTGATTACTTTTTCATCATATAATCATTACTGAGTAAACTATCGATTTAATATGATAATTAATAAATTTATAAGCCATTGAATAGAGCACATTAAAACATTCAATGCTCATTGCTAGAGCGCTTGAAATGCTCGCAACTGACCCGTACCGGTTCTCTAAGCAAGTTATCTGTCTTTTGTTTAACTTACTCAACATCGTTTGCTTGTTTGGATGGTCAAAAAAGGAGTAAAATCGTTCATAAACAGTGTTTACCACGCGTTTTAATTTTCCATCACTAAAAACCTGTGGTCTATTGTGGTGGAAATATTGCTTGAAGATAATTCTAATCAGCAGGAATTCAGGACAAGATTAATTAAAATTTTACCACAGACAAAGCAAAGCAATGCGACGTCACCGAAGGAAAACAGTTGTCTTTTTCCGTGACCTTGTGATGGGACTTTTTGACATACTTACCTCAGTGCTTCCTTCTCGGCTCTTGTCGTTTCTTCTTTCGCCTGTACAAGCTTCATAGACTCCTTCAGGTCAGCGATCTCACGTTTGTACTTCTGTTTTTTCTGTTTTCCGTTGGGAGAAAAAAAAACAAATAAAAAACCAAAAAACAACATTGCTGTTACTAATTTAAGTATTCTATAACCCAGTATGTGAGAATTAAAAATCGATTAGTTTTCCCGTTTAATAACGTTAGCTACAACTTACGGTCATAACGTATCTTTATTTATAGTGGATAACCCCATCAGCTGCTTAAGCTGTTCTCTCTAGAGGTCCAGTAAGGGCCACCCCTCATGGGTCCAGTGTTACTACAAGAGGAAACCGGAGTACCCAAAGAAACCTGCGATGCTTGGTGGAGTCAAGCTGGACAACACTCAGTTCACATGTGACCAAGGTAACTTTAATCAGATAACTGCACGGAGCCGGAATCGAACCCTAATCACCGTGGTGACAGACATGTTCTCTGACGTTGTGCCACCAGCACCCGCAAAATTTTAAATGTGGAAACAAACATATGTAGTGTCATGTTGTCTTACCTATGAGCTAAATTTGTTTTTGATTATAACTGCCTATATGAATCTATATGGTGTTAAGAGCAAATTGACCTATATTTTCCTGGCCATGCCAAAGTACTAGGAATTAAGTTTCAATACCTTATTAATCACTTCGGTTTCTTTCTTCGCAACTTTTATTTCACCCAAAACCTTCTGTCTCATTCCGTTATACTCATTTTCAATCGACTCCTTTTCGGCGTACACGGATTTCCTTCAAAAAAATGTTTCGGTCAAGATGCCTTCGATGCTTCTGTCTTTCCATAACTGACTTAAATTCTTATCGTACGAATACAAAGCCAAACTGGAGGGATACATTCTTTAGCCCACAAACAGATCTTGTCGAATACTGTCATACACTCAATAGCCTCAACTTCAAGAAGATATCTTGGCGGACAGGGCACATACTAGAACATCATTTAAATAACCTTCGGAGCCTTCAGAACTATCAACAGTTTAAAGCTTCACTTCCATAGTAATTTAAACAATGTCTGAAGTTGAAGCAGCAACGTAGTACAGTTGTTATTGGACAGCAAGATTTGGTTCCTGAAAATTAAGTCTGAAAAGATTGAGGAAGTTGATCGTCCAGGTTAGTGTAGTCTTGAGAAAGACTGTTGGTTGAAGTGACTGACGTTTCGACAGCCTTAGCGGCGGTCATCTTCAAAGTCAAAAGGAGAGTAAATGTCAGGTTCGCCTGTATTTATATCTGGCTCGTATTTGTATCACGCATGAGCCAGATACAAATACAGGCGAACCTGACATTTACTCTCCTTTTGACTCTGAAGATGACCGCCGCTAAGGCTGTCGAAACGTCAGTCACTTCAACCAACAGTCTTTCTCAAGACTACACTAACCTGGACGATCAACTTCCTCAAACATGTCACGATTCTTCCAGG
This sequence comes from Heliopora coerulea, assembly GCA_030142905.1. NCBI lineage: Eukaryota > Metazoa > Cnidaria > Anthozoa > Scleralcyonacea > Helioporidae > Heliopora > Heliopora coerulea. The sequence goes on along the minus strand of JASJOG010000015.1, from coordinate 1,888,313 downwards.
TTCAAACCATTTACTTTATTCTGAAAAGATTGTTGCCCAATGGGCGAGTAGCTTTGAAAATTAACCACTAAATGTGGCTTATTTGGCTAAATAGGCTGAAAATTAACTCCTAAATATGACAATAGCCTACTTGATCTGCTCCACTTCCTTTTCGTGTTGCACCTGTACGTGTTGAAGATCCGACCTTGCAATGCCTAAAATGTTGAACCGTTTTAAGACCAAAAATTTACTTTTAGTTGCCTTGACTAATGACTATTCTTTGGCTGATAACCTTTGAATTATGTAGAGGGAGGGCCAACAATAGACACTGTAAGAAACTGACTGGTGGAGAGTTACACACACAGTTATCAATAAATACGGAGATAGAGGCAACAATAGACACTGTAAGAAACTGACTGGTGGAGAGTTACACACACAGTTATCAATAAATACGGAGATAGAGGGCAACAATAGACACTGTAAGAAACTGACTGGTGGAGAGTTACACACACAGTTATCAATAAATACGGAGATAGAGGCCAACAATAGACACTGTAAGAAACTGACTGGTGGAGAGTTACACACACAGTTATCAATAAATACGGAGATAGAGGCAACAATAGACACTGTAAGAAACTGACTGGTGGAGAGTTACACACACAGTTATCAATAAATACGGAGATAGAGGCAACAATAGACACTGTAAGAAACTGACTGGTGGAGAGTTACACACACAGTTATCAATAAATACGGAGATAGAGGCCAACAATAGACACTGTAAGAAACTGACTGGTGGAGAGTTACACACACAGTTATCAATAAATACGGAGATAGAGGCCAACAATAGACACTGTAAGAAACTGACTGGTGGAGAGTTACACACACAGTTATCAATAAATACGGAGATAGAGGCCAACAATAGACACTGTAAGAAACTGACTGGTGGAGAGTTACACACACAGTTATCAATAAATACGGAGATAGAGGCAACAATAGACACTGTAAGAAACTGACTGGTGGAGAGTTACACACACAGTTATCAATAAATACGGAGATAGAGGCAACAATAGACACTGTAAGAAACTGACTGGTGGAGAGTTACACACACAGTTATCAATAAATACGGAGATAGAGGCCAACAATAGACACTGTAAGAAACTGACTGGTGGAGAGTTACACACACAGTTATCAATAAATACGGAGATAGAGGCCAACAATAGACACTGTAAGAAACTGACTGGTGGAGAGTTACACACACAGTTATCAATAAATACGGAGATAGAGGCAACAATAGACACTGTAAGAAACTGACTGGTGGAGAGTTACACACACAGTTATCAATAAATACGGAGATAGAGGCCAACAATAGACACTGTAAGAAACTGACTGGTGGAGAGTTACACACACAGTTATCAATAAATACGGAGATAGAGGCCAACAATAGACACTGTAAGAAACTGACTGGTGGAGAGTTACACACACAGTTATCAATAAATACGGAGATAGAGGCAACAATAGACACTGTAAGAAACTGACTGGTGGAGAGTTACACACACAGTTATCAATAAATACGGAGATAGAGGCAACAATAGACACTGTAAGAAACTGACTGGTGGAGAGTTACACACACAGTTATCAATAAATACGGAGATAGAGGCCAACAATAGACACTGTAAGAAACTGACTGGTGGAGAGTTACACACACAGTTATCAATAAATACGGAGATAGAGGCCAACAATAGACACTGTAAGAAACTGACTGGTGGAGAGTTACACACACAGTTATCAATAAATACGGAGATAGAGGCAACAATAGACACTGTAAGAAACTGACTGGTGGAGAGTTACACACACAGTTATCAATAAATACGGAGATAGAGGCAACAATAGGGTGATACTACGAGAGGGGCGAATACAGAAAGAAAGTGCATGAACTCAAAACAGCTCGTCGATAGAGAAGGTGGTAATTGAAGACTTTGGCTTTACCTATTTCCTCATTTAGTAAGTCAACCGTGTTTTTCAGCCTTTCGTTGGCAGCCATTAACTGTTGCTCGCTGTTTAGGACACTGAAATGTAATAAAACCTAAATGTTAAACAAACAGAGCTCTTTCACGGGGTGAAATTATTGAAAATACAGCCAATAATCAATGTGTTTATATCATGTAACAATACAGACCATCTAAGCTAACATTTACCCATCCTGTGCAATACAGGTGGCTGTACATTTTAAGTTACGTGATTTGACATTACTCCATGATATAGACAATCACCTGATGGTTACAGGTTAGGGTTAGGATTAGTGCTGAATGGTTGGTGGTGGAGTCTTGCTCACTGTGACAACGTAAGAATATACAACTGTGTCCTTTTTAAACCTTTCGAATTACCTCTGAAGTTGTGTTTGCATATCTTGTATCTTTTGCTTCAACTCTTGTGCTTTGTTTTTTTCCTGTAAAAAAAACAGACATAGTGATGTGGGATCAAGTCCAGTTTAATTAGGCAATCGCAGGCTCAACTTACCATAACCCTAACCCTGAAAGTAAATCTACCTTTCCCTTACCCCCATCTCTAACCCTAACCCTAACACACCAAAAGCTCAGTGGTTTGTAAACGTACGCTAAACTGCACTCTGGCCTTGAGCTTTCTTTTTTTTTTTCTTTTTTTCTTTTTTTTTTTTATTTTTGACTTACAAGATGGTCGCCTCATTGCATTTGCATATCTTATCTCACGATGATTTGTTACCTTATCCAATTCCTCAGAACGATCCGTGGCTTGCTTCAACTGAGTTCTCATTGTAGACATTTCTTGTTCGAGGATTTCCTAAACAACATCAAGAATGAAGATCAAAACTACACACACAAAATCACATTTGTACAAATCACACAACAGAGATCAGAGATAAAACTGCAGAGGGCATTCGCCATTAATTTCACGCGCCAGCGAGGAACCAACTGGGCGATGCCATATTGAACTATTAAGGGTAGCAAACACTTAGAGTGTTTGAGGCAGAGGACTGGGATTAGATCATTGGCTCTCCCAATGACTGTAATGGCAGAGTTAATGTAGGCACCTAGTTCGTTACCAAATTACAAATGTATTTGTATAGAGGGAAATAACTGTAGGTAAAAAAAGAGGAAATTCTAAAGTTTTGCTTCGGCTACCATACCCTTATTTCATTCACAGATCTCAGTTCTTCTTCTAGTTTCTTGATTTCCTGATGATGAGCTATTTGAGTCTCTCCTTTCGTTCTAAAGTGAAAAATGGAGCAATCGTGTGTAAAAGTTCTGGGATATTTCAACCAGCGGGAGGGTTGCACACTTGTACAATACAACAATCTTTTGTATAAGATAAGAGGAAAACAATCATACAAAAATCAACAAAATTGAATGGAATAAACGAAAGCGTTGGAGACTGAAATCGTTGCGGTAATGGGCAACGTATTGTCAAGCAAAATATGTAGCACTAGTAACGCCTTTACTAACGAACAACGTTAAGTTTCTAATAAAATTCTTTAAGTATTTGGCTCTAAATAGCTCCTACAATCGGTCGTTTTCTCCGATTAATACAATATTCCAGCGACATTTCAAAAGGTGCATGGGGTATCATCTACCCTGAGATGAACCAGCTTAAATTGAATATTTTGGTACACATTTCCCCACTGATTTTCGTGAATGCCGTACTAGACGGCGTTTTTAAGCGACGTTCACAAAAACCTCGAAAGAAGTATACAGTTTTTACAGACTTTGGCGATGGAAAACTCGTCAAGCAGTTCATACAAAGAGGTTGCGGTATATTTACTCATTGTTATACAAGCGCGTCGGCTTATTGGAGACGCTAACTTACAATGGAACAGTATTCGGAGAAACAGCCTATTTGATTCGCATGAAGAAAGCAAAACATAAGAAACTAAATTGGTAGTTTATTCGAGGGGGTAGCTGTACATGGTACTCATTATTCTTACGAGGACTTCGGCTTCGTGCAAAATTACGAACTATCCCGAAACAAACAACGTATCTGGTTCCCACGAGTGATGATCACAGTACCTTTCTAGCTCAGAAATGGCTGCTTCCATTTTGAAATTACTTTGTTCTAGTTTATTTATCTTCTCCCATTCCTTTTCTCTCGCAGCTTGTTCTCGCTTACAGGTTTCTTGCTCCTGTTTCAAGACAAAACGTTGTCACATTTTCGTTTTTACGATCACTTTATACATAGTTTAAAATACTGCCTTTACTATCGGTGGCTTTCGCCTTTCCAACTTGCCTTCTCACTGATTACTGTGTTAAGATGCTCCACGGTGCTTTCCAAGACACTGATGTTATTTCGCAGTCCATCACACTCAACTTTAAAAGTGTCTCGTTCTCTTTCAAGGTCACCTCTGTTTTTGGTCAGATCAAGTTTCACGTTGCTAAGTTGAACTTTGTGCTTGTGATTCAAGTCTTCCAGCTGACTAGTTATCAGAACAAATGTACTTACTCAAGAAATTTTCATTTATGAGTTCTTACATTGTAATATAAGGAATCGATGAATAAAGATACAAACGGGAGAGATTCTGTTTTGAAGTTACACTCAATGGAATATTACAAAACTAGAAAAAGACGTCTCCGGACCAAGTTTACCTTTTTAGCATTGTGCACTCTTTTTCTAGTTCGTGGACTTGTGCGATTAACTGATCCTATAACGAAATCGTGCCTCTGTTTCAACACCATTCTCGCTTACTGGGCATTCATTCTGTTCTAACGTGTTCAATTTTTCAATGTTCAATTATCTATCATGTTTTAAAACTTTACTACGTATTTTTTGTTTACTCTTCGAGTTGAGTAGTGTTTTAGATACATGTATGTGAAATTAGTTGGGGTAATTGCCAAGCAAGAACCACTTCGTTAGACTTGTCAACTGATCACTATCATCATTAACATCGTTATAACGATCATCATCTTCATCATTACCATCATCACCATCATTAACATCATCATCATCACCATCATCATTACCATCATCACCATCACTACCACCACCACCACCACCACCATCATCACCATCACCACTACTTCCGGCAACATCATCACCACCATTATCATCCACATTATTATCCCCACCACCACCCCTATCATTGTCATCATCATCCCAACCACCACCACTATCACTGTCATCACCACCACCACCACCACCACCATCACCAATGCCAACACCACTACTACTACCATCTTCATTATTACCATCACCATCACTACCACCACCACCACCACCACCATCATCACCATCACCACTACTTCCGGCAACATCATCACCACCATTATCATCCACATTATTATCCCCACCACCACCATCATCATTGTCATCATCATCCCAACCACCACCACTATCACTGTCATCACCACCACCACCACCACCACCATCACCAATGCCAACACCACTACTACTACCATCTTCATTATTACCATCACCACCACCATCATCATTGTCATCATCCCAACCACCACCACCACCATCATCATCACCAACACCATCACCAACACCATCACCATCACTACTACCATCTTCATTATCATAATTACCACCACCATCATCATTGTCATCATCATCCCAACCACCACCACTATCACTGTCATCACCACCACCACCACCATCATCATCACCAATGCCAACACCACTACTACTACCATCTTCATTATCACCACCATCATCATTGTCATCATTGTCCAAACCACCACCACTATCTTTGTCATCATCATCACAATCCCCACCACTACCACCATCATTATCATCATCAAAGAAGAGTTCTACCCATTTTGCATGTACATTATTATGATGGCAATTAGTTTTAGGAACTCACTGCCATATTATACATTTGATTAGAAGTGTTAAATATTATTTCTCTACTCAAAAGCAAAAACAAATTATAAGAAAATTTTTCCTAATAAATCAACAGGAATTTAAAAACAAATTTACAAAAAACAAAACTGCTGGATAAACAAACATACTTGCTGTTTGTTGTTACTCTCTCTCTCAGCCTGAAGATGCTGGCACTGGACTTTTAGTGATTCTTTTTCACTCTACAAGATGGTAAGTTAAATCAAAATCATGTTTACAATGAAAAACACTCGCTTGAAAAAGACCAACACAATTAGGTCAAATGATCTGCACGAGTGTAGCAAGAATAAATGCTAGTCAGCACACATATATCACATTATGTAAGCCAAAACATTCTTTGAGCCCTTGTTATTCTGGTACTCATTATGTTGATGGGAAACATTTCACATCATTAACTAATGCAAGATTTAGCTTGTTTGACATCCTGAGTATAATAATGTAAGATTAGATTTCCACCATGCAATAAAAGTTGTCCCTTTTTAAATGTAAAGATTGAGTAGCTTTCCGATGACCTCATGCATTCTGATTGTTCATGGGATAAAAGGAAAAAGTAGGGAAAACATTCAGGCACGTTGATACCATGATAAATGGTAATTTAATATAACGATGAAATAATTTTTACAAGATAAAGAAAGATGAGAAAAAATGAGTGATACACACTAAATGGTGTACACACAGCTACCAAGATTTACACACTGTTGGTAATACTTTTGCTAAGCTTACTCTTGGTAACCTATACATCCCAAGTAATCTTGCAGGTATGTTTAAAAACAAATATGAATTAGAAGACTTATATCTTTGCCATAGTTGCAGAGTTCTTGACCTGAAAAGTAATATTACAGAAATTTACCTCAAGAGTCTTGCACAGTGCAGTTGATTCAGCCAACTGACGAGCTTGAAGTTTGGAAACCTGTGGGGAAAATACAACATAGATCACATGCATTGAACCAAAGCACTCCAACAATGAAGAGGAAGTGACATTCTGCAAAGCTGATAAGCAATGATCATCTTAACTGCAAGAAAGAAAGCTTTCCAGAATGGTAGAATAAGTTTACAAAAATAATGAAATCATAAGTTTCTGAGATGGGCCTGTGAATGCTTGTATTTCTTGAATTAGAGAAAAAAACAACATTTTTTAGATACATTGCTGAGTCACAGTTGCTTTCAGAATATCTCTACCACATTGTGTCTTGTTCTATTAGCTTGTCTTGAAATCAATTATTAGTAAGTTAACTAAGCTTACATGGTCAGACTGTAAGCCAGCTGCTTCTCGCTTTTCTCTTAACTCTTCCAATTCACCAAGAAGACCTTTCACCTTTAAGTTGAGCTGTAAAGCAAAAATACTGATGAGACAAAAATTTAGTCACCCAACAATATGAAGAAATATGGCACAAAACAAAGGCCAAAGATCAACATCTTGTAAACTCAAGATTGAGACTGATTCATTTGTCCAATCTGTAGGAGGACTCAAATATACATGACAACAAAATGTGTGCTGTGTTCCAGTCAAGTATTTATGTACTAAAGATGTCCTCATGAAAAGTAAACTGGAAGTGCAACACACCTGAGTATTTTCTCTTTGCAGAGTCCGAACACGCTGTGAGTCATTCTGCTCTTCCTGCTTTTTTATGAGAAAATCACGTTCCCGTTGCAAGTTGGAGATCTGTAAAGTTGTAAGGAATCAAAGTGTTATTAATAATCAAATGAGAGAATAACCAGACCAAGCTAGATTATTCATTGAATACAGTACCTCCAACCAATCTTCCACTGGTTTTTGTTTTCCCTTCCTCCCCTCCCACTTTCCTCTACCCTCTCTGTCTGCATTCCATCCTTCCTTACTTATCCCCTTTCCTCCCTCCCTCCTTGCTTCCTTTCCCTCTCCCTCTCCCTCTCTCTCTCCCTCTCCCTTTCCCTCTCTCCCTCTCTCCCTCCCTCTCTCCCTCTCTCTCTCATCTCATCTCCTTTCTTTCTTCATGTGTAGTCAAGTATAAGTCAAAGACAATTTCAACACAGAAACATATAATGTAGTTATACTAACCTGTGTTTCATATTGTCCTTTTATTTCTTCATTTATTCTCTGAAATTGTGAACATTCATGTTCGTATTCAGATTTAAGGAACGAGTAGTCATATCGGAGCTTATTAAAATCACTACATCAAAAAAAAATAAAAGAAAAAGAAACAACATTTAAAGTGTAAGTCCCTAGTGGTTTAATTCTATTTCAGAATCATCTTCAGGAATACATGAAGAGAAATTATATAATGCCAAGGGTGATTCTGAAATAGAATTGAAACACTGCACATCCTCTCAAGGATAAGCATTAAGTTGTCCTGAGAATATCTCGTACACTAGTGGTTTATAAAACCAACAAATTAGCAGCATTCCAGACTACTTGCTAGCATGAAATAGAAAGGCCTACTTACAGTACACAGCATTGTTAACTCCTAAAACATGGAATTTAGCAAGTTTCCACCAGTAACAAGTGTTATATTACACTAACACCAAGTCACCAAAATCTGCTTCACATAACATAATGACTTTACCTCCGACTTTTTTGAAGTTCATTTTCTAAAGTTTCAAGTCTCTGTAAAGTTTGACGAAAATGAAAAAATTGATACCTTGTAATGATCAGTTAATATACTCAGTCACAAAATTTTTTTGTCACTTATTGATACATGTTGTCATGTTTTCACATAAAACATTTGCCCAGTTGTAAAAACATGAAATATACTGAACATTAAAAAAAAACAAAACAAAAACAAAACACATTTCATTTTGGTTAGGTGAGTGAATGTAGAGTTAATTGTAGATAACTGTTAATCTCAAATAATTAGTCTGAGTTTGTTCTTGAATATGATGATAACTGATTGATTAATAATAACAGCCCCACATTAGGCTGTTTGGGTATTATATGCACAATGTAATTCAAGTGTCCAACAAACAGAATTACATACTGTTACATAAAGTTTGAAATGTGTAAAAACTAGAATACAGCTCCTATTGTTACTTTCTCTTTCACAGTCAATAATTTACATGCAATATGATAAACTTAAAATATTTACTATATTTTCCAGTTCCGTTTCTAAATTAGAGCACATTCCTGTCTTGGATATCTATTACACAGTTCTTTCATAGTATTTTTATATATGGGTTTATTTTTTAACAGTTTTAAACACCAATTTTTCCTACTGCTTGAGGGCACACCTGGGAAAAACCCCTTAACCTGTATCATTTGATATAGCAATCAACTATACTGTACCTTTCGATATGGGAGTTCAATTTCACTTTGTAAGCGCATTCTTAGAATCTCCATTTTCTGGGGGGTCATGACCTTATGAGAATGTATTTCAATAAGAGACAATAAACTAAAAACAATTACAAAAGACTAGCCTTCTCAAGATGGATCAATGACATTGCTGTACTATAAAAATCCATCATTTTAGTACCTGTGATCTTAGCTCTTCACATTCTTGTATCTTAGAATCTCTTTCTGTCCTTGCTTTTGTGATAAGTTCTTGACATTGTAGCTGCATTTTTTTCATTTCCTCCCTTGCATCAAGGAGAGCTCTTTCACAATGGTCTTTGCCCTTGATGAGCAAAGAAAGGAAAATACAGTCATTAAAGATAAAAATTGCCACAACTCATCTATTCTTGTCATTGCATTTATAATCAAACTAATTTTCTGGTGCTAGATAAATGCAATTTATATTGAAACTGGTGCTGGTAACTTGTTGCTTGGGAGCTGATATTATGCACCTTAACCAAGTGGCTTGGCAAACTTATTAGGAGGCAGACATCACACTCTGCTAGACAAAATCATCAGGCATTAGCCAGAATAAAATTCTAAAGTCCACCCTTGCCTTCAATTGGTTAACCAAGTTGGTGATTAATGACGGACAACTGAACAATATGGCTGATATTTTCTATTAATAAATTACAAGGCTCACATCTTGAAGTTGAATGTGCTCCGCTTTTAGTATCTCATAAGTTGTCTTCAATTTCTCCATTCTCATCCGTTGTTCAGTGACAACTGATTCCAAATTGCCGACACGTTCCAGCTTCTGAAGTATTTCAGACTGTGACAGTGGTTGCTCTCCTGCCATGATATCCACAGTTCTAAACCATATTTACAAGACTCATTGTCATCACAGTATCTAAGCACTGAGTAAGTTACTCATTTGGTAGACAATAGCCAGGTCACAACAGCTTTAGATGGCAAACTGGCCTGCAGGCAGGCTCTAATGAGGTCTGAGTGCCTGCATGGAATGTTTAGTGATTCCTCTGTTCTTTCTTGGCTGGACCAACAAAATTAGCTTCAGTTTGGGCAACTATAACTCATCCTCTTGTAACACAACCCAGAGCACATCAGTAAAAAAATTTAAATGTTAAATTTTTGCCAGGTATCCTGGGTAAAACAAGAAAACTATCCCATTAAAAGAGGAATCAATTGCTTTGTATTCTCAGATCTCTGTTGCCACGAGGTGTTCAATTTTTTTTTGTTGCTTTCATGCCTGTTTTGAAAAATGCTGAACCATATTCTCAAACATTCAAAACATAGATTTTGCCAGTGTCAGACTGATCTAATCTGTTTTTGTTCCCAGTCTCCATCAATGTTTACCTCAGCTGAACTCATACCAACAAAATTGCAGTAAAATATCAAACAGTGTTTAGCTTACCTTCAAAATAACTCCTCCAGTCTACAGTAATCTATGGGATTACCACTAAATCTATACAACAACCTCCTGAAATGTCACCAAGTTTATATCAGATCAAGAAGTCAAGAAAAAGGCATGCATGGCGAGTTACACCCTTATATAGAACTTCAATAAGCTTTCATACACCGTTTCGTCTTCCTCACGTTCGAAAAAACCCCCCACAGTAATTGTTTGGATCCCAAATTCTTTTCAAAAGTGAAAGGAAAGTTTACAAGTAGCCAGGACAGCGTCTTTGACAACGGTTGATATCCTTGCCGATAACATAACCCACAGTTCCTTGCGCGCGAATATATAACCGCTGTTCGGGTATAGTGTGGACTCACCAGCGAAGCAGTGAGGGTAGAGAAATTAAAAACTTTTTCATTACTCATTTCTACATGGAATATTTTTTTATTTTTAATTTTATTTTCATTTATTTCCTAATTTTTATGTATGTTAGCATTAACAAGAATTTTTATATTTGTCATCCAAGTCTTAGTTTAAACAAGTAACCGTTGCCCGGTGCAAAATTTAACGCTTAAACCACCAGCTTAACGATATTTTCACGTCATTGAATAAGTTAATGATAAAAAGTCTTAAGGCTGTTTCACCAACTTGAGTTGCGCAAACCCAAATGCAAACAAAAATGCAAGCGCATTTGCAATGACCATACGTTGAGTACAAGCGCAAGTCATACAAGCGCAAGACACAATTGAACGCAGTGTCTTACCAAGGGTAGAGGGTACTGGAGCGCCTGTATCGGACGCAAAATTTTATGGGGCGACATTTTCAGAAACAAAAACTCAAATTTTTGGGTCTTTTCTTTCTAGATTCAAAAATACGTTGCTCAAAGCTCAACGAAATGTTAAATAAAGGTCTCGACTTCTCATCGCTAATTTTCGACTTTGCAGCTGTCAAAGCACGGAACTAAGCGCCTGTTTCAAATTTTCAATTACATTTGGAGTAATAAAATACAAAAAGCACAAAAACACACTTGTTTCTACAGAAGTAAAGTACTTCGTTTATTTATAAACCGGTGGCACAGTCAGGTATACAATCACTATGATATAAGGAGTTTGGGGTGCGTTAGAGACGGCTGGAATGTTCTAAAAATATTCCTGACTCTCATAAATAATCAAAACAGTAAATATAGAAGAAGCTATAGAAGCTATCTTGAATTGTACATGTTACACTACATTGCATTTATCGAAAGTGCAGTTAAAGTCGGAAAGGTTTCTTGATTAAAACTCAGGTCATACTCCTAAGGATAGCTGAGGTTTAATTTAACAAATTTTGCAAAAATTCAGAAAGGCCTCAGGGTGTAAAAGCTTGAGTTTGAATAGCCAACAGGAAGACACGAAAATAAAAAAAAGGTCAGCGTATTTAGAAGGCGAGTAACATTAATCAGAGATTAACAGTTATCGTGCAGTTGTATTACAGTATGTTTTGATTGGCTGTTTACGCTTAATTTTCATATTTAAAGCCTTTCTTAATTCCTGAAAATGCTTTCGAAAGAAACTCCAACTCTGCTCACTAGTTTGCTCAGAATTATTTCCACATAACTGTTCCTATTCTAAATTTGAATCAAGACCATTCATCGGCTTCTTGAAAACTATACAGACTGGCACTGGAATAATTAGCAGTAATAGGAGAAATATTTTGGGGAATAATTAAAGGACGTTCCAGGGATAGGTAAATAACATGACAGGCATTCGGCAAGTATTTAGAAATAACCCGTCAGCCAGGTTCAATCTCATGTAGCCATCGCTGCCGCTTCAGCAAGATGAAGAACTTCCGGGATTCCCCTTGTCATTCTCTCCAACTTTTCTGCTTCGAGTATTTAAAGGCGTGACTGCGTTACCCACTCGAAGAACTGCGGCGTTTGAGGCAGAGTTATTAGTCATAGCCAGCTGGTCGTTATTCTCAGACACACCCACGAATAAGAGGTAGATTTTTGGGCCAAACAATCCAAGTAAAGTGATCCATCCGATGCTAATCGTGGCAATGCACTCCCAAATAATCCTATGCAGACCATTGCCCGCGCTCATATAAAATGGAAAGAATATAATCCATACAAAGCAGGTGAAATACATGGTGAACCCGATGTACTTCGCTTCGTTGAAATTCCTCGGAAACATCCTGGTTTTGAACGCCATGAAAGTGCATAACCCCATGAGCAGCATGTTATAAGAAAGCAACGATGCCAACACCTTTTTTTCTAGAGAACATTCTAGGAATAACTCGTTCGCCAACTCTCGCTCAACCTGTGCTGGTATGGTCGGGAAAAAAGACATCACTGAGAAAAGACATTGCACTAATATGAGCGAAACTGCAATGAGAACTTGGGAGGCTGGACTGACCAAGGTCGGTTTGCCGACTGACTTCATCGCATTCGTGAAAATTCTAAAAATTCGTAGAATTTTCATGAAAAGTGGTGCGTAACACGAAGCTAAGGCGATCCCAAGTACGACAGGCTGACATAGGCAAATCACACGACTGGGTTCAGCGAGAAGTAACCATGGTGAAGTAAAAAGTAAGGCCAAACCAAAGAGAATGATTCCCGAAAGTTCGCGGCTCGACGCTTTGATCAGTGGAACTTGGTTATGTTTGAAAAAGATTACAGTAACTATGACAACACACGTCAAACCCACCACGGACACTGCGAGAATGGCTTTGGACGAAGACTTGGACATGAGATCAATGACAGGAAACTTCACGCATCCCGTGAGGTTGGAGTTCGGTAAGTACCCATATGGACACTTCTTGCACGTGCTGTTAACAATAATGTCACGTGGACCACACGCGACGCAGTTCCAACAGCAAATGATAGGAAGGTTGGCCTTTTGTGCATGAACTTTTCCATGTGCGCATGGCTCGCTGCACAAAGACGCTGGAGGGCTTGAACTGCCGTTCGGCCATTTCAGTTCTGTCACATTTAAGTTGAGTTTACCACTATGGTATCCGTCCCCGTGATCTTCCCAGACGCCAACTTTCCGGTAAAAATATCTGCCGCTGGATTCTTGAAAACTAAAGATTGAATAACTACCGGATATTTCTTGGTTTTTGTTGAACGAAAAGTTTGCACCTGTTGCTTGATTTTTGAACGTGGTACTGTTCATATATGTCAGGAGTAACGATCTTCGAATCGGTCTCGTTGCCTGGCAAATGCCATTTGTTCCTTCACACGACTGTTTCACGTAATCGTGAAGCGCGTGCGCCATGGCATAGACCGCATTGACAACGGTCTGAATGGGAGCAAAATCAAGACGACTATTTAATAGGGTTTCGTTTCCCGAGCAGTTCTGACTAAAATTCGAAGACGAACCTTTGAGTGTACATCGAAAATGAGTTTGCCAAAAATCTCTGAACCATGAATTGTTCGCCAGTTGCTTGTCCCTCACATCTAAACCTCTGAAATACTCTTCGAATCCACTTACTGGCTGGTTTAGCTGGCTGATGGTGATTGCTCCGTCTGCAAAATGTTCCAGTCCATCTGCTATGTCCATGTTGTTTCCCCAGCTATCGCTGGCCACCCAGTAGAACCTTTTTGAAGAACGTCGAGCGAGAGCTTCTAAAATGGACCTCGAATCACGCTGGACAGTGAACAGGATCACGCCTCTTGCCTTAGGTTCATTGTTGAGATCATCTATCAGTTGCTTAAACTCGTTGTCCGAAGGAAACGACGACAAAGTGCGTCTCAGTGCTATGCAAATTCCACGAGCCTCGGCAGCTTCGTAGAAGTCTTCCATTCCTTTCTCGCCGTACACACCATTCGAACTGATCGTGATTACAAAATTCCATCCTAGTTCGACAACGACATCAGCCATTGCACTGGCTTGCAGAGTGTCTGGTGGAACAGTGCGAAAGAAATAACTGTAGATGGTTTTGTCACTCAGCAAGCTGGCTGTGGAACCGTAGCTTATTTGGGGGATTTCAAAAACGCGAAGGAAATCTGCCACGACTTTCGAGAGGTCACTTGAATGCGCCCCTATAACTCCGGCAAGTTGAGCACCACTGGCTGGTGGTACCAGAGTCATCGTTATGAGTTCCTTTACCATTCTTGCACCAATGGTTTGACTGTGACAGCTATCGTAGATCCTCGAGCCCAATGTGATGTTGGGAAGAATGGATGCATCTTTGTTGATCTTATCAATGGCATATAGCATTGCTTCAACATAGTGAAATCCCGGCATGGTTTGGAATGGTCCACAGTCATTTTCATTCGATCCACGCCGGTGGATTGGAAAGATTCCGCCAAGTACGAAATCACCATATTTGTCGATAAAGAAGCGATCTACGTAAGGAAAAGGAGTAGTTTAATTGGAGGAGAAGATTGGCTGTGGAAACAACGAAGCAAAAAAGTTTGATTTCAGTGTGAAAGCTCAAATATTAGGAAGAGAAAAAAATCCTTCTTACGAACTATTCTCAAGCAGATGCATGGCTGTCAGTTGACCGTCATCAGTTGTGGTTGATGTCAGTTGATAATGATATTGTCAGTTGGTGTCATCAGTCGACCGAAACTGCGAAGGGCGACCAAAATTTTTTCTACATGTTATCCGGAAGATTATTTTGAAAAGAGGAATTGAGACAGAGCTCGACCTCAAAGATATATGTTGAGTTGTAACGATGGATTCCTCGTTAACTTAAAACGGATTAAATGCGTTTTAAGTTAATAAATTAAGAATTACAAGAGGATCGACTAAAATAAAAGGGAAATGTCGAGAAAAAACAGACCATTTATCGACCATGCATATCAAAGCATAGGGATGGAATTAAAACTAACAGGCATGCAAATATGTTGCTTACCAATCTTGTCAGCATTTGTTAGTAGAGTAATCCAAACGGCGACAATAATCGTCAAAATAGTTCTTTTCATTCTTGATTATTTTCTGTGGTGGACTGACTAGAAATTAACATTGATACTTTTTATAGTAACATGTATAACGAACTTCAAGGACGAATATGATGCATTTCTTTCCAATGCAAACAATTCTCAGCAAAAAGGCAAAACCCATCTCACGGGTTTTTTTGCTCCTCAAGATCATTGTGGGAAAGTTACAGTGTTGGGTACTCTTTGAATGAAAGTCGCAGTTTGTAACTCTCGGTTGTAAAACTGAATAGAAGTCGGTTAGAATGGACAATCTATTTATTCCAGTATCGTTTTTCATTCCTGAAATTAATTTTTCATGAGCCTGACTTGTTCATGAGTCAACTTCGCACACCCCGACTTAATGAAGGAAATTGCAAGGTTATATTGTGTTTAAGCCATATGCGAACGGTCTGTAACAGGAAAATGGTTTGACTTTAGACAGAATGAACGTATCCGCAGATTTATGCAATTGTATGTTTCGTTCTCGAGCTCCAAAAAAGACAAGTAAATTCATCAAACCAAACTAAATCCATGGTGAGCACACTCGTAGCAATGATAGCATGTTTACACTCACCGTTATTTTCCTTTCTTTCAAAGGTTTAAAACAGTCTCAGTAACAAACTTTACTGTTATGCGTATGCTTGGATTTGTTGCTGAAGTAATGAGCCACATAGCCCACAAGATGTGTTGTACAACGCATCTTTATTGAATCTGCGTTTTGTTTGTGCAGCATTACAAATTTTTGATTAAGCCTGTCCTTCGTCTAACTTCCGCCAATGGCAAGGAAGACAACTAGCAGGTGCACAGTCTGAAATTTATGATCGTACCTGCTGAAAAATCAACCACGACAGTTATGATAAGTGGGTTGCACTCATATAGCCGTTCATGTCCCTTCAACAGATACCATGTTTTCCACCAATTAACTTTTGAAAAACTGCTCGTAAATCTTCTGCTGGGGCGTGACAAAACAACTTCAAGAGTTCCACCATTCAATCGCGTAGATTAGATTTTTGATATTGAATTATTGTTAGTTTGACAGTCAAAAAGCCAACCTGATCAGCCTTATGCAAATATACGAATCTTGCATGTGTTAACACTTTAGAAAAATTAATGCTAGACCGTAATTATTGGCCAGAGAAGGTTCATCAGTTCATAAAAAGAGAAGCATGATGGCATATTTCAGCCTCTCAAGCATTGTCTTGTTATGTATGACTGTATATCTCGGTCATACGTCCAAGAAATCTGTCTACAAACTCTTTAGCGGGCTTTTATCCTTGTCTCCTGAGTGCCTTGCTAGTACGTCATTTCAATTATATCACCGTTGGCTCAGTTTCTTTTGTTCTCCGGAAGTTGATAAATAACTAATCCACCTTATTAAGATATTCATACCAAAATTTCGCCATTTCTATACGTTTGTCCGGCAAGTTAGATACTTTTTTCGAAACTTCACCAATAATTTTATGAGTCGGTTATAAACCTTGACCTCGGTGTCCAGGTGATATATCAAACTTCATGCTTCCCCCTCAGGTTGACAAATCTCTTCAACACCGATGTCACGGTAAATAACCAATACTAATTAGATTTTTCCCACGAAACTAGTCATGATTCGCAGAAGTTACCTGAGTGACTGTTACAAATCTGTCCCCCAAGATTTCGTGTGTGCATATATGTCGAACTTGTGCTTTCTTAGTTCGGTTGTTCAGGCATAAAGCAGAGGTTTGGTCACCATATGGATCATTGTCAGATCTTCAAAGAAAAAGAATGGCTTTCCTTCTATAATATACCATCGAAACGTGAATTCCTAAACCCTAGAGTTTATACTGAGTATAGATCCATATATTAACCGGGAAATATATTCTAAACTCGAAGCCATATGTACACTGATAGTTATAATACCATTAGACACTTTCCATTGTATATTACAAATTAGTAAAGAAATCTTTGAAGTAAAACATTCACTACGGGTCTTCAAGGGAAATAATTACCTGATAGAGATAAACAAATTGTTCACCGAATTAAACGAAAAATAAATCGCAATTCTGGAAATTACAAGCGAAAAACTTTGAAATACTATCACAGGTACATCGTCATAAAATTGTTCACACAGAGCACGAACCCTTCTTAGTTAGAACTTGAAAATTTAAGGAACTCTTATTTGAATTTAAAACAATGTTTGGTTTGGGGTATATTTGCGATTTTCTATGCACTAATGACGTTCTAAAAATAACATTGTTTGTCCTGTAGAAAGAGGAATGGATCTTGAGGGATGAGACATTTAGAAGGTGAAATCTGAAACTCGACCTTGTAAAGTTCGATGAAGTTGTGGTAAACCGCATCCGAAAAGGCTTATAATGTCCAAAAGATGAGTGGCAGCCGAACAGCAACAACTCGCTAAACCTAAACGGGGATTAAACTCATGCTTCCTAAACGCTTCCTAGTTCAACGTCACACAGCCTGCCGGATCTCGGCCCTGAAATGTCCTAGCGCGTTATTGTATTCCACTTCTGTCTTCTCCGTTTTCCCAGCAGATTTTGACTCATGAAGAATTGGGTACGTGGCACTTCATGATTGGCATTAAAAGGTAGGTGAAATATCTAATAGGAATTTACGGTCGCTTGCAAACCCGTCAAATGATCCCAACCCATCAAAATAAATATAAGAAGCAAAACACAAAAACTTCCTGGAAGTGAAAGGACTAAGCCAAAGGTCAGTTATTAAAAGAACGATTAGCGCTTACCCAGGATTAACAGTTAAACTGTTTAGTTTCGTATACCTTGGTTGAGTAGATGAGCTCGATTTCACGGCAAAGATCTCTTGTTAGTCCAACTAAAGTCTGTCATGAAAAAATGAAAATTTCCCATTCACCATCCTCATTAATTTCCAGCATAAAATTTTCTCTTATAATCTAGGATTACTTAATCGTCGATTGAGCCATCGCGGGTCCCTAAGTCAACATTCTATCTCATAATGTCGAACATTAAGATGGGATAGAATTAAACGAGATTTTCTCGAAGTCGCCAATCGAAATCGTCAAAATTTGGAAAGTCAATACAGGTGTATTGACACCTTTTCTCTAGCTAAAATATTTATTCAACATACGGTGGAGTTTAATAAAAAGTTGTATTAGAAAAAACAAACATAATTTCAGCCAAACCGGCCATCTTCAACTGAAGATGACCATTTTGCCATGATTGAACACAGAACACGTTTATCTAATCCGAAAAGATGGCAATCACAGGCAAGATCATTACACTACAAAACGGTGAACTAAAAAAAGATACTTAGCCATGAAATTTAAGTAGCGTCTGGTCGAGATTTCTGATCCACCATAATCAAACTTCCACTTGAATGCAAATAAGAAAAATTTCCTTATGAATACAAATAAGGAGATGGGTAGTATTACGATCGTTCTACTTTTCGGAGTTACGAATTTCTACGTCGAAAGTATCCTATACACAGCTAACTAGCTCCAATACAAGTCAGACTTGGACTGGCCATTGTGCCATCGTCCCGTAGAACGATGGTCTGCCATTGTTCTGTAGCGCGATGGTACAATGGCCGGTCCAAGCCTGATACAATTGAATGTTTTACTCCATTTTAGATCTCTCTGGAGGAAAGTCAACTTAAAAAGAACTTAAAATTTCATCATTCCTCACGTGGTCACATCGAAATCATTGTGTTTACCTTCCTGGTTCAATTGTGACCGGAACTGCATCCTCAAAAGCAAATTAGAAAGTAATGAAACAGTTTCAATTTGCCAATCTGATAGAGAAATCACCTTGGATATATTGAAATGTCGGAAATACTCCAGTTCCTAACGCAAGTGCCTACTGAATCTGAAGGACCGAAAGAAACCTGAACAGTAAGCATCTTGACGAGTAATCTCCTTTGTATTAAAAAATTCAAATTAAACTCATAATCTCAAGCAGATGATCTGATCATGTCTGGACCAGACCTTGTCACTCTGACTCTGTGTTTTTTACGATTTTTTTTGAGCTTATAACTTGCTGCAAAAGATAACTTAAAGAAAACCATACCTTTCTAAGGATGAATTGAGTGTTGTAGCCCAGCCAAACGTCTACTGGTTTGTCTCATCTTTCAAAAATTCAATATTGACAATTGATGATCGATAATTCGACCTCAAAATTTCTCAAATCCGCCGTTTATACCGGCATATATAATATTTATATATGACAGGACTTTGTCTTTTTTAACTTCACGTGTTCGGTTTGACGTTCTTCTGAATATATCACAGTATTATGAAGAATACTTGCCTTTGTTAAGCCATTTATGATTAAGAATACCATGAAGAGTAAAAACGGTCATCTTCAGATTTAATAAGGTTTTCAACCTTTTACCAGTCGAACATGTCTCATCACGAAAAGATTACGGACAGAGATTTTGATTACGCCCGCATGTGAAGATATTGCGTACAAAAATACGTACATACCACAGTGTATCGATCAGGATTTAGGTAAGGACAGAGGCATTAAATCACAGATATTCAATGTCCAACCAATAAAACAAAGGTCAAATGTTCAAATACCTTGCATGATATATCCATGTCCTGTCCACGATACTGCCAATCATGTTGACATCTCCGTATGTGTGGCTCGGAACTAAACGGTCCGGAGGACGGCGGAGGTGGTAATGGTGTGAGTACGAAGTAAGAAAAGAACTCTCAGTGCGTGTGGGGCCTCAAGCTTGGTCTCGACCCGGAACTGATCAATTCAAGCCCAATTTTTTCATCTTTTCTTCGTGATCACGATCAAATACTTCAGAGCTGGCTCATAAAATGTTCTTCGATAAGAATCTTATTTTATTTATTTATTTATTTATTTATTTATTTATTTATTTATTTAAGATTATTTATGCACGGTAGCCATTCAGCACACTAAGCTGTTTTTCAATGGGCCGTGCTTTGGTCTAAAAATCTATTAAATTACAAAAAGTTGCGAAGCCTACATACTAATCAGCTTCACCTTATAATAACTACTTTATTTACAACCTATCAATAAACTATATTACAAACTACCGATTATTAATAATATATACAAACATAACTAACAATTAACATCCTACAAGTGTTTAGAATCCACACAAGCCCAAATTCATGCAGTTCAAACAAGTGTCGTCTTGAAATGTCTTGGACAATCTTAGAGCCATTATCAATTATTGTTTTCTAAATTTTGGAAATAGTGATCAATTAGATTTTTAAATCTTGTCGTAGACAGAGTTTGATACTCAGAAACTATATCGCGAGGCAATTTGTTCCTTTCAGCCGCTGACCTATATGAGGACTTTTTCATGAAATCTGTATTAGGTTTATTTAAGTAAAGTTTTCGATCGTTGCTTCTTAGTTGATACATAGCATTATTTCTGATATTAAACATTTCAGATATATATTCTGGTAATTGTCCTTGTAGTGCTTTAAAAGTAATGTTTACTTCCCGTTTCTTTAAAATGTTTTCAATCGGAGCCCATCCCAAATCAGCAAAAATTTCCTTTGACCTAACATCGTAACTAGATCCCGTTATAACACGGGCAGCTCTTTTCTGCAATTTGTACAGCTTATTCAAGTGTGTACGACCACCATCATTCCATACTGTAGAACAGTAAGTGAAATGAGGTAGGACTAGTGAGTTATAAATATTCATCAGTGCATTTTGGTTTACATATTATTTTGATCTTCTTAATAAACAAATAGATTTAGATATCTTTTTGCACTGTTCATCATTGTGTTCATTCCATTTCAACTCTTCATCAAGAATAATTCCTAATACTTTCTTATTTTTTACTAGCTTAATTGCATGCCTTCCAATTATAATATTTGGAGTTTCAGTAAATTGCTTTAGTCTCTTTTTTGATGCTATTAGCATAAACTCTGTTTTTTTAATATTTAAAGTCAATTTGTTTGCTGTTAGCCAAGTATTAACATTATGTAGATCTGCATTGATTTTGTTTTCAATGTCAGTTGGTGAAGTTCCTGAACTAGATAAGTTGGTATCATCTGCAAACATCGAGGCTTGAGTATTTTGAAGACAGTTAGGAAGGTCATTAATGTAGAGGGAAAACAATAATGGTCCTAGATTTGATCCTTGTGGAACACCACATTGAATTTTTCTTGACTTTGACTTTATACCTTCTAGTATACAGATTTGCATTCTGTTATCTAAATATGATTTAAACAGACTAAGAGCCTGGTTTTTTACGCCATATAGTTCAAGCTTAGATAAAAGTATTTGATGATCTACGGTATCAAACGCTTTTTTTTAGGTCGAGGAACAATACACCATTAATTAAACCCTTGTCAATGTTCATCAGCCATTTGTCTGTTGTTTGCAATAAAGACGTTTCTGTGGAATGATACTGACGAAATCCTGATTGTTGTTTTGAGATAATATTGTTATCATTCAAAAATTTACTTAATTGGTCGTATATAAGTTTTTCCATGATTTTGGCAATAACTGGTAGAACCGAAATAGGTCTCTAATTTCCACAGTTCTTTTTATACCCCTCTTTATAAACAGGGGTTACTTTAGCTATTTTTAGATCATCGGGGAATATACCAGTAGCTAGAACTAAATTGAAAATATATAATAAAGTTTCACAAACAGTATGTTCTGCTGCCTTTAGTAATTTGTTTGTAATTTTATCCAGGCCAGATGCTTTAGATAATTTCAACCTCTCTAAGACCTTAATCAGTTCACTTTCAGATATTAGTCTAAAAGAAAATTCCCTATCACTAGGTGATACCCATTGCAAAGGGTCAATATTATTTGGTGGTATGTCCTCGCAAAGTTTTGGTCCAATCTCGCAACAGAATTTATTAAATTCATTGGCTATATTCTGATTTACTGTAATTATTCTTTCATCAACTTCAATTTCTTTAATAGTCGTGGTTTGTGATTTCCTATTGAGCAGTTCGTTAATGTATTTCCAGCCATCTTTATTATTTGTGCAATTTTCTAAATTTATTTTAAAATATGATGCTTTAGTTTCCCTAATAAGTGAAGTAACCTGATTTTTACATCTTTTGTATGCTTCATAATAGGTAGGTGAATTTAGTTGTATTGCTTTCTGTTTAAGGAAATCTCTATGGTGGCTCAGTTTCTTAATACTTTCATTTAGCCATGGGCTAAATTCGCTTTTCACTTTTCTAGTACGACACGGGGCATGGATATCCGCAATCTTAAGAAAGATTGATTTCCACTCACTCCAAGCTTGGTTCGGGTCAGAATTATACGTGAAGGATTTAAGAGCTTGTTCTAAATTATTTTGAAATTGTATGGTGTTAAAGTTTTTAAATTGCCTTGTTTCTACAATTTTAGGTTCTTGTCGAGGAACGCTAATTTTTCTACAAATATATACCATACTGTGATCGCTTATTCCCATCTCAATTACACCAGAATCACTTGTTTTATTGTCATCACTTCTAGTGATCACAATATCTAATAGTGTTTCTGTTGACGAAGTTATTCTTGTGGGAGTCTCTATATGTTGCTGTAATTGATAAATGTCAATGAGATCTCTGAGTCGTTTTAGGTTGTTGTTGTTGTGATCAACCGTTTTGAGAAAGTCACAGTTGAAGTCACCCGTTATCACAACTTCACTTTTCTCATTATCAATTTTTTTAAAGAAGTTTTCAAAATGAGAAAAAAAATTCACAATTTGCACTTAGAGGGCGATACCAAGTAGAAATCAATAAATCACGGGGAGGTGGTTAAAAAGGGAATTCTGCCACAAGTGACGGTCTCGAGACACGAAGATGTCGAAGCGATATAAACAGTGTGATTTAGAAAGTGGACTGCGTGGGCATTGAAATATGAACGAAAATGAAAGAGTAAAACACAAGGTCGACAAAGATTTACTGAACACCATGTTATTTATGAATAAATTGTTTGGTTTAAGTTTTACGATGATAAGTTCATGTTATCTCGACGTCCAATTTAGAGTGCATCGGATCCAGCACTTATTCAAAAAAAAACCTGATACGATATAGCGGACCTACATAGTAGAACTGGCCAATCGACTTAGATTTATTCTTTCAACAAACGTTAAAGTCAATATCGCGAACAACAGAAGATCAATACCGAGTGGGCTACTCCTCTGCCTCCTATTACTGCTAGAATGCTGCAAGGCATCTATGCTAATGATGATGCTATTCGTCAAAGGAGAGGATAAGGTTTAAGTCGATGGTTGATCGTGAGATGTCTGCGGGCACCGTCGATTGAAAGTAGATCTGTCGATGCTGTACAAGAATAGAATACTGTGTAGACAGTGATATATAAGGTGAAAAGTTAAAATTTTGATAACTGCCATGACTGATCTCAAAGAATTGTAACGTTTTGAGCAAAGGTCCTTCGTCAGAGAAAGAAACGTGTTTTGAAATAGGAGTAGGAACTAGACTAGGTTTTATATGAAAAGAATTCATGTGATAAAAAAGTTAAGCAGTGAAATGCGAGAAACAGAAAAACAGACAAATCAACGACTAGTCGTTGATTAACGATTGGATAACTTTTTATCACATGACTCCTTTTCGTATAAAACCTAGTCCAGTTGCTACTCTTATTTCAGAACACGTTTCTTTCTCTGCCGATGCTGTAGCCCGCTTCCTTAAATTGAGCAGGCATGTCTAATTGCCGCTCGCACAAGTATATTTGCCTGGGATCAGTCGCAAGAATGAATTTCATACCAGATTGTTCGGGTCTATTTATTCAAAGGCTGGTTAGCATTGACCCAGAATAACCAGCGGATCTTTGGTTTTAGTTCCCTGTATTACCGGCTTCAAATTTCGCAAACTAAAACCTGTCTGATTCCTAGATACGTCTGTTAAGATAAATTCCAAATGTTCTTTATAGTATCCACAGCATCAATTCGTCCACAAGATTCTCATAAATCCTGGACCGAGCTTGTGTCACATAGTGAACTACTGGACCCTGACATTTAATAGCGCCGGTCGACACAGCTGTTGAGACCTCGGCATGTCCATTTGATCAGCGGAGTCGCTTATGTGATATTTCGAAAATATCACAAACTCATTTCTCGTCTTGTTTCAATCCATATCTTGGATTTCTCAAGATGCTGATCTTCGGATTATGTTTTGTTTTATATTTTTTCAAATTGTCGGCTGGTATTGGTTTTATAATAACAGACTAGTCTGATATCGGTTTTCGAAATGACTTGAATGTCATTTCAGTTGACAGGACAATAACTCGTCCTAGCTTGGTTTTACATTTCTTCCTTAATCTTTGAGATTAATGATTGCCTTTCTAGTTTCCTTTCCTATTGATATGAAAGATTTATAAGTTTATAATTATTCACACTGTTTAGCGAAGAAAACAAAAAAACAGCTTTCACGATCGATTTGAAACTTCAATTTCACTCTGCGGACTTTGTGAGTGGACTGTGCAAACTAAGTCGATTTTCAGGAAATCGAGACTGACGTTGCATCAAGGAAAGGCAATCGCGGGACATCTCACCTACCAGTCACCGAATCAAGGGTTTGATTTTCAGAGCCTTCGCAAAAAAGAACGGCACTACAATAGTACCTCCTAGGAGACTAACTTGCTTTCAAAGAAATTCATTAATATTTCATGTATATTTCACGTGATTAATACAAGAAATTTTATCCGTACCAGGACAGAACATTCACGCTGAACCACAATGGGTCAAGGACAACCTACAAACGCTTCTAAACTCGCACATCGAATCAGCAAACTTCGATTCATGGCTGTTCGTTATTCAGCTCTAATTCTACTGGTCGGGCTTCAAGCTGGTCTTAGTCACTGTGAGGAAGGTATGTCGGGCTAATAATTCAAAGTCGTGTTGGTTCAGAAGTGGTTGTATGCAATATGTGTCGTGGCAACATGGGGAATTTGTATTTCGAGATGTTTGTTGAACACGCGAGCACATACTACGTAAGTTTGGTAATCATCAACGTTCAATTCGCTAAAGACTAAGCTAGAGAGAATTTTACAATTCTAAAATTGTACACGGATTTAACCTTTTTAGTTGCCAATCATGCTAATTGAAAACAACGCAGGCTCATTGATGTTCTTCATAGAATGGGTAACAATATTAATATGTAAGCCGCTACACGCCATGACAATAACTCATTTCTAGCTGAAAAACGTCGATCTATAAAAATCTTGCACGAAAACGGCCAAAGCTCACTCAGCAAGTGCATTTTGAAAGTCGTCTGGTTGTTTTCATTTATCATCTAACAACTAATTATTATACTGACTTCCGCCTTTCCATCACGAGATGGAAAGCTGGCAAACTTGAAGTATGACAAAATGAACGTAAGGTAATACCATGAAGTTCTGGTTACAACTCAACCTCAGAGAAATTTACAATCAACGGGTATTCATGTCTTCAGTGAAACTGCTGTTGGTTGTGGTTGTGAGGACCTTTTGTTAGTTCAAAGAACCAAATCAAAAGAGAGCCGTGAAACTGACACCCCCAGCTGGTTATTTCTACAAAGACATTAAAAGTGCGAGCCGATGTTATTGGACATCAGCAATGTAAACATTTTTAAATTACCATCGGTTAAAGAGGAACACGAAAGCTTTCCTGAGTCAATTTCCTTTGAAGGAAGTGCACGTCGTGCGATAATTCGTTTCGACAAAAAGATCAATATCATAACCACAATTTGTTGCATATAGTACTACTCGTTACCCCTTCATTTCTTGCCGACGTAGCCAAATCGAGGGGGATTACGATAACTAGACCACGCAACGGGGCAGGTGTATTGACCCTGGACGCTTTTGACTAATTCAGAACCTTTTCAATGTCCAATGTTTTTTTTCATCGCAACTCAACTTGATTCCTAACGTCCACCCATTCATACAATCATTTAAAATCACCACTTTAGCTATCATTTGACGTGTTTGCTATGGTAGAGATCTACAGCCCGCTCAGTTCTCCAAGAGGACCTTTTCGTGTTTAAATTCGAGCCTTAGCTTTTCGTCTAAGCTTAAATTCTTAAATTCAGGAACTGACCAAAAATGGATGCACGGTTTCTCCAGAAAATTGTTCGTTCGTATCGAAGCTGCTTCAGGTCATCCTTGGATCCAAATTTTGGATCCAAATTTTGGATCCAAAGCTTAATCGTGGACTATTGTCTACTCCCTTCGATTATTTATGCTTATTAGCGGACAATTTCCTCAGGACAGGCAACACAATATCAAGGTCTGGTAGCTTATTATACCATAATACCATTATTCTATAATACACGTTTGGGCTCTTAGCTTTTGATCGAACTTTGTACCATATTCAGCTGGAAATTCTATTTAATGCGAAGGCTTGATTAAACGTATTTAACAGTATGTTCCACTACTTTTTTCGCTGGCCAATACAAGTCTTCAACATCTTGACCGCATGTAATGATTCAAGTCACTGTTTTGAATGATGTTAAACGATATTGAGCTGTTTTGCTCGGGGGGCCAAATTTGTAAGTCCTTAGCTTCAAGTGGGCGCGGATGATAATTCGAAAAAATGGACATGTGAACTCCTGGGTGGAATATGGAATATATGCCAAGCTGGTGATCGTCAAGTATATATAATATGAACAGGTACAAATGCACATCGTGTCCACGTATTGTTAACAGGTATGAATGACGTTTCACACCTCGTGAACAATGTTGTGAACAATTATGTTCTGCCATGATGATCGCATTGATGGACTTAGTATTCAGCCATCAACGTGTGACAACTTGCATGACAAGGTCGATCAATTATGTTGACAATAGTAGCGTATGTTTGTGTTCCATGAGTGTATTTTCCCAGCTCCAATTACTGTGAACAACCGTTGTTGCTTCACCACTTACTTACCATATGGTTTATACTGTGATGAACTACTTTGCTGCTTTGACGATTCTGAACCACATCACAACATAGTTAGAGTACTTTAGTCAGCTCTAAATGCTCTCACCAGCCCGTGTTAATTTTGGTTGTGTGTGGAGGGCCGGATAAAGGTACGAAGTGATCAGGTTGTGGCTCGCGCAAACTTGCCGGACTTGGCCCATGCGCCAACGTCTGGGAATACCTGTTCAGTGTCGTTTCACAGTAAGTTTTGTTCCTCTAACATTACACTCACCATTATTCAACACGAAAGAAATATGGAAGCTGTTCGGCCAAAGCCTTAACGCTCATCACACACCACTAGCCGACAGTGTTATTGTTGCATGTGAATTGTTCCGTAACGATTGCTGGATAGCAGTCCATACCTTGACATTGAAAAGACGATGAAACGACAGTCACATACAATAGTAGCTAACGAGATTCTTTCGTTAGGTTTTCGCCGACACGGTCGCTTTAGAACTCACTTAAATTGTCATACAATCCTGACAATATCTCAGCTGCAGGTCTGTCTTCAATACTAAGGACCTCACGTTGACTAGGATCGCAGCTCAGAGAAAACATCAGAAAGCTCGGAGTCTTAACATCCGAAAAAAACAAGAATCGCTGATATTGTATTCGACAATTATCTTGATAAAACAAACTTTCTCATACAATTTCGAGGGTTTGTAAATGAGAAATCATCGGTCCAGAATATCTGCAATGACGGACTATATGTGAAAAAAACCCCAAAACAAAACAAAACAAAACAAAAAAAACAATGTCCCCAAGGCAGTTTCAGACATTCCGGCTGATGTCTCTGGTAGATGAAACAACCTTGTTGTTCATTAGTAATACACTTACAAGAATTGATTATGTATTAAAAATTGTGCAAGTCTCTGGGTTGTTCCAGACTTTGAAAAGCTTGTTTCCTACCCCGCGTTACTGGTGGGTGGAATACCTGCCATGTTTGTTCTTAGATCAGTAAGAACTAATCATTTGTACAGAAGTGCAGGCCTCTCAGTGGTTTTAGACTTTTGAAAAGGCTCAATTGTCTGATGAGTTTGTGGTGAGTGGAACATCCTCGATACGAGGAAAATGATCCGGTTACGTCTCGACAAATGTAATAGAAACTCTCAGATGAATTGGGTTTTTGTGTCGAATGCACGCCACGATCTTAATTTTCATCGCATATCAACATAGGAGTTCATCCATTCGGACTGAAGGATTAAGAACCTGTGTTAAGAACTTAAGATATATCTGTCACTAGAGAAATCCAGGAAGTCAAAGCTACCTTCGACTTCTGATATTTCGCACGTAAGGGAAGAGGTTAAAGACAAGTGGAACGAACGCTACTTGTGAAGTGGGAAGAAATATCAGCCAAATAAACATAATTTGTTCTGGCTTGCAGGATTCACTTCAGTTTAAGAGGATAAAAGTTATAGAACAAGAGTATAGAGTTATACAATTTACTTGCTCACTGGATGATTTTAAAACTCAAGAAGCCATCGTCTTTTCAGCTCACTAATGTTAACTGTTTCATCATAGAATTCATGTCTCGCTCGCGTTAAACCGATGCGTAGGTGTACTGTCGGCTCTAAGGCTGCTGTTTATCTTTTTCTTCTTTTTACTGCCCACAAACGCTCGAGAAACCAATCTCGAACGTTTATATAAGACTGAAGTAGTTCGTGCCGGCGAAACTAGCGCTATACTAGTGAAGGCTTGCCAAGACTTCTTCCGGCCATGTATATGCCCACATTGGGCGAAAACTTGATATGGTATCTAACGACGCAACATCTTCACGGCCGTAATAAACATGGACATATAAAGCCCATTCAATACGAGGAAATTTTCTGCGGCAAGTTTTCTGGGACACAGATATTTGCCCTTGTATAAAGACAGAAAATGCTATGTTGAAAACTCGTTTGCCGATGCGCCAGAAACGATTATTGGCAGTGGACACAAAACCGAAGAAGCTACCGTCAACCTCTGAGACCTGAGTATGTGGCAAATTTTTTGCGACGGGTCGTGCACAGGAACAAACTTTCGCATAGGACAGTTTTTCTTTGACACATAAAAACTGCCGCGCCAGTTTTTCAGCAAATGCATTTGTCACATAAAATTCGGACAAATTTTCTTATGTATACGAGCAAATGAAAATGGTCATTGAAAAACTTGCCACAGAAAATGTGCTCGTGTTGACTAGGATTAACACCTCGTTTACACCAAATTTTATTCTACATTTCAAAAAAATGTTTGATTAAACCAATTTTAACCATTTCTTTTCTGAATGAAATTGTCTGTTGTCAGCTAGAACAAGACCATTTGGTGTTTGTCAGAAAAAAATCACTGAAGTGGACAAAAGTCGATTTTGAAGTTATGGTTTCAAGTCATCTTTGTCATGAAAATTTTCGCAAGTCACCAATTTAAAAGAAGGCTCTGCCAAACAACCTTTGCAAAGCAGTTATATGCCTATACAATATCATTCGAAATGAACGTGGTAATTTCCATTTAGTATTTGTCAAAATGCAGTTTAACTAAAGTTGTTTTGTTGGCCGAAGTAATTTACACTCTTTAGTCAGTCCTCTTTTTTTTTAATACTTCCTTTCCTTGTGTCGAGAACATAAACAATATTGGCTCTACGTCTTAACGTCAACAATACTGGTTCTACGGTCAAAAATACAAAAATGTTATATGGTTCAGTCTGTCTGATTGGCTGGAAAAATATTTCTTAATTTTTGATACAAGGACTTATTTACCTCTAACCTTTAAAAGAATATCATGTTGCATGTGGTATTTTACATTATTTAATGTTATATGACTCCGCCTACAAACACTTTGAAGAGAAGAGTGTTCTGAAGCATATAATCAGAATATGCACATCACATACTGTTATCAGAAATTAATGACAAAATAACAGCTGCGTAAGGGATAAAATGGCGGAAATTTCAAAATGAAGACGCCACGTTATCGAATAGCTTACCTACTGTTCCTGGTCTTCACGATCTTAATAAAAGCGATTTTCAAATGATCCAGTTTCCTATTTACTTTGATAAGGCAAAACTATACTGAAGCAAACGAATGTTTGTAGAGTTAACTTTGGTCAATACGTGAGCTTCAGTTGATTACATAAAGTCTTGAATTCCCATCGTCTTGTTATCATTGCAAAGTTTGATAATCATCAAATGGAAGCGTAAAACCACACCCAAATTACTTAATTTTCGATGTTTATCACGAAAGATACATACGTTCTCCTATGATCTCTTGAACGTAGTACCAAACGCTTTTGAATATACAATAAACTCCCTCTACGACGGACACCTT
Source organism: Heliopora coerulea (assembly GCA_030142905.1). NCBI lineage: Eukaryota > Metazoa > Cnidaria > Anthozoa > Scleralcyonacea > Helioporidae > Heliopora > Heliopora coerulea. Next base: position 1,857,737 of record JASJOG010000015.1, on the reverse strand, counting down.
CGAGACCACTCTTACTGCATGTCCATCTTAGAGAGGTGTCTATCTTAGAGGGAAATGACTTTGTGAAAAGTCAAAAGCGCCAGGGAACAGCAGAAACTAAGGAGAGGAAATATTGACGTTTTGAGTGAAGGCCCACGATCCACTCTGACCCCAAATGTCTTCGTTCGAAACGGAGGCAGCAATTTCACCATCACCTGCACCATCACCAGCAAAATCATCATCATCTCCATCACCATCACTACTTACTAGTACTACTGCTATCGCCATCACCAGCACCATCACCACGACCATCACCAGCACCATCACTATTACCAGCACCATTACTAGCACCACCATCACCTCCATCAACATAACTACCATCACCATCACCACAGGCACTGTCAACATTATCAGCACCATTACCATCACCATCAACATCACCACCAGCAGCAGTAGTATCACCATCACTGTCACCATCACTATTACCAGCCCCAGCACCATCATCATCAACATAACCACCACACCATCACCAAGGGCACTGTCATCATCACCATCAACATAACCACCACCAAAAATAGTTACACAATTACTGTCACCATCACTATTACCAGCCCTAGCACCATCATCATCACCATAACCACCACACCATCACCAAGGGCACTGTCACCATCACCATCAACATAACCACCACCAGCAGCACCATCACCGTCAACATCACCATTACCAGCCACAGCACCATCATCATCATCAACATAACCACCACACCATCACCACGGGCACTGTCACCATCAATAACCACAACCACCACCATCACCATCACTGTCAACATCACCATTACCAGCCCCAGCACCATCATCATCATCAACATAACCACCACACCATCACCACCATCACCATCACCATCACTGTCAACATCACCATTACCAGCCCCAGCACCATCATCATCATCAACATAACCACCACACCATCACCACGGGCACTGTCACCATCAATAACCACCACCATCACCATCACTGTCAACATCACCATTACCAGCCCCAGCACCATCACCATTAACACAACCACCATCACCATCTTTGTCACCATCACTATTACCAGCACCATCACTAGCACCACCACCATCAACATAACCACCAGCAGCAGCACCATCACCACTACCAGCATCATCACCATCAACATAAACTACACCACCACGGTCATGACCATCACTAATGCCATCCTCATTAATACCTTCATTAACATTATTATCGTTACTAACGAACAACATTTCACCTCGTTCCAAGGTTTGATGGCAACCGAAGGAGACATTATTCTCGGAGGCATGTTTCCCGTTCACAAGAAGAGCGAGAGCACAGAGAACGAATGCGGGGTTTTCAACGAGATACCTGGGTACCAGTACATGGAAGCGATGTTTTTCGCCGTAGACCAGATCAACAAAGATCCAAACATATTACCGAACATCACAATTGGGACAAGAATATGCGATTCGTGCCAGAGTATTACGATAGCCACAGACTGTGCTAAACAGTTCATCAAGATGACCTTGGAAGAAAACAGCGCAAAACAATTAGCCGGAGTCGTAGGGGCTTTCAGTAGCGGGGCTTCTGAGGCGGTGGCAAACTTTCTCCGGGTATTCGAGATTCCACAGATAAGCTATTCCTCGACTAGCGTAACACTGAGTAACAAAGAGATTTACAGCTATTTCTTGCGGACCGTAGCACCGGATTCCTTTCAAGCGCGAGCTATGGTAGATCTCATAAAAGAATTTGGATGGAGCTATGTCGCGACAGTGAATTCAGAAGGTACTTATGGAACTAAAGGTATGGAAGTATTTTGGAAGAATGCCGAAGAGAACGACATATGTATTGACTCTAAGATACAGCTTACCGGATTTCCATCAACTTCGGAATACCGGAATATCATAGGGGATCTGGTGAAGAGATCCAGTAAGAGCAATGTGTCGGTCGTCGTTTTCTTTTGCACTCAGAATGACGCTCGTAACCTTCTGGAGGCGGCAAACGTTACTCAAGGTGCAGAGCGCTTCACTTGGATTGGCAGTGACGGTTGGAGTAACCGCGTTGACGTCACCGAGACGACAGGAAGGGCCGCCCAAGGAGCACTTACCATTATGGTTCGCAGAGGAGAGGTTCGCAAGGAATTTAAAGATTACTTTACGGGTCTTAACTGGGAGAATTATCCCAGAGAAAACAGAAGGTTAGTTTATTTCCACTATTTATTTACTAACAAGGAGAACAACAGCTATTACTATAGCAATCATAACTATAACAACAACAGCGGTAAACATACAATAATAACAGCCACAGCAACTATAACAACAACAGCCAAGACAGAAGGAACAGCAATAAGAGCGACACAACAACTACAATAAAAGCATTAAGAAACAAACAGCCGCAGCAATATTGTTGGACATTTATCCAACTTTATTTTGGGCAGCACCCGATCTGAAATGGAGGAACCAGGCGGAAATCGAGTTCTGATGAGGAAGATTATTGCCCAGCAGATAGCTTTAAGTAGAACCGTAACACAAAGCAATTTGACAATATTTTAACACTAACGTTTCGTTACTACACGTAACATCATCAGAGTGACAATATGCAGCGTGAAGGAGATATAAATACTTAACTGTTAGATAAATAACTCCTTCACGCTGTATATTCTGTCACTCTGATGATGCTGCGTGTAGTAACGAAACGTTAGCATTAAAATATTGTCAAATTACATTGTGTTATGGTTCCAATCAAAGCTATATGCGGAGCAATAATCTTCCTCACCCTATTTTAATTCAAAATTGATTGGTGTAATGTTGGCAAAATGTTTGATCTGGAATAAACCCTGTCTGAAACCCACTCCAGCAAAATTCCAGAACAAAATAAGGACGAGAAACGGAACAGAAATACTGAACGTAACGTATTTGACTAAAATGTTATCCAACAGTGTTCATAAAATATATGGAATTCTACGGCCATTGTCGTTAGTCGTTACCCATGATCTATCCTGAAAGCAAAGACGCAAAGATCGCGTCACTAAAACAGCGAGCCAACCACAACTCTCCACGTGAGATCACTAGCCAATGACGTTTAATGTATTAAACGAATGGATTTCGTTTTTCCGCAGCCCGCTCAGTTAATGATGCGCACACGTCAGAAAGTCGTATTTGCATCAACGACCCCCAGCTCGGCTGTTCCCTCGTGCATCATTTTTTGGTTCTTGCCGTGTATGACGTGACATGCGCATCCACAGTTGAACAGTGACGACGGAAAAACCAAATCTGTGGGTTAGTTGATCGTTTGATCATAGTTCTACTTGTTCTTCTTCTTTTGTCATTACTTCACTGCTAGCTCCGTTATCTTAAATTTATTCATTTTAAGGTACTTCAAAGAATTTTGGGAAAGTCGGTTCAATTGTCATCCCTCTGAGTTGAACGTCTCCCAGTACAAGACCGACACGCCACGCTGCCAAGGCAACGAAGATCTCGCTGATGTTTCGATAGAGTTCAGTCCAGTTCGCGTGGTAATCAACGCTGTTTATGCGTTTGCGCATGCTCTCGACAACCTCCAAAAGGAACTGTGTCCGAATCAGACAGGAATTTGTTCCGCAATGTCACGTTTCCAGCGATCACGACTGTTGGATCACCTCAAAAACGTCTCGTTCCAGGACATGACTCTCAACACGACCGTGAAATTCGACGTTAACGGCGAGGTGAACGCCATGTATGACATAATGAACTTCCAAAACCCAGACTACGTTGTAGTCGGGAGCTGGGATGGCGAATTGAAGGATGAAAAAATCGATGGCCAGTTAAAGGTTGACAGAAGTAAAATAAAATGGCTGAAAGGTTCAACCAGCATCCCGGCATCTTACTGTTCAAGAGAGTGTAACCTTGGAGCAATTCGTCTTCAAAAGCCAGGCTTCGAATTCAAGTGCTGCTGGCAATGTGAACAGTGCGAGGAACTGCGAATTATAGTCAATAACACTTGCCTGAGAGGTCCTGAGGGCTGGCTGCCTGATGCAAACAGGACGCGTTGGGTGAAACGCGAGGTGTTGTATCCAAGATGGAGCGATGCTCCATCGCTGATTCTGATCGTAATTTCAATGGTCTGTTTGGTGCTAACGCTGATCACATTGATCATTTACCGAGTACACAAAGACCACTGCGTCGTAAAAGCTTCCGGCAGAGAACTGTGCTACGTAATTTTAGTTGGTATTTCCATGTGTTTCCTCACACCATTCCTGTTCATCGCCAAACCTAATAACCCACTGTGCTACGTACGCAATCTCGTGACGGGGCTAGCCCTGGCCATGTGCTACGCGCCTTTATTCATGAAAATAAACAGGATCTATCGTATATTCACCAGCGCAAAATCGTCGGTAGCTCGGCCACCCCTCGTGACTCCTCGTGTGCAAATCATGGTCACGTTCGCTCTTGTGTCGATCCAGCTCATGTTTACAACTTTGTGGTTCATTGCTAAACCAGTCCGCGCGATGGAAACGTATTTCAGTGAGGAGGAAGAACTCATTTTAGAATGCAAAGTTGATCAAGTAAGCTTCTCGGTCAATCTCTGTTATGTTATTGTGTTGATGATGTTGTGCACGGTTTATGCATTCAAAACAAGAAACTTCCCGAAGAACTTCAACGAGTCAAAGTATATAGGTATTATGATGTACACCACCTGTGGCATATGGATAACATTCTTCCCATTTTTTCTCAATACAAGTTACACCTTCACGCACGTCTACCTGATTTCCAGCGCATGCGTACTCATCGGGCTCATCACGCTGACCGGCCTGTTTGCACAGAAAATTTACATTGTCTATTACGTAAGCGATATACGCAGCGATGACCTTGTCATGACCTCATCACACAAGCGATCTGCAGCACAAGGACCTAGCCAAATGTCAGAAGGCGAGGGTTGATACACAATCACTCGCTTCTCCGTGCAAAACCTTTTGGAAGGTAAACGAGATACTCGTGGAATTAAAAGCACAGAGAAACAACTGAACATTCAAAATTTAAACTGAACTGGCACGGAACATTCAAGAATCGAAGAAGCATTGAAACATTTTTTTTGGTAGTGTTGTGTTTTAGTTGTAGTGAATGACGTAAGTAACCTCGGACGGATATCTGGTACACAAGGTTCTAATACGAGCTGCAAGACCGCTGATGGCAGCTTCGACCGTAAGTTGATTTGAGCTGATAGGAGTTTGTGACAGGCTATCAAAGATGTGTTAGTGTTGTCAAGAGAAAGAACTGTTCAAATTAAATTACAAATCCAAGAATAATAGAAATTTTTACCACACATATTTGGAGTCTATTGGATGAGAAACATTACTTGTCTGATCTCTCAAGTAAGTGACATCAAAGATCCGAGAACCTTCCGCCGGACAATTTTGCGCCAGCAAAAAGCTAAATAGTTTAAAATAACACTCTCGAGTCCAGTTAGCCAATTAGCCTCTTTCAGTCAGTCCCCATTATATGTACGCTATCCATATTTTGTCAATGTAATACCTTTGCTTGACTCGATTTGGCGGCCCCCTAAGTCACGGGGACCGGAACTGTGTCCCTACCCGCTATCCCTCGATACGCTACTTTCTACGACCAATTATAATCAGGAGACTATATGTTTTAGCTATATCCCTAGCTAATCCATTGTTCAAAATAAAATCCAAATCGCTTTAAGTTTCAACTGGCGTTTGATTTGGTCGCAAAATTAAGAGTTGTACCAAATTGCGTAGCAGTGAGTTTGATACATTCTCGTCCCCAGATCTCTTCACTTTTCTTACCAAAGCGAGTCTATATGCTTCATTTAATTTACTATATTCAATCGGGCAATCGCGTTATCCGGCGTGTGCCTACAGTGCTCCAAACTTTTCATATGGACGTGCTCAGATAAACAATGGGATTTGGCGTTGAGATTGAGTTTGGGTGCGTCAAAGTTGGATGAATGTTTCCTTTAACTTGCTTTGGCAACCAAGGACATCTTTGGTCCGTTTCATTGGAACCACGTTTAAATAGTCTCTGATCAAGTAATCAGTATGTTAGTAGAGGTACATTTGCAGAAGTGTGTTTTGAGAAATTGGCAGAGGCCCGAAGTGTAAATAAAGATGTAAAAATTGCATGTTTCATCCTTGGTCAAGTTCTGTATGTCATTAAACTTTAGTTAACGCAGCAATTAATACGCAAAAACAGCACGATAAGAAAATCCGGTATTAAAGAAGTGCTTTACAATCTAAATGGCCCGCGATCACACACGAATATTCAAAATATTCCTCGCCAATCGAGAAATATTTCTAATTTTGTTCTTCGTAAGTAGTTCGTGAAAACAGATCCAAAAAATAAACGTGGTTAGTCGAGGTTAAGGAGGACATAATTATTCGGGATTCTTTATTTACGATGTAGAAAATATTACATTTCGATTTTCCACGCGATGTTTACACTTTGAAGGATGTAATATTTAAAAAACGTTATTTGACAAAAAAATAAGGTAATGTGTAAAAAAAGGTAGGTTTGGTAAGGCAATTTCCTCATCAAAAGAAATCCTCTTTTGTTAGAAAATTATGAACGCGAAGCTCCGTCTTGCTCCACGTCAAAGATTAGAACCTTCGTCTCTTTGACGACGATGAATTGTGATAATGTGAAATATCAATGCTCGCAGACACAGAAACGTCTTAGTATGACGGGCGTCTTCTTTCGTGTAAATAATAACAGAGTTACCAGAAGTCTCAGCTGTTATTTATCTTAAAAACTGCCAGAAATATTTGAATACGGATAAAGTCCTGTAATTAAGGCGTCTATTTCTCACTCTCCGGGGCAGCAATGAATGATGAATTTCTCGACCAATCATAGAGGTCATTTTTAATATACAGAAGAACTGTCATAACAAGAACGTTCTGTTTAACTAATGATCTCACATCAAAGTATTCACTTCTACACAATGCTGCCAGGTAACATCCATTTCCACAAACTGAAGCTGCTCAATTTGTCCAGAAGCATCGTGTATATATTCCTCATTGGCGCCCATCACATTACGTCTCAAGGTGAGGGTAAGTGCACGACAATTTAACCTTCTCCTGAGAATTTAAAAATTGACAGAGATCAGTGGCTCAATATGATTTACGGAGGACTTAGGACAACTTGATTTTTTGTTTCAGAATCATCCTCACGGTAACATGAAGAGAATATTTTGATTTTGTACATTTCGAGGGTTTTCCTTGTTGTTTATATACGTATTTTATGCAGAAATAGGTTGGTATTTCATCTCTAATAAAATACCTCATTCGTGAACACAATTAAAAACAATTGCAAAAGTCAGAAACTAAGGCGCACAATACGCCAAAGATAAGAACGAGAATGACTCAGAAACGTGCAAAAAAGACTATGGTCTAAGTCTGTTACAAAACGTTTCAAACACTTCTAAAGAATGGCAAGTTTTAGGGACTTGACAAACATTCGTATGTCATATGAATAGATAAGCTAACATAACGGTGATTCCTGACACTTAAAAGCTAATAGAACAGCGCATATGGTGTCGTTATCTTTAAGATGGCAATACGTGACAACAAAAGTTGTATTCTTGTGTGGACGAGCTTCAGAAAACCCGAGAAGTGGCCTTCCTGTTTCCCGGGTGTAGCATCTTTTCATGCCACGTTTTATTTGTGATGACACAACTGTTTAACATTGAAATATCGGAGATGCTTTCCCACCTTTTCAGTAATGAATATCTGATGAAGAAATGCAAGACTACTTGAATGAAATTAATTCTTAAGTCCGATTCACTAGAAATATTATTGGTATTTTGTCCTTTTTTACTTGGCTTTTACTCTCTAGAGTATGGACTACCCTACCATAGAGAATATTTTGGCATTACAGTATTCCACAGCTTGCATATAAAAAGAAAATAATGAGACAACATCCCATTTGGCAAGCTGTCGACAGTTTTTTCCCCATTTAAATCGCAAATGCATCATCCTCAGCTAATTGCGTACTGTTTGAATAAGCCACTGTACTAGAAACGAAATTTTTTTTTGCCAAGCATTGTTTTCAGGACAGAGAACGAGCCAACATGGAACGCCCATCTCATGTTTTCATGGCTAAAGGGGACGTAGGTCGAAATAGACTGAAAAGCTCAATACTATAAATACGATAAGTCCCTGCAAATGTGTCATATCATATAATACTTTATCCGACTTGCAGTGCGAGGTTCACCTACGTGCACCATACGGTGCTATATATTCGGTGGATAAAATTTAACTTCGGTTAGTCGAAGCACGGGCAGTTCTGGTCACTCACTAATACTTATCCACACGGTAAGCAATTTATCTCTTTCAACCCTCGATGCCTGAGGAGAAAATTTTTTTATTATCCTGTACTGTGAACGTCTATTAAAAAACGTTTTAGCTTGTACCGGATTTGAATGGACTTTGGAATTTCCTGTTCACGTTAACTTGAGGACAATCCCCAAAACAAAATTTCTTTCAAACAGATCAACGTAAGGTTACGGTACTAATTCCTTGGTGCGTTGCTCAAAACGATTCTCACGCGTCGCTTATTTTACTGATGAATGAACACCTACGAATATCATTTTAAAGTTTAAAGAGCAACGAATTTCATTAAAAAATTTCGAACAGAAATCGAAAGTAAAAGAAACTTCGACAGGTTAAAGAAGAGTAAAATGATTTTTAAACGCAAATTTCGAGTCAGGTTTAAGGCGTAAAAACAAAACTAAAGCTGGGTTACATTTACCATGTTTTGGTCTCCAAGAGGGTCGGAAATGATTGATCACTTTTCGAAAACAAAAAAAAGGGATTTAAATTCCACTGACTGACTATCCTTAGATCGAAATAGCGTTAAGGATAATATTTCAAAACTAAAGTCAAGAGCTAACTTGAGGAAACGCAAGTGTTAACAAACAAATTTACAAGGTGTATACCACAAATAGAGTTAAATACATACACATCACTATGTAAACATGTAAACGCAATTTGTTTTGTTTTAGCTTTTTGTGCATCAAAAGCTGCTCGTGTAGTTCTTTGCTTCAATGTTCGAGCGTGTATGCTAGGATTCGGACTGGTGATACCCATAAAACCAGTTCCTCAAGATGGCTTGCCATTCGCAAATTTCAAGCGAGGACTTTCTTTTTTTCTTCATTGATCGACTAAATGATGGTCTCGCCGTAGACGAAACAAAATTCTCGTTCAGTCATTTTTCAATACCTTCGGTCAACCACGTCGCCGAAACACAGAAAGTGAATAGGGCAAATCAACGAAACAGGAACAATTACAAGCTTGAAAGCAATTTTATAATTATTGCCTCTTCTTTCATAACGATGCATTCATCACTGTCACTGAAACCTTTGAACTGCATTTGCATAACTTAATATGAAACAAACATGTATGAAATCACCTGCCTCAAAACGAGTCATGTCTCTTTCAAGTATTTGAAAAATCGACAAGGTCGATTGGATTAAAAAGCCTGAAGAGTGACCTTTAAAAAAATTTCGCATGTCATTTTACATGTAAAAAACATATGGAACATGAACGGAAGCTTTTCGCTTAGGAATTGCCTAAATCTCGTGTGAAACGAACAGGTTAAAAATCACACATGTGAAATCTTGGTTTACGGAACATGTATTTCACATACGAAATGGAACACTCACATATGAAAATTAATTTCACATATGCAATTGAAACAATTCGCACGCGAAATTTTTTTAAGGGAATGTTAGATTACATGTATATACAAGGCTGTTACTGATCAGTGAACATAACTATGTATCTGGTGATTGATTATCACTTCGCTAACGTCTAACTTGTACTCTCTCAACCCTTTAATGGACAGTGTCCTATATAAAGACCACTTGCACTCACATGGCAAACAACCCATCTGGAGGAGAACTACTAAGTCCTGACCTTCAACAGATCGAATTATTTATGGAAATTCTTTTGTTTGTAAGTATTCTTCCTCCAGCCGAGGGGAATAAATCCAAGTAGTCTATAGGACAGCTATTAAGAAAGAACAAACGAGAAAACGAAGCGAGAGAACAAAGGACGGAAGAAAATAAATTGAACCGTCAAAAGGTTTACAGCGATACTTCCGGCCGGAATATCTCTGGTGTCAGGAATTCCGGGAGGTGTTCGATGCCGCCATGATGTGACATCCCTAAGAAGGTTCACATCAACTATTTCTCACAAGCGATTGATACACGAATCGCTAAATATTACCGTCGATCACAATACCTAACCATCAAGTTTTTGTAATTTTTACACCTTGTAGATGCTGTTGGTACCGTGGGCGAGATTACTTTGGGTGGTTTATTCCCTCTGCACACGAAAAGTGAGGATTCGGAGCTCGAATGTGGGAAACATTTTCACCTCTATGGCTACCAAATCGCTCAAGGAATGCTGTACGCTGTATCAAGGTTGAACGAGAACGAGAACATACTGTCGAATATCTCGCTTAAAGCGAAAATCTACGATACTTGCCGGAGCCAAACGATTGCCGCCGGTCACACGAAGGAGTTCATTAAGATGACGATTGAGGAAGGGAATAGCGCGCAACTAGCCGGCGTTGTAGGAGCAGCAGTGAGCGACGTGTCAGCCAAAGTGGCGAGTATTCTACAAGTATTTGAAATACCTCAAATAAGTCACTCTTCAACCAGCGTGTTGTTGAGCGACAGAGATATTTACAGTTATTTCTTACGGACCGTGCCACCGGATTCTTTCCAAGCACAAGCCATGATCGAGATTACTCTTAAATTTGGTTGGTCATATGTTTTAACGGTGAGCTCAGAAGGTATATACGGAAGTAAAGGAATTGAAAAGTACCACGAGCTGGCGAAAGAGAACGGAATATGCACGGACCACGTTGGCACTGTCAAGCGACTGTCAAACACTAAAGACTACAAAGAAATCGTTGGTAAGATGATCGAGAGAAGCAAAGACACCGGCGTTTCGGCGGTTATTTTGTTTTGCAGTTTGGGGCACTCTTACGGCATCACGAAAGCAGCAGAACAGAGAACGGAGGCTTTGAAATTTACTTGGATAGCCAGCGATGCATGGGACACAACCTCCACGCATCTCAACTACACCAGCGTGCTGACGGTGAAGATGGCCGAAGGTGGAGCACATGAGGAATTTAAAAGCTACCTCAAGAAACTGAGCGCGTACAATCCTTCGTGGAAGGACGACACTCACTTAGAGGACTTTTGGCAAGATTATTTTCAGTGCAAATTGACTAAGACTTCTACTTTGAATGTACCAATGTGTAGTGGAAAAGAGAATCTACTAAACGCGACATTTAGATTCCCCTCAGTCCGTACAGTAATGAACGCCGTACATGCGTTCGCGCATGCGCTTGACAGCCTCCAAAGAGAATTGTGTCCAAACCAAACCGGAATGTGCGCCGCCATGTCAACCTTCCAGCGCAAACGATTGTTAGATCACTTGAAGAACGTTTCTTTCCAAGATTCCCTCAATACCACTGTAATGTTCAACAAGAACGGCGAAGTAAATGCCATGTACGATATAATGAATTTACAACACCTGAATATCGAGAAGAGGCATGTTCGCGTGGGTACTTGGGAGGGAGGAGGAGACAGCAAGGCAGAAGGAAACCTCATCGTGGACATTGAGAACATTAAGTGGAATAACGGTAATGGAACGGCTCCTTCATCCCACTGCTCAGTTGATTGTCCGTTTGGATACGTCAAACGGCCACGATCTCGTTATGATTTTGCGTGTTGTTGGACATGTCATCAATGCAGGAAGCTACAGATCATCGTCAACAATACTTGTCTGGATGGACCGGTCGGATACGTACCGAACGCTAACAAAACAGCATGGATAAAGAGAGAGGTGTTGTACTTGAAGTGGAGAGGCGGAACATCGGCGTTTCTCATCGCCATCTCATTGTTGTCTGTCGTTCTGACACTGTTCACTCTGTCTGTGTTTTGTTTTTTTCATAATCATCGCACGGTTAAAGCGTCAGGAAGAGAATTATGCTATATCATACTTGGAGGTATTCTGTTGTGTAGTATTACGCCATTTTTATACATCGCGAAACCAAACGAAGCTTTGTGTTACGCGCGCAAGTCCTGTACCGGCGTAGCAATGGCGATGTGTTACGCGGCTCTGTTTATGAAAATCAACCGCGTCTACCGCGTGTTCACGAGCGCCATGACCACCATACAACGTCCTGCTTTAGTCCGACCAAAATCGCAGATTCTTGTCACGATCGGCCTGATTTCGATTCAACTTATGTTCACAGCACTCTGGTTCATCGCTAAACCAGTCCATGCTGTAGAAACCTACTACAGTGACAAGGAAGAACTCATCCTAGAATGCACAGTCGATCCCATGAGCTTCATGGGGAGTCTTAGTTACGTAATCGTGTTGATGATATTGTGCACAGTTTACGCGTTCAAAACGAGGAAATTTCCAAAGAATTTCAACGAGTCAAGGTACATCGGGATTACTTTGTACACAACGTGTGCCGTTTCTGTTTTATTATTTGCGTTTTTCCTGAACACAAAGAATAAGTTCACGGAAGACTACCTGATCGCTGGTGGTAGCGTTCTTCTTGGGCTTATAAATTTGTTCGGTTTGTTCGCGCAAAGGATTTTCATCATTCTTTTTGTGAAAGACCTACGGGTTGAAGACCGCTCCAAGATGCCGCTGGCAGGATCAGGCACAACGAATGGAAGGCCACTTATAACCGTTAAAGAAAGAGCAAAGGACTTGTACATGACCAATGTGGATAAAAAAACTGAGGTCACCGGAACTAAAAGGAAATCTGCCTCATTTTAAAACAGAACTTGAGCAATCGCCAGCGATCAAATAGGGCATCGAAAGTTTTTTCATGTGCGTGTGCTTCAGCGAGTGCGAGTATGCATGTACGGGTTTGCACGCGTGTGCAAGTGCCATTTTCATCGATTACAGATGGTCTGGAGGTCACTCTTGTGTATCAGTGTACATATCGTGTTGAATCAACCCCCCCCTCCCGTATGGATATCAAATTTAGATGTGGCATTTCATTCTCTATGCACGGCTCTTTTTAACCAGCTTGCAAAACATGATTCTTCTTAAAACAAAGTATAAATAGAAACATGGACCAAACGCGTTCACCAAAGATGATTTTCAACGTGTCGTTGCGCATAAGAAATCTACAGCCGTGTCTTGGTTGTTTCCACAAGGATTAAATCCTTGTTGGAAAAAGTCATCTATCAGTGACAGACTGTTTCAGTGCAAATACCAGGAGCAATGTTTCCGTTTAGGATCCATGACCTGAAACAATTTTCAACACGTCTACGACGATTACTATTAGAGCAGCACAAAATTAACTTATGACAAGAATCAGTTTTATTTTGGAATTGAAGCTCTAGTTTCTGGCCGCTCAGACTAGGATTTACCAAGATCTATGTTACACAACCCAAAACAAATGCCAAGCATCATTTTACGGGTTTGTGAAGAAATTGGAATCGGTCAAATCGCTGTCGAGCAAGATATCCCGGATCAGTTCATACATGTTAAATACCATCAGGGCGAGAACAAATCCTTGCGCCTATCATGAAGTGAATCTCATCTACCTGCATCCATACTTAGAGACGACAAAGTGTTTAGCTCAGGCAACATATTACTCTACCTTGAAGTCCTGGTACAGAAGGTCAGTGTATAATCGGGAAATTTTCTAAATTTTGAATCTACGCCTTCGACTAAAATAGGACAGGATTAGTGTAATAAGTCTAGAATCTCATTTATAGTAGGGTTTTGAAAGACTCGAGAGTAAAACCAAAATTTGATGTTATAATTTCAAAAAGTAACTACCATATCCACACATTCCCAGGACAATGCTCACTTTCCCTTCAGATGTTTGTTCAATATAGTTATGAACCAAATGCTAGGCCTTCCTGTCTTAGTTAAAATCACGTATTTTTGTCTCCATCCACGACTATTCGCCAATGCCAGTCCTCCGCGCGATACGAAACCAGGCAATGGTACATTGAAGCACTGTGTGTACCAGTTGCACTTATTGCCGAGAAAATTAGCGCATTAGGTGAGTCTCAAATGCTTTCAATACCAGAGGCAGAGTTGAACACTTCAGTGTGACTGCGAGATCATAAATTAACTGTTTAAAAAATACTGATTACTGGATAAGAAGAAAATTTTTCGCAGGATACTAAAGTAATTATTCAAACATTATTCACGACTTAACTGGCAAGTGGCTACTCCTTTGCGCGTTCTTCGGCTTGCTTCTCTTTCGTTACAACGTCAATAATGTCCGATATCTGCTTTTCCTTGAGGTCGACATCTTGTTCGGCTATAAGAGCTAAGACCTAACGAACGAAGGAGACATAATTCAACATATGAACTTAACAAGAAAGTTAAGAAAGTTAACAAGCAACTGCATGAGAAAGCAAACCACTCTTGGATAAAACTTGTTCAGACAAAAACTAAAATAGTGGAATATTCCTAATTGGCCAAGGTTTGAAGTCTATTTGACGTTTAGTCACGGAAGACGATTATCAGAGAATATTTACGAAGTTTTGAAGAGGCGAGGTAGATATAAATCGATTATCACCCAGACTGAGAAACGTGAAGTAACGTGAAGTGGTGACGAGCACTCGATACTGATATCGACTTATGCCAACGAACTACGTTGCTAAAGCTGACAATACAACTTTTTAGAGACTAAACCATAACTAGCCATCTTTCACTATTTTTATAAGTACCTTTCACATAGTTTAAACGACATTACGAGTTAAATTTCCCACAAATGGCATTTGCTAGCAGTTTTTAAATTTCCCCTCCAAAGGTCTGAGTCGTGCAGAAACGATGCTTGAAATGAAAACAAGCTAAAAGTGGTTTAGTAAAGGTCATAAAAATACTCCAGCAGTAATACCTTGTTCAAGTCTGCCACCCTAATTTTTCCATCGTGATCTTCGTCCAGTATTTTTGCAATCTTCTCCATCTTTGTAGCTTTCGGGCAACCTTCCTTGCCTTCCATGAAGTTACAAAGCTCTGCCGTTGTAATGACGCCATCCCTAGTTACAACATCAACAAAAAGCCAGCATTGCTAGTCAAGTAGCTAAATTACTACGAATGTTCCAGAAAGTTTTCGAAAAGCCAATTAATCTGTTCTCGATTTCCGTAACTACCACTTTGTCAGCTAAGGACGTTTTCTGTGTGAATGAGTGAAAAAAACGACTTATGGGTTCGTATGGTTTTATTTTGGGTCAAATCATGGGATACAGTAGCTAGACTGACGAATTGGAATCTTACGAAGTTTTGCAAGAAATTTGCAGCTGCATTTCCAGGTAAATTTTAATGTTTTATCAAAATTTTGTTGATGTTATCAGTCGCCATGTTTTTTACAAGATATGGGACGTCTTCGTGACAGTGTTCACAACCTTCCCACGATACATCACGAGGGACTGAGGTTGAGACAGATTTGGGGTCGATACAAAGGACTGGGCTGACCGCAGCGTTTTTTAGGACGCGAAACACAAACGGAAGATCGTGAATGCAAGTTACACAAACCTTTCTCGAGAGACAAATCCAAGAAAAACCTCGAAGTTATTTAAAATCTAGCTTATCGGTATACGCTACTCGGTGTAGATGGCCCATCAGGTGTAGAAGGAAGTACATTGAACTATACTCCGAGCAGACAACAGATGTAAGATTGAGTTGGGATTAGTGTTAGGGCTAGGCATAGGTCTGTGCTCGTGCACGCTTACCCATCTTGATCAAGAACCAATTCGGTTACATGTTCAATTTCGTCCAGTTCCTGAGACAGCTCTTCAATCATTTTGTCAACACGCATCCCAATGCGTATGGAGGCAGCACTCTCCTTCATTGTGTTTGTCACATCTAGAGTTTTTAGCTCACGCAGTTCCTGGAAAAGTTGAAAAATAAGCAGAGTTGTCAGCTAGTTAATCCTTCTCTGAATCCAGGTTTCAAATGTTCAACTTGACTTGGGATGTCATTAAATCTTTTCCAGGCGAGTGTTCTCCCTTTGACGAGTAAAATTGTCTGGCGTTAGCCAGTGTAAAATAGAGACCTTACGATCTATGACGCCAACTTGAACAAGGACGTCCTTTAAACAAAAGAATTCTTTTATGCAAAACAAAGAGAATGAATAATTTTTATTCTCCAGGGCATTCTCAATATCGTCGTTGTGCATACAACGACACTCGGGCCATTTTTACGTCTTAAGGACGACGTCGGCTCGCGGAGTGAGGTCGTAGATCGTAAGGTCCCTAGTAACAGAAGTCTTACGGGGTCGAGAAATAGTCAAGTTTAGTTTACCTCCTGATATTCATCGCGATCTTCTCGTATCTTGTCCAGGTCTTCCTTATCGGCGTCATAACTATCTTTCCATGACTGACCTAAAGTTTTCCACTCTTCTTTCGAAATTTCGTCATCCTGTCTTAAAAATGTCATCGGCTCCTGCGGCAAAATGAAATAGACAGTTTGTAAACATATCAGGGCACAGGGATAACTCGCGTTTGGCTTTACGGGTACCTTGAGAAGCTCCATCTGGTTCAGCAGAATGTCTCTAGCTTCCAACACCTGATAAAAGCAAAAAACGCACAAGTGAATAGTTCGGTGAACAAATGAATCAGCCTGTTAATGAGGAACAAATTAACAAACGAACAGATGGATGGATAGGCAGAAGAACAGGCAAGTGGGTGAGGGAATAAATGGAAGAGCAAGTTAACCGGCGTGCCGAGGGACGCCGTCCAGTCTTTTCCCGGACTGGACAATGGACTGTTACTTTTAAAAATTTTAGGTTTTTGGACGACCACTTTTCATGTGGATGACCAACCCAAGCAGCCTGAACCAAATCCAAACCAGCCTAACATACCCAACCCAGCCAATTCAATCAAACCTACTCAACAAACTAATCCAACCATTCGAACCAACCAACTCAACCAACTCAACCAACTCAACCCAACCAATCCAACAAATCCGGCCAGCAAATCCAAACAACCAAACAACCAATTCGGCCCACTAACCAACGAATAAAAACACAGTTAGAATCAAATAAACCAACCAATTACGCAAACTAGATAATTAGATTATGCATATTAGACCTACCTCGGCTGTCTCCAACGATTCTCTACGCTTCTTATCTTCTTCTTTCAAAATTTCTTCTTCTTCTCTCTCTTCGTCACAAAGTAGTTCCGCCTTTTTCAAAACGTCGATCTTAGTTTGCAGATCTGCCTCCTCACCAGCCAGTTCAGCGGCCAGAATTTCTGCCTCTTCAACCTGTGCCCACAAAAGCAAGAACAACGCCAGCTCTATTAAACTTGAAAGTCATAAGCTGCTGGCAATTTGATTCTGATTAAAGCGCAACATACGAGAGGTTAAGTGAGGATTTTACATGGCCTTTTGAATCATAGGTATTTTCTCAAGTAATACAAAACAGTGTACGACTTTCGGGACATGCGTTTGGTCTTTAAGTATTTGAATCATTAATATATGTCTGTTTGGCTTGTATAACTGACTGTCTATCTGTTTGTTTGTCTGTCAATTTACCTGCCTGCCTGGATGCGTCTGCCAGCCTGCAGGTTTTGTTGCGTGCTTGCTTGCCTGCCCTAATCCGTACGCTTGTTGGACTACATGTATGGCCGCGTGCCTAAACGCAGGTCACCCGAAGTGCGTCGATATAAGCTCACTTTGTGTTTAAGTACCTTCCAACCGAAACCTTAGTTAAAAGATTTCTGTACGAAGCAGAAGGATTTCTGCCAAACAAAAACAGCAGCCGACACTGCTTTGGCTATGGTTGGATACAGGGATGCCAATATCGGTGCCACAGTAACACTTCGTTACAGCATCAGTGCAAGAAATGGTGCTTCTCATCTTACCGCATCTTCCGAGAGCGTCGACATAGCAGTTTTCAATTGATCCACAGGGGTGGCTACTCTCTCTGGAATATACAAAGCTCTAGACATCAACAAGAGAGAGGCTGGCACATGTTCATCAAGATGAAGCTCCAACCACTAAAGTAAAAGAAACAAAATGCTCAGACAAAAACGGTGAGACACAGTCAGATTTTTTTAACGGGTAGCACATGTTTTAACTTCTTAACAAGAAGCCGATGGTTTAGGATAATCATCGTTGGTCATGATGAAAGATCCCCCTGGAGGAGAGTATTTTTAACGCAATTTCCTTAAGAACTATTTAAAATACAAGCAATCCGATTGCGTACTGCGAGTTTTTTAAAGGCGAAGTTAAAGGTAAAGTGCCTTTAGGGATAACCCTATCAGTTACCTGAGCTGTTCTCCCTAAAGGACCAGTAAGGGCCACCCCTCATGGTTCCAGTGTTACTACAAGAGGAAACCGGAGTACCCTGAGAAAACCTGCGATGCTTGGTAGAGTCAAACTGGACAACACTCTTCTCACATGTGACTAAGGAAACTTTAATCAGATAACTGTACGAAGCCGGAATCGAACCCTAGTCGCAGTGATGAGAGACACTTGCACTACCACTGTGCCACCAGCACCCCAAAAACGGCTTAAAAAACTAACCCTTTATCATGTTGGTCCGCGTAGTAAGTTAGAAAATTGATATTTTCTAAGCCGCAAAAATTTGACGAGAAAAGTAAGAGTGTTTTTATCACATTTAAAGGTATGACGTGGTCATGATTTTCTTTCGTATTTTCCTCATGAATTATCAATGAGGTTTTTTAATTACCTTTCACTTAAGACTTTGACAAGCCTGGCATTCCTACCTCACCTGATTCAGTTGAGATTTAAGCCTTGCTTCTGGGACGCCCAAAGCTCTCATACCTCGCGCCTGACAAGCTGACTGCAGCTCGGATACCGTCAAACTGTCAACACCTTCTTTCTGAATGAGCTGTAAAAAACAAACTATAAAGTTGGATTGTCTTTTTGAAACTACAGCAATGAAGCAAGGTATCATCATCAGTCCGATGGGTTGTCACCATACAAAACAGAAAGAGAGGACTTGTGCCGCGTTCATCGCCCGCAACGACCAATGGGGTGGCGATATTATCTCACCCATGGGGTGAGATATATCCCAACTAACGTTTGCAAGGATTCAGCTCCTTGACCCCCTCTCTAGCTTTTCCAATTCCAGCTGAAAGCGCCAAGACCACTTCACACCCGCTCCTTTCTTCATTTGCCACAGGTTTAAATCAATATATCAAAAATTAGTCGCAGTCACTTACCACATCGTCAGCTCTCAGTTGTCTCAGCCTCATATAGAGCTGAAAGCGTAGAGAAGCTTTTGAACCAATCGTGGGCAACATTAACATTCTGTTGATGGCTTTTAGCTGTTCATAGGTCATGTTACCCAATGTGATCTCATCTTCAAACAATTTACTGAATTTAATGATGTCCTTGTTGGTTGGCTGCTCGCCCTTCGATCGTATCTGTGAAACAAAAATGAGAGAGCAAAATTTTCAGCCTTCTAATCTTTCTTTCAATGCCAGCCTGTTTGAAAATTCTCTCCTCCCTTCGTCCTCTCTCAGCATCTAATAGACGAACAAGCAACTTAACCTTCTCAATGAAGTCATAAAATGCCATGGTTTCCTCTTTATTCTTCATATTATCGGCAGATACTGCCATTTCTTCCACGGTATCTTGTAAGAACTTCGCCATGGATAGTTTCATCTTCAACTGCTTCCTTTTTGTTTCATCCTGTCAATGGCAAACGGAACTATTGCAGCCACAACATGTAGACTTTCTCAACGAACGTTGTCTTTTGGGGTTTTTTTTTTTGGGCGGAGAGGAAAAAGATTGAGGAGAAAGCGGACTTTTCCAGGCTGCTTAGCGCCATTTTTTTCCGACCTGTATTTTGGTCGGAGGTGTGTTAGTATTCTAACCAATCAAAAATGACAAGCTTTGTTTATTTCACACAAAATGGGACCGTGACCTCATTAA
The DNA here is from genome assembly GCA_030142905.1 of Heliopora coerulea. Taxonomy (NCBI): domain Eukaryota; kingdom Metazoa; phylum Cnidaria; class Anthozoa; order Scleralcyonacea; family Helioporidae; genus Heliopora; species Heliopora coerulea. The sequence goes on along the minus strand of JASJOG010000015.1, from coordinate 1,837,835 downwards.
CATTTCGCGCGAATTTTAGCAAAACAAATTCGATTTCCTGCAAGCGGAACAACTCGAGTTCTCGTCGTTCTCTCGCGACTTCGTACCTTAATTTCTCGCATTGTGTGTTTGAATCACAGTATTCAAACACACAAAAGCCGTTACGTGTTTCTTTTATAAAATAATAGAGTAAATGTGCAAAACAAACTTCAGTACACTTTTGGTGGGAAATTTTCCGTGTTTGGACACTCTTATCCAAACACGGGTACTAACCAATCAGAACTCGCGAACGAGTCACGTTATTTCATAAAGCAATATCCCATTCCTCGACCATTTAGCATTGCAACCGCTTGACTATCTTATCAAACCAACACTCAATTCGTGTCGAAAGCGATGTCCATCTTTATTTCAAGTTCTGATATAAGCAAGGGTTTCAAAACAAGGCGCCGCGTCGTATTTCCAACGTCTATATTGGCCACAGTGCTCCGAATCCAGTTAAATATCATCTTGGTTCTTTTCTGAACTTAAAAGTCAGACTGCTAGATTTTACATTTATTCAGCGGAAGCGTGCTTCCATATGGGATCTCCTACCACTAAGTAGCTCAGGTCTCCAGCCCTTGATAACCCATCAACTCCTACTCTGCGAGTTCCAACTTCTACTTCCAAATCTCTTTGAAACACCTGTACAAGGTCTTACCTTTCTTGTCGTATCTTCAAATGTACTTGGCAACATATTTGGAAAGACTTTCAAGGCGACGGGTATGAGGAATTCCATGAAAGGAATAATTAGAAACACCATAAACGGTAGGAGACGAAAGATATCGGACACCGTTCGCAAAAACTAAAATAAAAAGAGAGTATTAAATATTTTAATGTATGAAAGTATGTTATTTACCGAATCCTCAGGAAATGATGAGGTAGACCGCTTTTCGCAGACTTAAATTATAATGTTAGATGGCGAAACCTTATTTAATTCATATATACTTAGATTTGTCGATAAAATTAATCGCGTAGAACGTTGTTTGGTGATTCTCCAGCAAGTCAATAACGCGAAACAACATTTCCACCGGTGGGAAAAGTGCTTCGCACCATCAGGAACACGAAACGACTTTGAGGCTTTGAAACGCTATTTCCTGCATTTTTAGAGCAGTTTCACAAAACAATATAAAGATCATAAACAAATGATGATTACAAATATTTACTTTACAGCAGATTTTTTGGTCCAACCTGATCAACTACGTTATAAAAAAGGGCAACTGTTGTAAATACCGGTATTGGGGGACATGGTCCCCTACATCTACTATTGGGATGCACGTGTCCCCGTGCCTCATGCCCCACCCCCTACCTCCTATGCCTACGCTCAAGGTTTTAGAGTTCCTTTCCAACTTGCCAAATCAACTCATTTTAAAACATAAGATCTTACCAGTTTTCTTTCTCGTCTTGACAATTCCTGTCCGTTCAAGACTTTCCACAGTTGTTTCAGTGAAATCCTCACATTAACAAACAACAATTTAAAACCGTTTGCATAATGTTTAACTTCATGGGTTATGCGTTCAATCAGAGATTTCTTCAGAGGTTCTTCCTGAACTTTCTTTGGTTGCAAAGCCTCGTCAACCACCTCAAGCAGGGTCTTTGAGGTTTCTGCTTGTTGTTTGGCTTTCAAGGTTTCACAAGTTTCTTCCACTTTGGATTTCTCTTCAGGTTGTAACACAGGTTTAATACCTTTAGCTGAGAGTGGGCTTAGAGTAGCAGCAATGGCAATATCAGTTTCTTTCACATTTTCCTGGCCTGGTAATTGTGAGAAGTTTGATTTCAAGACATGATGAAAAACGCCCAGGGTATTGCCTCGAAGGCCAACATTTCTGCAATTGAATGAAAAAACCTTGCAAGAGTTGTGTGGCAAGCCACAGTGAGTACAACATCTTCGTTTCAACATTAATGAACCACCATAATTACTTAAACGAGGCTTGCGTTCCTCTACCAGCTGATCATTTGACAGTACTCTGGCATTGTATCCACAACAACTACAAGAAAAGAGAATTCCAGAAAAAGAGAGTTATTCTATATTAATTTGAACAGTTCATTTGATATGTAATCATATCTAACCAGTAACAAAACAGTAAAATTTTTTTCAAGAGTTTGACAAACTAGATAAAGTATTTCTTAAGCCTGATCTACCCAGTATGACCACATAGGATTGTACGTTCTGATGTATGTAACTTAAAGATTAGAGTCTTCAGAGTGTATTGCAATATTTATAAACAAATAGCAAGCACGATTTGGGCTACTAACAGAGTCTTTCAATCAGATTCTGAACAGGTGGCCAACTAAGAAACATATCTGTCTGTAAATCTGCTTAGACTAGTTCCAAAATAATTAAAGATAGGAATAAAGTTTGTGATTGTGTGGATGTAAAAGGAGTACTGCATAAGCAGTTGTTAATCAAATATAAACAGCCAAAGGGTAATGTACTGCCAAAAAAGATATAAGTGGGAAACTGATGTTTCAAGCAATGGCCCTTCATCAGAATGTAACATAAAAGTTAAATCAAAACTAAGTGAGGTTTTTATGTGTAGAAACCATAACCAGCTGACAACTTCAAGTAATATAAGACAAAACAGGTTCTGAAAAATTTGTGAACTCAAAATTTGAAACATTTTGTGAATTTAAAATATGAGTTAGAGCAAGTTAGACTGCAGTCTCACTTTTGTCTTATATTTTATGTGCAGTATAATCATGTGACAAAAAATAACCAATCAACTGCAAAAATCCATAACAAAATAATTAATGAGATGTAACTTAGGATGGTCATTTGCTATAATAATTTTAACTGTTGATGAGCAAAGCAGCAGTAGAGGAATGTCGTCAGTGGCATAACAGAACTGCTGGGGGCTCTTAGGAGATTTTTGTTTGGGAGCTCCCCTTAGTATACATATACATTTGAAGACTTTAATCTCAATTGTCTTCACAGATTTATCAGGGACCCTTAGGAGTCGCTCTAACCCTGACCATGGTCTGCTACAGTACTGAATGTGGCAGAATAACCACCAGAGCTCTGGTGGCAACCGAGTCTTACTGAAAGCACTGTACTAAGAGTTAAGAGTTAATTGCATAAACCAGGCTGAAGAATCACATGCAAAAATAATGTCACGTAGATGGGACCATAAGAAAATGTGTAGACTTTGTCAGACTGAAAAAAAATTTTGGGGTTAGGTGCAGTTTAAATGATCATTAAGTGTTATTTCTCCAAAGGTTGGAGTGTTATACTTAAGGTTACTTACACTTAAACTGACCTGTTCAACTACGTTTTGCTTACCTTTTCGCCAAAATCTGACACACGTTTTTCGTCTTGAAGGCCTCACTGTTCTCCCGAAGACGACCTGCCAAAAATATCGATGTATAAAATGAAAACTAATGGCAGAGATCGGAGATCACTTAATTACAGTAGTTTAGGACGTGTATTCCGCTACTAGCAGGTGCCATCTGCTGCACACCAAAAGTCAACCTTTAATCCAACGTAATACACAAATTACATTCATATCAAACTAAAACATACCTCGGGACAGGTACTTTCGATAATTTGCTGATGAAAGTGACTCTCTGCGATGAGTTCTTTGGAAAAAAACCCAAAACCCAGACATATTTGTCCCGTGTATGTTTAATATTCTTACAAAATTCGACGACTAGAAGGAAATTTCGTTTTCCTATTATTTCCGGCATAAAATATAAAAAGAAAATTCCCGTAGTGCTCGTGGCTAACACTTCCAGAAAAGCAACATGTTCGCCATATTGATTTCCAATATGGTTCCTAGTCCTATTCGCTCATTATTGATTTCGGACATCTTTAAAGAGAACTGCAGGCGAAGCAATTTATATCAGAAAATAATATTTTCTATACACCATTACAAAATACTGAAACACTTAATAATCCTGGGAACAGAAGTTAAGGTTTTAATGGCTGTCTTGACCTCTTGTGATGAATCTAGTGAACTGAAAGAATACCTTTGGAAGGGAACCTACTCAAATGTTGGTTGTTGGAAAGAATCTGAGGTGTGAAGGAGTTTAAAGCTTTTTGCAATTTCCTCCAGATTCTGCCAAAAAAGTATATCAGGTTAATGGGGAGTGAGACAGTTCACTTTCAGATTTGGGTACATGTAATCTACAAAAGCCACGTGCTCCTTAGTACATTGTATTTTAATTCATATTCATTTCTAGGGTAATAGCTTGGTATCTAAAGAGAAAATTCTAGAGGAAGTTTTTCGTTGTTTGGAAAAGCCACCCTCTAGTACAGTGGTGAGGATAAACCTCTTGCAGAGTTCACTGGAAGAGGCAAAGTTATCCCTAGAAAACTACTTAAAAAAGGTCTGTAAAATGTCAAATAAATTATCACAAGTCTTTTATTGAGCTCCTTAGTTTAACATTCCACAAGGAAATGTCTGGTATCTTCCCTACCTGTCCACAACACCATGCTTTCCAAGTTTAATGAAATAAAAGTATATAGTTGTTGTTAAAGTTGACCTGGACCCCCCTCCCCCCTATCTTGTTGTCACTGATCACATTGTCTGGTCCCTTATATCCAATTACCTACAATACATTCACGTATCATCAAAAGCATGTCAAACAGTTTGCTGGATTACAATGACAAAGTTTACAAGACCATGCCTGTTGCTTGGGGGGGGGGTTGATTGAACCCCCTAAATGATACCTACTGGTGTCACATGATCCGAGTGCAGTGTGCCCATCCCATGTGCATATGCTGTATACAGTGGAGCCTCGCTATAATGCAGTATACGGAGTCCAGAGTAAATGACCACATTATAACTGAAGCGCATCATGACATGTTTGAGGAAGTTGATTGTCCAGGTTAGTGTAGTCTTGAGAAAGACTGTTGGTTGAAGTGACTGATGTTTCGACAGCCTTAGCGGCGGTCATCTTCAGAGTCAAAAGGAGAGTAAAGGTCAGGTTCGCCTACAAATACAGGTGAACCTGGCCTTTACTCTCCTTTTGACTCTGAAGATGACCGCCGCTAAGGCTGTCGAAACGTCAGTCACTTCAACCAACAGTCTTTCTCAAGACTACACTAACCTGGACGATCAACTTCCTCAAACATGTCATGATTCTCCCAGGTTCAAACCATTTACTTGAAGCGCATCATATCGAAATGTACTGAAAATAGGGATTTGGCATGGGAAAATGGTGCAGGTCGCAGGAAAGTATAAAACATGAATACATTATCATACCATGCCTAGAACTACTTGCTGATTGGCTAATAATGATCCGCTTGTGTTCAATGGTTCTACCAAGTAAACAAGGTTTGTAAATCAGTTTAGTGATTGAGAAATTTGGGGTCCAAAGATTTACCGCGTTATACCAAGTCACACTATACCGATGCACATTATAGCGAGGCTCCACTGTAGTTAATACTTTATGTATGTCGAGTGTTTTAGAGTTGCTATTGTAGCACTTCTGGAGTGATGTTGCTCCAAAATCCACCAGAATTTATCTCAGACGAGCTAAATTTTTGAAAATGTTCTGCTGGGTAACCCATCAGTTCCCCCATATAGGTGTGCTTTGCCTGCCATTATTACATCCAACATTCTAGAACTCCTTAAATGTTTAGGCTGGTTATGGGTCTGAGACTTGAATTGGTTTTAATGAGCACAAGATTTGTATCAGTATGGCAATTGGCAAAATCCTTTAATAATCAAATGTGCTTTTGTGTTAGTACTGAAAGTATGTTCCTGTTAGGGGTCCTGTTCATCTCATGTAGACATCATACTCAACCAGACAAACTATAACTGTATAACAGCACCCATGTATAACTGGGTGCTGTTATAGCCTGAGGATTCTGCCTTTTCTTTGTCTGGCTCAATGTAAATTAATAAGAACTTGTTTCAGGATAGTTGATATAAATTGTTACTCTTCAGGAACATTTAACGGGATTTTTCAAGTAGGGCTTGCCGGTATGGTGACATAATTGTATTACAGCAAGTTCTTTCTTAGGAATATTGTGATAAATCTCTGGCATGTCCTGAGGTAAAACTACACCAGAAAGTGCCAGACATTCTCCTGGTATCATCCCAAAACTTTCAGATGAAGTTCACCAGCTGCAGTCAGGAGGTTATCGTTGGAAGTCAATGTGGGACAGCTGTGCTGCGTGGAGCTAACGTCTTCGCGCCTGGTGTAATGGCCGCTCATTCTGGTAGGCAATGTCTTGGTTAACATACACCATACTCTAAACGCAGTTTTGTCTTGGTACCCAGTTTGCAGGACCATTTATTGCACACTAGACAATTTAATCATACTCTGTTTGATTGTAATCATATTATGCTGTGAAACAATTTCAGTTTATACAACGTTATTTCACTCACCGCTTCTTAGTTCACTTCACTGTATGCAAGACCGATTCAGTTCAAGCTTGGCCACAGGCTCACAGAGATGGCGGGGCAAGGGAGGCAAATTGCCCCGAGGCCTCGTACTCTGAGGGGCCTCAGATTGTAAGGGCCTTATTCTTAAGAATTCCTCAAAATGCCTTGAAGGCCTTAATCCCGAATGAAACTCTTTTTGGCGCATAGGCCATAATCCGAAGAGGGGGGCTCAGGATGACTACTTTGCCACGGGCCTCTCTGCGGGCCTGCTTGGCCAATGAACTTTATCAAAAACAAAATTAGATCGTAAAAGCTAAAAAACGGTCCAGCGTTTTTGTAATACATAGACGAAACAGTAGATTTCCCGAAAGAAATTATTGGAATAGGAAATTTAAATTGTAAAAACAGAGGATCTACATGCTAAACGAACTAAAAAAAGGCGAGATTTATGGATTTAGAACCTCACTAAATAGTCTTTGTCAAATTTAGGAATGAAAAGAGGCGACAAAGTCTCTGTGTATTCGGACGTCGATGGTCAGTGTCGGAGAGGTTACGTGAGACCTTTCCACGGAAGGAAGATATTCGTTGGAAATGGCATAACTGAGATGGCTAGAAATGAAATATTTTGTACAGAGATTGTGCCAAGGTGAGCACGGATGGACTACAAGAATGAACTAAATAAACCCAGTCTGACAAACTTAAGATTTTACCAAACAAGACAAAGACCCAACTATCAAAGTAATACTTTAGGTGAATAAAGAAAAATTATCATTTTAGCTAACGTCAGGCAAGGCTTGCGCTTTGCTTTTATAAGTGAAATCAATATAAATTAAGTCGACTGAGTTACATACTCCTTCTAACAATTCCAAAGCCACCCTCGTTATCTGCATGTATATTACTTCAAACAGTACGTACTATTTACAATACTAGCGGCGGTGCTGTATAGAGGATATACAAGTACGAGCCGAAGGCAAGTGGTTCTATGTCTGATACAACATAGACGTGAATGTTGTAGTTGTGATACGAATACATACAAACAGTCGTGTTCTTCAACAATGGTGAAGATTACAACGATTTTAGTCAAGGAAGTAGCACGAAAAGTTCGTGGGGATATGTGGTTGTATCACTTGATACAACGCGTGTGGTTGTATCACTTGATACAACACGTATGGTTGTATCACAATTACAACTGATTAAACTTTAAATTTTTTCGTCTTTTCGTCATGAATTATCGAGTATTATAAAGCACTGTTACAGTTTCTCAAACACCTTACTTCTGGAAGATCGCAACATTTTCGATCTTGTGACCCAGATTTTTTTCGTTTGGTCATGTAATTTAAACGTTCTTTCTTTGCAATGTAGGGGTGTTGCCATTCGTATGATTGAACCTTTGTATGATTCTCCACCATTGAGCGGCTTTTCTCCTCACAGCGTATTCCTGCAGAACTTGCCGTCCGTTGTCACTTCACACGTTCTTGCTCCTAAACCAGGCGAGACAGTTCTTGATATGTGTGCCGCTCCAGGTAAGGTCACAGTAAGATCTTTATGAACTCTGTCAGCACGTCCCATAAAGCCGTTGCTACATGAAGTGTTGTTAACGTCGGGAATTTATGATTGAACGACCAAAAAGAACCCTTGGCTACACAAAACGACGCCATGGAACGGGCGACTTAGTGTCATTGATATAAAAATAGGGTACTGTGTAGACAAAGAGTGAACTCGCGGTCTGTCGAAGGACCTTTGCGCGGAGCATTAAAATTCTTTGCAATTAGTCATGAAAGTTACCAACCTTTGAACTTTTTTCTATCTAATGTCATGTCGACAGGAATACTTGATAAGCAAGGGAAGTGACCAATTCCAGCGTTTTAAATGAATTACGACCGCTTAATTGGACCGCTCTGAAATATCTTATGTTTGTAGGTGGAAAAACAACGCACATTGGTCAAATAATGGAAAACAAAGTAAGAAGTATGTTTGATAAAGCGCAGTGGGTAGTTGGATTTCAAAAATGAAAACCTATATTTCTAGCGAGGGTTTTTCATGGTGTTCTACTGTGATTATTTTTCTGCTTGAAATAGCAGCTTGGTTCCGCTTTTTGATTGTTGATCGTTTATTTCGTGTACTTGATCTGCTGTTTTGATAAAGAAAATGACTTTTTCAGACGCTTATCTTTGTGTCGCCTAATCTTCGTCAGGATCTGTGTATTTCATTAGCAGGATTTGCAGAAAGTCTTTCTCCACTATCCCTCTTTGTCCACACAAAATTTCTTGATAACCGAAACTCTTTATTGGATCGTTGAAGGGTACTATCTTCGCCTTGGATAAAAGCAAGCCAAAGGTTGAAAAAATCGTTGATAATGTGAAGAAATTAAGACTAACTAGTGTCAGACCATTTGTTTGGGATGCCACGAAAGCTGTGAGAAAACCCGATGACGGAGAAGGTATTTTTAAAATCCGTCCAAATTTAAGCTTCTAGGTATAATGCATTGTTCGCATTTAATGCCGAATCTATTCTTACTTTCTTCTAGAAGCAGAAAGGCCACCATTCCCACCGTTATTCTTTGATCGGATCTTGCTGGACGGTCCTTGCAGTGCCCTCGGTCAACGACCTCAACACATGTTCAAAAAACCCACCAAAGAACTGGAGTCGTTTCCAGTATATCAAAAGAAGCTTCTAACTGTGGTACATGATAATCATTTTCGTTTATAAACTCTTTGCAATTCGTTTGATTTTTCAATGGTTTGTGTCGCTTCGTCGTGGTGCTATTCAAGTCATTGGTAGGACTTTCCAAGAATAACTTGGTAGCCAGAGCTCGTGAAACTTCTTCTTGAGATTCGAAAGTTGGAACGTCGGTACCAGACTATAATTCTCTTGTTATGTTAGTGGACCAAATAATTCGTGTTGCTAATATTTTTCATTTCTTACAGGCAGAAAAATTATTAAAACCCGGTGGAACGTTGGTGTATTCCACATGTACGATATGCTCCGAGGAAAATGAGAGACAAGTTGCTTGGGCACTGGAGAGCTTTTCTTCTTTGCAGTTAGCTCGACAAGTGAGTGTCGGCTAAAAAAATGAAGTCATGTGTAAAATCCAGATAGTCTGTCTCAGTTGTTGCATGGTATCATCAAAATTGAGAAAGTTTGCCGTGGTAAATTGATAATAGCGACATCTGTGTTGTCACTGCGCAACATTCTCCTGCAGAACTGAGAAGCTTTGGTGCATTAAGACCGGTTGATTCTAGGTATTTTGTCGCATACCTGACAGTGATGTGAATTTGGCTGAAGCTTTTTTTGTGCTATTTACATACTTCTAGGATATGCATATTGGTGGCTTCGGGATCAAGAACTGTGGATTAACTGAGGAGCAGAGACAGCTAGTTCAAAGATTCGACCCGTTGGATATGGACAGAAGATTCGTTTGTTTAGACAGACAATTATCAGACTGCGACACAATCGGCTTTTTCATAGCGAAATTTGTTAAAAAAGGGAAAAACATAGAATAAAGTCTGTGCATAATGCTGTATATTAGTAGCTTTTGGCAGTGATAAATCGATGGCTTTTTGAAATGGCTTAGTCTTCTAACTCATTCAAAGGAAGAAATTCAAATATGGTAGATTCGTTCATGACCTCAAGAATTATTGTCTGAACTGTCTGATTGGTGTTTAATTTTAACCACATTTTAATCACATGATGAGTGATTAATACTTCATTAATATACTTCATTCGATACAACCCGAGCTTGGAAAAATATCACAGACCTAAAAACTTCACAAGACTTCCTTTGATTTCCTCTAACTTTATATAAGAATTTTATATTATTTTTTTCTTAAAAAATAACATTCGTTCTATACATTCTAATTCCAATCATTGGTTTCGGCTGTGGTTTCTTTTAGTCAATGGCTACTTCATTGATTTATATCAAAAAAAATTAGACATTCACTTTTCAACCAAATGTAGCCTATCAGTCTCTATTTTTGTTAGCCAGCATTTTCTACCGTTAAAGTACTGGAAAATTTCGTACTTTGTATGAATAACATGTTCTGTATGATCTGAAACCTTCCTAAAGTATTAAAAAGTTCACTAGATGGTTTACGCCTGTCCCTGAAGTTCTTTCGCACCTGCATTTATGATGCTGCTCCGGAGTTTGGGTCTTACTATACACAGGATTTCCTGTCTATTCAAAGAAGCTTTTGATAACTGACCAAATGAAACAAATGCTGTCTGAAGTGAAATTTTCTTCCAGGAAGTGATGTTATAGTTTACGATAAAATTAGTTCGGTTTTGCAGATAGAGCAGGGCTTGACACTAACTTTGTACAACACTTTCTAATTTGGAAAGTAGGTTTCAAATTCTACTTTCCATTTCAAAATCTTATTTCCCAAAACGAAGGGCAGACCTGCTAAGTGTTAACTATGATAAATTAATAATAACAAAAAAATTCTTCCCCACGTCTCATTACCTTCAGACTTCACTAATTTTCGAAGACTGAATATCGTTTTCGGGTGGTGCCTTATTTCTTGCCCCCTTTTTTCATTTAAACCTTTTTAACCTTAAGATTTACTTTCCAGTTTAGCCCAAAATTTACTTGCCAGATTGGGTAAGCATTTTGGTTCCTTTTTGAGTTTTTACTTTCCAAGAAGTAAATTTACTTTGCAATGGAAAGCGGGTAAGTGTTAGTGTCGAGCCCTGGATAGAGAGGATATTTTTAGGTAGATTTCAACAGCTCCTCAAGTCCACTTCTAAGTTCTAAATTAAAATAAAAAGAAAAAGGAAAGAACAAAGTTTGAAAGCATAAGTGGCGGAATGGAGGGCCCCATGGGGCTATAACGTCCCCCACTATTTTTGCCCAGGGGGCTAAGCCCCCCAATATTTTTAGGCCTATATTAAAAACTTGCTTTTTGCTTTAACTAACGGTGTAAGAACGGTGTGTCTCAACTGATATGAAATCAAAGTGCGAAAATGTTGCTTCAAATGTTTCTTTCTTTAAAATTTCTGAAATGTTGACAAAAGGTCAGCGGTATGCACTACCCTTCTACATTTTCGTGACAATTAGCCTCTCCAATATCAAACATCTTCCGTCTTCGACGTTTGTAAGTTAATGTGTTTACCAAATCAAGGCATTCAAGGAAATAGGTTTCTTTTACTTACCATGGTATTTCTTTTCAGCGAATCCGTTTGTTTGATGCATGTTGGAAAGTTTCCCTGAGGAAAGGATTAAAATTGAATGCTGATGAAAACTGAAATAGGTCTCATGTAAGGCCAAGCATATGATTTGATTAACAGGCTGCCAAGTTCAATCACAATAAGCCTTCCACACTTTTCGTAAAGGCAGCGAAAATCTAATTTTACTGATATTCTTTACCTTTACAAAATGATAATCTTTACCTTTTAGATTTCTGTTTTCAGCTTCCAGAAGAACCATGCGCTCCTCCACTTGAGACAGATGGTGTTGCATCTGAGATTTGAACTCTTCAAATGCAGCTAGAAATGGGAGAAATATGGATTCTCAAACTAGACGACTTCTTGCAATTATTGCCTGGGAAAACTTACGGACGCGTCCACCTCTCCATAAGAAGAGGTGGATGGAAAGTAAGGAGAAGGAACAGGAACAAACGGACAAAGAAAAGTACAAACAAAGAAACAATGGATGTGCGGAAGAAAGGAGAGGACAGAGAAAGGAAGGGAAGAACAAAATGAGAAAGGAATAAAAATGGAAAAGGAGTTCAGTATAAAGCAAAGCCAAGCAGAAGAAAAAGGGAAGAAGAGAAAGGGAAAGGAAGGAGAGAAAAGACAAGCAAAAACTAGTAGGGAAGGGAAGGAAAGGATAGATAGAAGGGAATCAGTGAGTAGCGTCTGAGGTTTAAGGAAAGAGAACTAAGACCAATTCCCAGAAACAGCAACGATTTTAGCGTACCTTTAATGGACTTCAATTCTTGCTCAGCCATATCTCGTTTCATTTTTTCCTTACAAAGTTCGGCAACCGTTTGCAAATCTGTAAAAACGCAAACAAACAGCTTTAGTACCCGACCAAAGGACACTTTATATTTAAATGAGATAATCTGCCACGTTTGTGACTATATTTTTATGTTTAAGAAATTTCAGTTTTTGGACGTATCACATCCCTCCTTAAATCATAAAAAAATAACTCAACAAACGAGGCTACATTATTTTGGATGCACCATACCAATAAAAAAAATTTTGTTATACCGCGCTATATCTTGATACTCCACACTATAATCAACTGCATAATGGTTCATTGGCGCGAACAGTACCATACTATAGCATACTATTCCATGTACGCCACTTTACTTAACAAACAGAAAATTGCTTGAGTGTCTGTGCTTTGATAGAAACATGAATGACGTGATTTCAACCGGAAAAATGTCTGATGGAAACATGAGGCGTAACCGAGTATTTTCTGGTATTTTTCTGGTTGAAACGGCTTCGTTCATGATTCTATCACAGTACAGAGATACGAAAGCTATTTTCTATTTGTTTTATAAAAATAACCAAGGTTTTCTCGAGTTTTCGTGACGTCATTCATGTCTCTCTACTTTAGTACGAACTGAAAATGACGTCAACCGTGTCTCTGTACTCTGAGAGAAAATGAGGCCCGTCCAATCAGATCGTGCGTAAGACGCGTGTTATTTTATAAAGTAGAATAAATAACACTGCTCTGCACCACACATCAGAACTTCATTGTACACCATTCACTAGAACATCTTCTCCACTATATCCACACGTTATAAAACCTCTTCGCAATGTACAAATATCAAACATATTTCATCACGTACAAAATATAGCCATGCATACTACACCGCAATACACCTCATAAGGCCATATTTACAACAGTACACTCCACGATCGCAGACTATGTCAAACTACACCATACCTCAAATCGAGGAAATCATATTATTGAAACAACACCTTTTCATACTATACCAGACTGTACCATACCATACGATGCCATACCAATACATACCATACTTCAACGTACCATACCACACGATGCCATACCAATACATACCATACTTCAACGTACCATACCATACGATGCCATACCAATACATACCATACTTCAACGTACCATACCATACGATGCCATACCAATACATATCATACTTCAACGTACCATACCATGCCATACAATAAAATGACAACCATTACCATGCTATACGATACAACAAAATACCTCACCACACCATAGATTATCATACCATTACATCCCAAGCCATGGCATGCCATACCGTGGTATACTACGCCATACCTTGCCATATCATATACCAAGCTATACCATACCAATCTACAAAATCACGCTCCTCCACACTGTACCCTAACACACCACACCACACCACACACTATAGCATATCAAAACTCACAGCAAAATATGCCAACACAACATTCAAGCTACCGAACATTAGATGACTCAATGCAGCACAGTGCATCGCAAAATACCTTCTGCGTTTCGTCTTTGAGAGACAATAGATCCGTCCATGGTAATTTTCTCGTCACTAACGCAGTGAAACCGAATACTTGAAGAATGTGGAATTTCCGTAGAAGCACGAAAAGTTTCGTTGTTGGTGCTGCTGTGATAGGTTCCAGGATTAACATGCACCGTTTGATGGGTTGCTACGGTACACAATGGATGACCAGCTTTAGAGGATCTACTGTGAGGTTCTAATGTGTACGTTCGTTTCAAGTAACCATGTTCAACTTCATTATGCCGATCGCCAGATTTGGATCTATCAGGTAGATTACTAAATGTCTCCCCGTGTGATTTCACGGGTGAGTAGGGACCATCGTGTGTTGGTTTGATAGCCAATGGACGGTACCTGATGTTACTCTGAGAAACATGAGGGCCTAAATAACCATATGTCGATGAAACGAATGTCCTGGCGCTCGAAGTTCTTGAGAGGGAATGTGGAAGAGTAATGAGGTAGTTCGAAAGCTGTGCATCCAATCTGTCTGCGTTCGCATTGATCATGGCATTGAATTCACTAATTTTTGAATGATCTACCGACGAGTTTGCTCCAAAGCCATCTAAAATCTTGACAAATTCGTTGTAGATCGGACCTTGTAAGGTTTGGAGATTATAGAGGAGTTTTTTAGAGCCGACTGAAAGTTTGGACGTCTTGCTCTGCATGTCTTTAGTCGACGTACATGTGGATGGGTATGTATGGGACTTGATTATTCTGATCACTATGGTTTGTTCTTCCAAGGTGGCGTGGTCGACCCCACCAACCACGTAATTCACCACTTCACGGAAGACCTTATGGAATAACAGTAAGACAACCACTTTACCTGAAAATGGTGGATTACCAATGTCAGTAAAAATTGCAAACGTAGTTATAATGAGGCAGCAGCCACATCAACAGCAAAATCAAATGAGCGACAGTGACAAGAACTCAACCTGCAGAAGCAAAAACGGGAACGAGAATACAAATACCAACACGGAAACAACAACCACAAGAAGAACCATAATGTAAAACAAAGATACTTATCATAAACAAGAACGCCAACAACAATAACAACAATAACAAGTACAACAGCAATATTATACCAAAAACAACACCACTAGAGCTTAAAGCAATGATAACAAAAACAAATACAACAACAGCAACAACAACCACAAATGAGAGAACAACAGATGAAGTAGGAGAAGAAAAGAAAGTGAATGAAGTAGAAGAAGGAGAAGAAGAAGAGGGAAAAGAATAAGAAGAGGGGAAAGAAGAGGGAAAAGAAGAAGAAGAGGGAAAAGAAGAAGAAGAGGGAAAAGAAGAAGAAGAGGGAAAAGAAGAAGAAGAGGGAAAAGAAGAAGAAGAGGGAAAAGAAGAAGAAGAGGGAAAAGAAGAAGAAGAGGGAAAAGAAGAAGAAGAGGGAAAAGAAGAAGAAGAAGAACCAACAGAATAGATAAATAAGGAGAGGAAGAAATAGTAGAAGAACAACAACAACGACAAACACAGTAACAATAACAACTACAACTACAACTACGACAACACAACCACAAAGTCAATTATAATACCCAATTACTAAAACAACGTCAAAATTAAACAGCCACAACATTTAACACCCACATATTCAGAACGCTGAATTCACTTCAAAACCTTGAGCCTGCGCATGAACTCGGTAGGGACCAGTGCAAGATATGGTAGCTGTATTCAAAAAATTTGCTCGCCTACAGATGTAATTACCTTTTCTGCCTTGAAGACTCTCTGTGCCGAATCTTGAATAATTGTGCGTAATATCAGACACCCTTTCGCAGTAATACAGTTTTCCAGCAAACAAAAGAAACTTCAAATAATCATCACCGATGTCTCCATTATCGTCCGATTCGGTTTTCTCCTCCCGTCGGCCCTGGACAGAGACAATCTGAACTGGCAGGCTCTCGGTTTCGCTTGTCTGCTCCTGTTTTACAGTCACACCGTTATTGAACTCGGCAGATTTCTCCTCGCCACGCTCTCTTGTAGGCGTACGGTTTCCGTTCGATTCTAGATTAGTTGCGTGAAATCTCGGGTAGTGGTCACTCTGACATTCGCTAGGTGACTTTATCCCCGGTTTGGGCGACCCGGGACTTGTGCAGTTTGAAGACGTCTGCATTTTTTGTGAAGTATTAAGGTTCTTCGACGAGTTGGCCTCCTGATGGACTGAATCAGCCAAAGAACCGTTTCCTAAAGAGTTTTTCGCCATGGATGGGTTCTCCGTGCTCACACAGACACTACCATTAAGGCCACCATTATGTTTACTAGATGATAACAAGTCCTTGCCCAGCAATCCTTCCTTGTTGTTATTCACGCGATCTTGGCTCGGTTTCTTCGCGACATTGTCAAATATCGACTCGAGATACTCAGCCTTCCGTTTCCTCTCGTGCGACTTTTCTTGTTCGTAGTTCTTCACCTGTCTGTCGTTCTCCATGTTTTTCTTTCAAACAGTTTGTAAATCCCACTCAGGCATTTCCATGCGGCTAATTAAATATTGATCGTCACGCCGGCCCGCTGAGTTCCTGTTCGTGTGTGAGTGAGTGCAGCTTTGTGATCGCCAGTTATGAGGCGCTCGGCATGGTTAGACTGAGACACGAGTGCAGTAGTCTCGTCCATACCGTTGCCTTTTTTACGTCTTTCACTTTAGCTTTCTAACTTCGGATGAAACGACGGCATTTTGAGTTAAAAATTGGTGTTAATGAAGTTACAAATTGGCAGGTTACAACCTGTTAGACGTACCACTATTGCAGGTGGCTTAACAGGTTGTTAAGTCACGGCTCACGAGGCCAGCAAGCACCTGTTCAAGCCCAATAACTCTTCAGTTATCAACATTACACTAAACTGACAGCATAAGGTATAGGGCCGGCTTCTAAAAGCCTACCCAAACGTGAAGTCGATTACAGTTTGGTCCGTTTCGTACACCAACGAGTTTATAGCATAGCTATAAATAGCAGTTTGATGGTTGACCAAGTAAAAGTTGAGTCTTTTGTCAACGACAGGTACTAGAGCTTAAGGAGTTTGTCTTCTTGGTAATAATAAGTGGCAAGTAGTTTACAGCCCGTGGGTTTTTTGATTACAAGTGTCCTTGTGTTAGCCATCAGAGTAAATAATTGAATAACTAAGCGAAAAAGGTGGCCATAATTCTTCAATGATAAGCCTTTGACGTTTGCTGTTTCAACTTCAAAGGTGTGAATGACAGAACGTCTGAACGCTTGGGAGTGTTTTAATAGATCTTGGTCTTAAATACAACATTTGTTCCTAAATATATGCTCAAAAATTGCTAGATATCTTTGCTTTTCTTTTAAATATATCAACAGTTCATCCCTATTTTTAAGATGGTTTAAGTGACTCGTAAGGGTCCAAAGTAAACTGATCTACCAAAAATATTACAGATTTAGGTCCTGATTTGCGCTTAATTATCTGTATTCTATCCCGTATCTAACCTAAAAGGGTCTCGGTTGGTAAAACGAGACGGTGGCGAGCTCAGTTCTCATCCACGGCTCAATATTCCGTTTCGTCATCGGGTCTTTGTATCTATGCTAACTCCAGGTATACCCTCGAAACACATGGTGACAAATTTTGCGGAAAATCTGGAAAGAAGTCAAACACCGAGCGACGATGTGGACTTATATCGGAGCAAATACACATTACCAGTTAACTTTTCAACTGGAGTTCACAACCACAAATACGCTTGAATACGAAGCTTGAAAACTATAAGGACCTTAAATTGTGAAGATGATATTGTCTGTAGTTGCTGAAGTGATAATTCAATTCGACGGGTGGTTTCAAAGAACAAAACAAGCACTATCGCAGTGCAAAGGTAATATCCTGGTTAAAATTGGTATGACATAGTCGGCTATGTCACCTAATGCAAATGAATAATATTAAACCCATCGTAGCAGCAGAAAAAAACAGTCCAAGTTTGATTCCAGCCGACAAGGCAATAAGGCCTAAGTTACAGAACAGTGTACTGGTCTTACCTGTCGTTACAGTGTTTCATGCTTTCGCAAAAAACCCAGTGAAAACATTGATGTCATCAGTGGTCTGAAAATTGCGAAAGCAGGAAACACCGTGTAGCGACAGTTGCGAGAATTAAGACCGTACCAGAGCATATATATATATATATATGTATGTAATATTTAAAAACCGAGCAGGAGTGCTTTATCGGGATTAAAAACACGAGGCGATAGCCGAATGTTTTAGGCCCGATAAAGCACGAACTGAGTTTTTTAAATGTCTTATGAAATTCACCTCATAATACGCTAATTCGTGAAGAAAGTTTGGAAATTTATCTTTCGTAAGCCGAAAAAATTGAACTTCTTCTTCACATATAAAGGCACATGTATCTTTATCACATATGTAGATCCGACACGCTTATGATTTTCTTTTGTGTTTTCCTTATGAATTTTTAATAAATTTTATAAATATATATATATATATATACATATATATAAACATATACATATCGTAATCTTTGTATATGCAATGTAGTGTTATACGAAAATAAAGATATCTAAAAAAATTATCAAGGTTCTTTCTGTTGTATTAATTGAGCCTGAAGACTTTTTTCTTGCGTCGTGAGAGTCGAAGTGGCAGCCAGAAGTTCAGTACACCTGAAATAAAATATATAAACAACAATAATTTCTAAGCCACGGCAATATGTATATATATACACGCATATACTTCATGGACATATTCATCAAATAAAATATAAAAAATCAGGTAGTAAAAACGTTAAAGATATTAAAACTAAACGTTTTCGATCTACAAGATCATCATCAGAGTTTAAAACTGCTTATTTAAATCTACAAGATCATCATCAGAATTTAAGATCATCATCATCTTGTAGATCGAAAATGTTTAGTTTTAATATCTTTAACATTTTTGCTACTAGAATTTTTATATGCATGTACTTATACATATACCGTACATAGCCAAATACATTAACTGAAATTTTGAGAATGCCTTGTCGAAACGCTGAGATTATTTTACGAAGTACTGCTGTCATATTCCTATCGTCCGAGTTCTTGTACCAACAATAACAGAAGATTATTAGTTTAGTTTTTCTAAGACATACCTGTCGTGCTCTTTTCTTTCTTCCTGTACAGTGTCTGCAAGAACTTGCATTTCCTTAGAAAACGATAATACCTAGGAACACATACATTTCATGAAAATGCGTGTATCATGTACAGACAGGAGCTGTTGCAAACGCGCCTCTTAAGTTAGTTACGCCAGCAAGAACACTAATAACAAAAAAACAAAAAAAGGTTAATATCAAAATTTTGCTCATTAGTTTCTACTTCACCTTTTGTTGGTCATTCTCTAACAGAGATGTTATATCACCAAGAGTGTTTTCACAACTGTTCAAAGCCGCGAGAAGGTCAACTGGGTGAAAACAAAAAAAATAAAGAAATTACCACCACGCCACTGAAGAAGAGTCCTTCCATATTATTCACATGTAAATCAGGTATTTCAAGTTTTCAATGACTAGCCCCACATTGGAAATCAATGTTCACAAATGGATCTGAATTTGGGAAAAAATATCTAACACCGATATAGAATTCTGAACAATGCTATTCCACATAACTATGAATCAGAAATCCTATATATGTAGCTAAAGAAAGTCCACACATTAAACAAAAATTTGAAAACTTGGGAACTGAAGCACATACGATGATGGTGGCCATACATTTAGCACGATGCTTTGCAAAGTTAAATCAGCTCAGATAATTCAACGTGTTTTACCATGCATTCGAACACAACTTTCGAGTGTATGATGTGAATCCTCAAAAGAACCTGTATTTAGGCAGAAAATCAATGTTGAAAGTTCCCGAAACTTAAGGTTAAGTAACATCACATTTCCAAACTACTTCTTGGAACTTATATCCTTTGGTATTTCCCAGAAAAATTATTAATAAGTTTGAGAAGTGATGGATGTACAACCAATTTCGCAATCTCAATGACAAGTCAATCACCAAAGTGAAAAAGGCGTACGTTACCTTCATTTTCTGGTAACAGCATATCTTTTACTGGGACATGGTGCCTTGTGGTGTCAATGCCTTCAAATAGGCCAAGATAGTCTGGAATCAACCGGTCTGAATTCCGATCCACGGACTTTAACCAAGATAACTAGACAAGAGACGAACTTGGGTTAGTGTAATATCTAGAACAGTGTTCAAAGTTTTTTGAAGGGTTAAAGGTGAATGTCGTGTATCACCTTTGTAAAGGATTTAGAGTCGAATATCACCTATATTTTTATACATTTCGTTTTTGATTAATGGGACGAAGTTGTCCTTCGCTAACATATTCAGAGCAATAGTTAAATCAAATGAATCCAAACTAAAACTATATGATAGAAAACTTTAAATATATGAGCTTTTATCGAATAACGTAGAATTAATGGATGTTCATTCACCCTTGTATGTCTCATACATACATTTCTATTCGAAAACTAAAAAAAAAAATGAAAAAAATGTAAAAGTAGCCTTTTAACCCTGATATGATGATCCCACCTGTGAATCCAGTTGACGGTCTATTTCCTCAAGTTTCCTCTTTGTCTCAAGTTGGATCTGGAGTTCGCTGTTCTTTTTTCTCAGCTGTTCGTTAATCTGCCACAAAGAATACATTTGCTCCTAAAAGATATAAATTAAAACATCAGTTGGCACCATGGTAACTGCATGATTTCTCTATACGGTAAAGTAGCGCTCCAAGATTTTGGAGCCAATTGGATGATAAAGCTTTAGACGTTAACTGTTCGTGTGGACCTCGCTCTCCGTTAATGGGCTTTATCATTAAAGTGACTTCGTGTCTGTTAAATACGTAGACTAAACAGTATTTCAATATTAAATACGTAAATAAAAATGATCAAACAAAAAAGTGAAATAACACTGTGGAATGACAAGTTTATACATCTAACATGTTTGAGGAAGTTGATCGTCCAGGTTAGTGTAGTCTTGAGAAAGACTGTTGGTTGAAGTGACTGACGTTTCGACAGCCTTAGCGGCGGTCATCTTCAGAGTCAAAAGGAGAATAAATGTGAAGATGGCTCTGAAGATGACCGCCGCTAAGGCTGTCGAAACGTCAGTCACTTCAACCAACAGTCTTTCTCAAGACTACACTAACCTGGACGATCAACTTCCTCAAACATGTTACGATTCTCCCAGGTTCAAACCATTTACTTTATACATCTAGCAAGATATCGATTCAAACCTGAGCATCTTTTTCTTGTTTTTCAAATGTGTGCTTGAACTAAAACAAACAAAGCAAATAGCGCGCAATCTTACACAACAGTACAAGTCACGTGTCCACTTCAAATACTCGAACATGTCAATTTACGTACGAGCAATTAGTCCCACGAGCGTACGATGTGGGTGTATTGGGAGGTGTGATATCCCACCTCCCAATTTTCACATTGTAAATTGCTCGGTAAAACCGAATCATAAGGAAAATCTTTACTTATCGCAAAATGTGGTTAGAAATTCTTCTGTTCAGTTGGTTGGTAGAACAGTCAACAAGCTGGCCCCCCGAATCGATCAAGGTATTTTACTGATTATAGCATTATACTCCGTCGCGCGCCCCGTGAAAACCTTGGGGACTAGATTGTCGGAATCTTTGCTTAACTGAACAACTTGCGTCACATAGTTTTAAGTAAGTACCAAAACCAAAAAAAGACAGTTGAAAATTCTGATCACGTTTCTCGAAGGAAAGGTAGCTAAGCAAATTTAGTTGGTGTGAATCAGGTATTTGTTCCCATTTTAGATTTGGCAGCTACAAAGTAATGACATCACCTTGGAACGAAGAAATCGCCACTGGCACAATCTTGCATATTGAAGATCCAACTGAAGTTGACTCATACCACCACTTGGCTGCTTACTTTGGCGATTCTTCTTGAAATATAGGAAAGGCTCGTCAAACAGCAAAAACATACAATGTTTTGGATAGCGAAGGTACATGGTGAGATAATATGTAGCTATATTTCAAGAAGTTCTCACAAGGAGTAGTAAAAAAGTTGAGAATCAGAATCTTGAAGGAGAATCTATGCTAAAAATATCAAGTGATGTGCGTGTGTGTTTATATGCAGATCTAGATGTATTGATATATGTTTATATATTGAAATAGATGAAGATGTTAGTAAAGAAAAAGATGGGAAGACAAATAGATATACAGCAATATAGTTATGAATATGGGGATAGAGATATCGAGAAAAACTGGGACGCAAATGGATATGGATGTACAATGCATGTACATATATACATCACAGATATTACTAACCTGAGCAAACTGTTCTGTTTTCACATTCTTGCTTTGAGATACATCTGAAAAAGTCAACAATACTTCAAAAAATAATTCAAAGCTAAGATTTTTTTGTTTTGTTTCTAACTTTTGTAAAAAGAAGTGCCATGTATTTATGAATTACAGAAGGTCTAATAAAGAACGAATAACCTGGTTGACAGGCAGAAAGACTTGGAGAAAAAACTCATTCATTTAGCTTTAGCGGTTAAGGTTTGGCAAAGCAGCCTTACCTTTGGGTTTTAAAGATGTTTCTTTCCTTTGGGATTGATCTTTTCTTGGAGTGAAGAACGAAGGAGTAAGAAGCGAAGCTTCATCATAAGGTCCAGAACTTAAGAATCAAAAAGGAAAATAGCACTGTAAAATAAATAAACGTAGATAACCATGGCACCAGCAATGAAGACTAAAATTAAGAGGACATCCAGAATTCACATACTTACGAAAACTTCACGAATATTTCGAGAAACATGTCTTTATCAATGGAAATATTTGAAAGGCTGCTTGATATCATGGTTTTTTTAAAGGGAGGATTCTTAATGGTAGGCAGACGTGAAGGTGGAGACTACTGGAACACCTACTAACACGGGGTTGACATAAACTCAAGCGTGTAAACGTTCAAAGTTACGAGGTTGTTTTAAGCTTTCGTAGCAGAGTAAGTAGCTGACCAGCGGTCTCACTGACTCTGGGATCTCGAGTGTCCACAACATTCCTAGCAAGCTGTATCGTTCGATGACTTACTTTGAGGATACTTGATTCATATAAGGTTCTGCGAAGAATTATCTAAACTCACAAAGTACCGGGGTTTTTCCACAAACAAGTAAAAACATTTACGCTTCCAAGGTGAATATTTTACGCCTGCGAGGAAGATGAGGTTGGCGAGATTTCTTATGAAAAAGACTTCGAAGGATCCAACAAGAATGAGTCCTCCAATTCGTTACCGATCCTCGCCCATACAACCTCTCGGCTAAACTGGAAATCCGAGCCCCTGGTTACAAACGATGATTATGTTCCAAATTCTGAGACATTCGTACAGCAGTTCAAGTTTACCCAAAGCAACGCTGACGGGTCAATTTCGAAACAGGAGGTCGAAGTACACGTACCTGACACATGTGCCATCCGAATGTCTTTGTAGGAATTTGGGACATTTTCATTGTCCTTAACCAGGGCGGCCGATTTCCGGCTTACTGAAGAGGTCCTGGGAACTAGTTTGTTTGATTACATAAAATTCTCTTTGCTACTGTGGTTTACCTGTTCGGAGCGGGAGTGATGACGGGCACATGGTCAGTTATATTGGCCACGGTGGGTTGAAATACTTCGGCAGGGGTTGATGTAAACTGCGGTACTTTAGCACTGTCCTTCCGTACAGTATCCGTTCTCTTCTCGCGCTCCTTCGCCGAGGACTTTGATGAACTTTTTGATCGAGCTTTCTTCACCTTAGAACTCGCAGAAGTCATTTTGTTTGCAGCTAGAATTCGTGGTCTTGAATCAGTCCTCTAAATGAAGGAAAGAGACGATAAATACAACGGAATGTTGAAACGTAGTCGAAACGACGTCATAAACTTCCTTAGAAAGACATCGACATTAAAGGGTTGCCACCTCAGAGAAGTAATAAGGTCAGAGAGGAACAGGTGGGTTATGTTTCATATGCAAACTTGAGGAAGGAGTCTGCCAAAGAGAGGAGTACACCTTTAAGAACTTGTGAACCTGTAGAGATCACATAAACAAACAAATACGGATATGTCCGGAACCACCTGACCAGAAACAAAATATAAAAATAGGTTACTGAGTAGACAGTGTCAAAGAACGCAAACAGTTCAAAGGTTGGTAATTGCCGTGACTAATCACAAAGAATTCAAACGTTTCAAGAAAAGGCCTTTCGTCAGAGAATGAAACGTGTTCCCCTCTGTTTCTCTCTCTGACGAAGGGCCTCTGCTCGAAACGTTAGAATTCTTTGCGATTAGTCATGGCAGTTGTCAACCTTTGACCAGAAACAGCCCAAGTATCTCCTAGTAGCAAGTTCGCTGACTAATGCTTTGGTAATAGTCTCAACATTTCCTTGAACAACAGTAATGAATTAAAAGCACTATTTGCTTAATCATTCGGAAGTCGTCGAAGAAACTTGAAAATTTTAGACGGACGTTTTACAACATTATGAAAAAATTATTTCAATTAAAAAAATAAAAATTCAAAAAAATGATGTTTTACAAAATTCTAACGTTTTCTACCATTTTGCAAACAGACCATCGAACCCTAGGCACCTTCATGAATGTGACACTTACCTTAACAAAAGTGAATATATTCCATGTAACCGTTTGAAATGACTCCAATTCTCAAAAGTTCAAAGTACTTTCCTTTACCTTAACTGTAGACGCTTTCTGTCCCATTCTTGACATGGCCGATGTCATGTATTTTGATTGCACGGCTAAGATGAAAAAGTACGAGACAAGTAATGTTTACCACTACAACTTCAGTGAATCAACAAAGGCTTCAAGTCTAGTTCCGCATTTTGCATACCCTTACTTACCTCGAGGCATTCTTTTCTTTTTTGTTTCTTCACCAACACTGGAAAAAAGGAAATTTCCAACCATTTGTTTTAATTGACTGAGTTTAGCTACTACTGACTTTAAATAAATATGTGTTGAAATATATTATAACTGTTGTTACTGACCTACTCTGAGTTGAGTCTTCAGCGATGCTTGATATGGCTAAGTTGTTTAAAAAATGTGTCAGGAAATAAAATTTATGAAAGTATGGGGTGAAGCGAGGAAGAAGTCAGGATGGCATGGGGAAAAAAGAAGGAAAGAAAGAATTGAAATGAAGTAAAAAGGTTTAGGATTGAAAGAAAAGGAAGGAAAAAATACGAGGAAAAGATGAAAAGGGAGAACACGAAGAAGGGAGAAGGAGAGAAAGGGTTACAAAGGATAAAAGAGAGGAAAAGAAAGGATAGAACCAGAAAAGAAAAAAAGGTAAAGAAAAGGAATGAAAAGAGAAGAAAAGGAATTAAAAAAGAAGATAAGGAATGAAAAGAGAAGAAAAGGAATGAAAAGAGAAGAAAAGGAATTAAAAAAGAAGATAAGGAATGAAAAGAGAAGAAAAGGAATGAAAAGAGAAGAAAAGGAATGAAAAGAGAAGAAAAGAAACAAAGATAACAAGGAAGAAAAAAGACATGTTTGAGGAAGTTGATCGTCCAGGTTAGTGTAGTCTTGAGAAAGACTGTTGGTTGAAGTCACTTCAACCAACAGTCTTTCTCAAGACTACACTAACCTGGACGATCAACTTCCTCAAACATGTCACGATTCTCCCAGGTTCAAACCATTTACTTTATGAAGAAAAAAGAATAAGAAAAAATCCAAAAGAAAAGAATAGAATGGAAGGGAAAAGAGAAGAGAAGAGAAGGAAAGGCAAGAGAAGAGAAAAGACAAGACGGAAAACAAGGAAACTTCACGAGACGTGAAATGGCAACAGTATGCTAGGTTAGGTAAACCGATAGAAAGACAAGACAAAACAAGATAAGGTATGACAACACAAGGCATTAATAAATCACCAAGAAAAGACAGTACAAAAGGAAAGGAAAGAAAACAAACGTGTAAAGAAGAAAGCCAATAAAAAAATAAAGAAGGAATAAACAATGAAAACGGATCGAAACTTAAATGTATTTCATTCAATACAAACCTGTGTCATCAAATTTGGGTTGCCTAACATGTATCTTAGATCGGTCTGATGGCTTCAGTACGACATCGCTGCCCGTAACTGATCCATCCTCGTCGAGAAAACTGACGTAGGACTTGGGATTGTCCTTCTCCCGTACTACAACGGTCTTTATGGCTTTACTGCGAGGGTCAACAGGACTACCGGCTATTATACTTAAAGATCCATCTACAAGAAAGTGACAGAAATTACAACTGTAATGTAGGCTGTTCTAGTTTCTTTCACCTTTGTTGATAACAGGCTGGGATAAGAAGTATGGACGGTTTGTAGGTGTGCTTGTTGTACAAGTGACGAAGGGCTTTTGCTTGAAACGTTGGAAGTCTTTGAGATCAGTCACGGCAGGTATCAACCTTTGAACTTTTTACCATGTGGATGTAGGTGTGTGTGTGTGTGTGTGTGTGTGCGTGTGTGATTGGATGAATGAGTGTGAGTGAGTGCTAGTGTGAGTGTGTACGAGTGGATGTGTGTCTGTGTGCGAGTAACGTGGATTACGCGACATTTTCTGACGTTTACAACGAGCAGTTAAAGGTGGCATGACCATGTTACACAACTTGCTAACTTAAGCAAAATAGTGAGAAAAAACTTGAATTTTATCAGTGACAAGAAAGCACAGCTCGTTATCCGTTAATGTCATAATAAACTGCAAATACGTACATTTTTTAGACATTAGATCAATGAGCTTTAGTTCCCTCTAGTTGTCTGGAAAGATTTAAGACAACACTCTCGTGCCTGGAACGCCCAGAACGTCTTTTCTAAAACTATCCCGAGATAGTCAAACTTGTAGCTGAGAGTGAATAACGCGCGGAGTAATGTCCCTAAATCAACGGCACTAGGACGTGGTACTGGCGTTCCAACCCCATCCAGCATTGTTACATAAAGTTGACAAGAATTTACCTTCGCTAGCAGGACTCAAGCTGGATTGCGATTCGTTGATTTGGGGAACGTTTCTTTGTGTTAAGTTCACCATTGGCACAGCTTCAACTGTCACAGTGGTCTTACCAGCGTGTGCATATTGAGGACTTTCGCGTATGTTTCTACAGAGAATAGAATTCATCGTCAGGTTGTTTACAAACTGGATCATCGGAGTGCAGGATAACGCAAATAACATCGACGACGTCAAGGCCGTTTATACGACGGAAAGTCAGCTTCAAACGGTGCATTTATACAGGCAGTTTCGCGACTTGAATTAGCCGCGAAAAACTTTACGGTGTAGTGTTTACGGATTTACTTAACCTGAGTTTAAAGCGCAAAGGCAATAACAGCGATAAATGCAACCAAAAAACAAACAAAACAACAACGACGACGACCTAATTTACTGGCACTTGGACCAAATTTACGATTTGTCAGGTTGCTGTCAAAAGTTCCTGGCAAGCGATGGTGCATTTTGCAATTTTTGTGTACAGGACTGTTCAAGTGAGAGCAACATTCATTAACAATGCATTCAAGAATCAAGTTTTCTCGCACTAATTCCTGACTACGTTACACCTCTAGGATGGGGTAGTTGGGGCAACGCCCTCTGGACCTGGACCGGTTTCAGATTCCAGACCACACCCAGCTGGGGACTGAGTCGTAGAAAGACATTCATTTAAGGGATTAAATGGGGTATGTAAGGTGTGTGAGCTCCCACAAAATTTCATTCCCCGCCTCCGGGTCAGCCATGGTTGTTTTTAGGCTTGCTTATGACTACAGCCAAAACAGGATTGGCCTAATGTACCTTGACTTCTGTCTTAGAGGTGAATGACAAACTACTTTCACTGGTGATTTAATGTAACTTGTTTTTATGGGCACTTCATTATCTTTGAAACTGGAATGGCGCTGACTGGCATCAACAATCAATACAGATGGCTGAAAAGAGAATAAAAACATATACTTGACATTTACTGCTGAACTCCCCCACTAAGCCAGACAATGTATGCAGAAAAGTAAGGAGAAAAGCATGGTACATAGCCACCTAGATGCCTAAAAATGGTGTGAGCAACAGATAAGAAAGTTCAGGAAAATTAGTTTTGTAAATTCTTTACTCAGTTAATTTAATCAAATTATTGTTAACACCAAAAAGCATGTGCCTTTGCATTTTTGTATATATCATTATATCAGATATCTTTTTCTCTTAGCCTGTTCAGACAAAAACTTTAGATATATTCCCAGCACACAGCTTTAATATGTTCATCAGATATTCCTTATCAGTAGATGACACAGCAGTTGCCATCAGAATGTTAGTTAGAACTACTGTAACAACAGTTGTTTACGGGATACTATCACAGATAATCAGCTTCAAAAAAGATCCTATTGATAGTTCTATCTTCAAACCTATCTTAACAAAAAGCCAAAATAATAATAAAGTTTACAGTGAGTAATGCAATGACATGAGCTAACTTATTGATCAAATCTTTCCAAAAGCCAAGGGAAGGTTTATGGAAGTCCCAGTTGCAAAATGCCTGCAGGACTTTTAAAGAGCCTTCCACAGCTTGAGGATGGGGACATAGATTAGACAAATTTGGTTTCTTTACCTCATCCCTTTTTGCCTGTGTGCTTAGGAAATCAAAATTTCTTTTTAACAACATTCACTAATTGTTGTAACTTTCCCTCACTCCCAATAATGTGGGAATAATTTTCTTTAAAGAGGGAAAATATGTCTAAATTTCCCTCCAACATGCAGTGTGGAAAGTTAAAATGGGATTTATTTGCAAGTGAAGAAATTTAGAGATTAAGCATTCCTCCTTTAACATGAGAAAGCAACTTGGTAGTGGTATTACCTGGGTTAAATTCAGCTCACTTGTTGCATTTTCTTGTTTTTTTGGCTCCTCCTCTGTTTCCGATAATGATAATGATGATGAGGGTTTGACATGGGCTGGAGACTCAGTAATAGTTGGTGAAATCTTGTTGGAGGGTGGATGTTGTTCACTAAGAGCAAGAAAAAAAAAAAAAGAAAAAAAAAAAAAAAAGAAGTAATTTATTGAAAATTAAGCCAATCTTCACCTTATAAGAAGCCCTTTTAAATAGCCATATCTCCTGTAAATGTTATACATGTAACTCATTGGTCAGAGACAATTCTTCAAGAGTTTAATGGAAATATTGTTTGACACAGATGCAAGCTATCTGTGTTTCCACCATTAACTAAGAGTTTATTTTCTTAAAAAAGAGGTAAAAGCAAGAGAGAAACAAAGAATATTACACAACTGTAGAATATGCAGCACTGTGAGAATGGCACTGTGAGAATGGCATTATAGAATAGCTAATTGACTATTAGGTAGCTGCAGAGGCAGGTAATCATTTAGATAGTTGAGGGTTAGGGTCAATGTGAGATTTAGCTTTATGGTTTTAGCTTGAGCCATGTAGCCAGTATGGACAGAGCAATTTCACTAGCCAATCACTCAGGTACAGGCAACCCTTATATGTACCTCTTTGAGGCAGAAATGACAGGATTATAATCCAGAGACCTTCTTGCACTTGGTGTTGCTGGGTGTCTGCTTTCAGAAGATAACTTGGGTTGACTAAATAAAAAAATAGAAGAAACTTCTCAATTCATTAAGGGGCAGGAATCATCCTGTTAGCAAGTAAAATCATCTGGTATTAGCTAGAGTGAAATACTAAAGTGTGCCGTTGCCCCTCAATGAGTTTATACCCATTTTTTCTCACATTCTGTATGGTGACATACAGCTATTTAATGAATATATAATTATTGTCACATACAACTATTCACCCTGGCATATGTGATTACCCACTAACAAATCAATTCCTGTTGAAGATTCGTTAGGAAACGTTGCAATATACCCTGAAGATTCTTGACAGTAAATCCTATGCATCAGGATGAACAGTACCACACAGAGTTGTACACGAGTGAATTGGCTCTACAGTACCTTGGGCTAACATTATTCAGTGGTATATGTGGGTCAGTTGAAATCAGACGACCTTGAGCTAAAGGTTTGCTAAAACATATGAAAAACAACTACACTGTCACATAAATTGGTGAACGTTGGATAAATTTTATCATTCACTCACAAATTACATCTACAAACAATATTACTTATCAAAAGAACTTTAGTTTCATATAGCCATAGTTTATTTCTCTTTACCTACCGAGCCACATGTGGCGGAGTCTGTGTTGGTGCCGGCTTATACAAGTTCCTTTTAGACATTTTTCTTTGATATCTTCCTTCTTTATGTTTACCTGTAAAATTGCTTTGAAGCCATTTTGCTTGAAAATTCCCGCGCTAATTTGAGAATGGTAACTAGGATAGCGCACAGAATGTTTAGACCTAGACCCTACAGTTCAATTGTCCGTCCGAAAAGGTCATTTCGCTGTGATGTGACTAAATTTCGTGATAAATCCGAGTTCAGCCTTTTGATTTAAAGCTGATCAAGGGTAAGAGTTAGATTTAGGATGTGGGTTACTATTTTCAAGCTTCTTTCGGTAAAGGACAACGAAAACATTTTAAGGCTTTCCTCTCTCTCTGTCAATCCCTTTCTCCATCTCTTTCTTTTTTTCTTTCGTTCATTCATACTTCCTTTCATTCTTTCCCCCCTTCTTTCCTTTTTTCAAGAAATCTCTCAAAATTGCAAGGGACGTGAGATCTAAAATTGCGTCATTGGCTGTGCGATGTATGAGTAATAGATTTAGGCCACAAGCTGGAAAAAACAAAAATAAAGACCCCCCCCAAAAAAAAACAAACCCACTTGCAATACCTCCTGCAACAGTATGTCAGACAAGATTACGACGTATTAATATACACACAAAGACCGTTTAACATGCCTAAAAACGGCAAGTAGTTTTAGTTTGGATTATATTTCTTTGGGATGACTACAGCTATTTTACAAAAAGTTTATACAATTGATATCAGCATGGGAACGGGACCGAAAAACCAAGTGATTGCATGTAGATTTCTATATAAATGCTCGTAACCAAATTTATAAAGATTGGGGTGGACGAAAAGCGGTAGACATCAGGCAACGTGTATAGGAGAGGAGAATGGCGTTTGTGAAAAAGATGAGAATTATTATCTTATATATCAGGGCGTTAAATTCTCATCTTTTTCAACAAACACCATTCTCCTCTCATTTACACGTTGCCGAATGTCTACCGCTTTTCATCCACTCCAATCCTTATAAATTTGGCTACGAGCATATACCAGGGCGTCAAATTATTATTTAACGTCCTGGTATATAAGATAATATTCACTGCAATACGACAATCCCATACACTGGGGAAGGCAGAGGGTATGCGAAATAATTTGCAGACTGACAGTGGAAACATCTTGGACAGAGTTTCTGGTGAGGTTCGAAGACATGAGCTTTAGAGAGGTGAGGTGTGGCGGGGTTGGTCAATCCCGTTCCCAGTGCATTTCGCCTCCATGACGGAAGGTCGGTAAAATGGTCCTGCCATAGGTTGACCACAGCGGTCTTACTTTTAAGGAACATTTTTTAATTTTCACCTTGAGATTTCGTTATATTTTCTTGAAATTTCGTTCAGTTTCTTTTGTTGTAAGGAAATTCTAACCTTAACGGGAACTTTTTTTGAGGAAATGGTGAATTTATGGTTTTTCTATGGTAATTCGAGGTTGATAATAAAACGAAACATCCGTAAAGAAATAAAAATTGGAAATAGAAAAATCTTCTTTATCAAACTTATTGCCTCAGGGACGGTGTAAGACGAGTAACATCATGAAATATTTGTAAGAGGTTTGTATAAATTACTAATAAATTATAATACAAATTTGTTTGCGGAAATTGAAGTAATATAATGCGAGTTATAATTTCGAATTATCCCAAGAAGCCAGCATTGGTGTCATCTGTGAGTTTTACATTGTTCACTCAAAACGTTGGTAAGTCTGGCAACTTCATCCCCGAGAGTGTCGATATTCTCCTAAAAACACCCAAGGATCTGTCGTTAGACATACAAAGATAAGAAGTATCTGTTTGACTAGACGTCCAGCAACAACGACACTCAGCTATACAACATGCTGAATAAACAGGGTTCGGTTTAAAGCAGCGAATGTCTTAATAAAGCTTTCTCGCAGAACAGATAGTTTTTAAAGCACTCACTTTAAGAGTCATATTTTTTAATATCGTGTCTTCCAGCAGTGCTTGAAGTTTCTTGTTTATCTGCAAAGATAGTTCTAAAGTCATGGTAGAGTCCGTCGGTTTAGAGGAGTACACAGACGACATTATTCCGCGATTCTTGGCGAGTTTAGCCTGGCCAAAAGAACGGAAAATGAACGGTTACTTCTTTTGACACAGTATCTGAAATAATACAGCAGGTTTAAGTGGGTAAGTTGGGGGACTGTAACGAATGAAGTGAAATTAAGAATGTAAAGACCATGCATGAACGTCTTGTAATTGTTGTCATCTTCCTTTGCAATACACGTGCAACTTGAGCATCACCAAAGGTAGTCAACATTCATGGGCGGAATGAAGTGGGTTTAAATCTAATAGTTTTACGCACGAAAGCTAAGACACTGGGCTAAGGTTTTCTGAGTTTCTGTAAAGTTAAGATGACGAACTTAGTCTACCTTCTTAGCATCATATTCGGTGGACGTTAGTTGACCGCTGTCCTCTTTCATCATATAGTATTGGATAAGTCTACGCGCAGATGGAAGAATGAACTACCATGTAGTCAAGTCAAGCAGGTAAATACCTATCAAATCTAATGAATGATTAAGATAGGGGAGAAGGAGGTAGGGGAGAAGGAGGTAGGGGAGAAGGAGGTAGGGGAGAAGGAGGTAGGGGAGAAGGAGGTAGGGGAGAAGGAGGGAGGGGAGAAGGAGGGAGGGGAGATGAAAGGAAGGAAAACAGAAGATAAGAAAAAAGGAAGGGAAGGAAAGGAATAGGAAGGAAATCGTAGAAAAGAAAGGCAATCTAGGTAATGCACGACAAAGCAAAGCGAGTAACAACGGAAAGACCATTCATACTTATTCTTTTTCGTGAGCTCTTCTATTAAAGTTTGGTTGTGTTCTTCTAAGAAGTCCATTTTCTCGTTCTTTTTTGCGTGCACTTTCTGAAGTTCACAGATGCGC